>JACEOJ010000074.1:371164-685605 GCA_013761285.1 Campoletis sonorensis
TTTCAAGTAGTATATAAATGCAAACACAGCACCGTAAGACGAGAAAAAACAATGGCGGATTGCATACGACGCTTTATTGTGTCTTCAGATTTGTTAAAAATAAAAATGCACTAATTTCAATATTTTTGAATTATTACATGAAAAATGTTTGAAATCACTGCCAAACGAATACAAGAAAAAAAAAACGTGTCCACAATCCTTCGTTCGGAAATATGTTTTTACATAAATACAATAATTAGGATAACAATGATTTATGAAATGTCATTTTTTAACATGCCAAAAATATATCTTGTTCCAGGCTGAAACAAGGAATTCATCCAAATTGAACAACTCGATGAAAGTTAATTTTATGGTATCGATTAAACATGTTTTTTCCATACACAACCACATTATTTTCTTCAAATAAAACTGATCAAGTTTGATATCTTGAAAGTGTACTTCATTTTAGAAATCACAGATTTTCACGTACAAACAATTCTATTTACAGGTTTCGATAATAATTGAGTTTTCTCGATTTTTAATTTGAGCATTCTTGTAGAGTTGAACGAAAAACTGAGTCTATGAGAGCAACAACATTTTTGCCAAGATTTCGGCAATCAGAATCCGGATCGCCTCTGATCCCATCGTCCGAAACGTCGAACAGCCATGCACGAAATTCAAATATTAATTCCATCAACTCTGCTGTTAGTCCTTCCTTCGGTAACGTTATGACGACGGAGGCAATATTTTCAATAATACAAAGTCGAACTTTGGCTTGACTGTGATATCTCAAAGACCAAGCGAGTTCCATTATCTCTTTGCCCATTTTTGGTGCTAGAACACAGTTTTCTGCAGCCATCATAATCTTTGATAAAGTTTTAAGATAATTTACCAGGAGTATGTTTTCCTGGTCCTCAAAAGCTTTTGGTGTTTTATGCATGCAGGTCCCTTCTCGACGAAAACCATACAGCAATGGATAGAAAAATGAAGATGCAACGTCGTTGAATTTGTTGATTGTTGTGAAGGGCAATTTAGTGGGATGAGCAAAACGTCTTGTGTTCGATTCAATTCTTTTAGCAACAATTTCTTGCCAATCGTTCGTGGACTCATTACAATCTGGCAACACTTCAAAATCATCATCGTATAGAGTCTCGTATTTTTTACTGTTAGTTGTATCGATAGCCAGAGAAATTGGTTTGGAAACATTCCTTTTCACTCGTTTTTTCGATGCGATCGTTTCAACTTGTGAATTATTTTCGCTCTCGATTTTCGATAGTTTTTGTGCTGATTGCCCTAAAATATCGAGAATAAATAATCTATCTTTGATCGAATATTGACCAACTTTTGTGTGAAATTCATTGCACAAATATTTTGCTGACTCTTTAGGAAAAACTATGACAATTGCTATACAAGCTTTGTACCTAGAAATTTCGAAATCTTCCATGTAACTTATTTCTCTCAGTGTAACGAGAATTTCCAGCAGTTCGATTGCAAAGCTGGAATCGTCGTTCGGCAGTTGCGATAATATTAAGTCTTCGGCAACTCTCATCGATTCAGCGAATATATTGGGGTCGCTATTCGATTGAGCGTTTAATAAATTATCTCTCAAATCTCTCAAATACGTTGGACGAAGCTTTTCGGAAATCGGTGTATCGTTCGACATGTCATAGGGCACGAGCTCATCATCGCTGTCCAAATTGTCGTCGGAATCTTCGTCGGAGCCCTGTTCAATGTGGGAAGAATGAACGATTTCTTTTTTTGATTGTAATTCCGTTGTATTTCTCGATGAATCGCTCAATTCTATCAATTTTTTTCTCACAATTCCACAATCGATTGCCAGCTCGTAAATTTGCTTCTCTCCCAAAGTTTTGAACAGTATTTCTCCAACGAACAAATTGTTGTTTTCTTTTTGAGAAGAGTTTCGTGGTTTACCATCGGCGTTCTTGAGATTTCGTAATTTTTCAACAATCTCTCGTGTTCTCTCGGGCATTCCTTCGTAATCGTACTTCAATTTCGGTTCGTCTTCCGAATCGTTCAACAACTCGATCACTATTTCTCCGGTTATCATTCCAATTCCTCTAACTTCGCTCTGGGTCGATTCCAAATGAACGGAAGTGCCAGAAAGCAACAATCTTTTAATCTCTTCTTTTTCGCTTTTGGTCAACATTTTTTTCGTTTTCCTCACGGACATCAGAATCAATTTTGTGATATATTCGTGGTGCTCCAACGAAGTGTGATTCAACGCGCTTCTGTCGCCCCAGATGTCCAATAACTTTATTAAAAGATCCGGCAAAATTCTTTCCTCTTTCGTCATCATTGATAAGTAATCGATTAAATTTATCGCAAGATTTTCATCCTCGTAATAAGCCATGAGAGGAATTTTTATCGTGAATGCGTGTTTCCAGTGAGGATTCGTTAGCAAATTTCCCAAAGCTCTTTCAATTCCAAGAGCAGGATCGCTTCGTTTGAGAAACAAAACTGCGATTGGTTCCACAGCTGGACGATCAATGTGGCTCAAAATTTTCTGTACAAGGTTTTTCGTACCGTCGCAATTTCCCGAACACCACTCTGAAAAAATGTCGATCAATTTTTCGAATCTACGGGAACTCAGATTTATGAAGGCTTTGCTGATGAGCATTGAAATCATTTTAACGTCAGGCTCGGAGCTAAGTTTCGAGAGACACGAATAGAAAAATTCCACAGATTTTGCAATGTGAATACTCAAGATCTTCGCATACGTGTCCGGCAAGAAAGTGTTTGGAATTTTGCCATCGAGTTTGTTCGCTATCCTGATCGGCAATGAAACCAATAACTGAAGAATGTTTCTCCATTTACTTTCAAGTTCCTCGCGTTCGAATGCCGATTTTTCGTCTGTTCTACAAATATCCGTTATTGAAGAAAACAGAGAATCGCTTTTTATCAGTTTGTCCAACAAAATGACTAGGGAATTCGTAACTTTTTCATTCGTCGATCTTTTCAAAGCGTCTGTTAGTATAATGAGGACTTCATGAAACATTGAAAACGTAGAGCCATCAACGACGATGAAATTCTCAATTATCGGGTCCAATTTGTCGTTAATCATCGGAAAATTATTGTCAAAATTGTTGACGATCCACTCTATGAGCTTGCCATAAATCATTGCATCGATTTGTGGATTCTTATCCAATCCCACGTACTTTTCGAATGTCACAGGACCAGGAAGGTATTTGTTCAACTGATCTAAATCAGTTCTCAATGTTTTCAGAATTTTTTCACTGTTTATGCCAGTGATTGAATTGAAAGTTTGGAGCAATCGTTCCATCGTAGAATCCATATTGTTCTCGAACAGCCAAACCGCCCCAGGGTCATCTTTTGTCTATGAAAATTTCAACCATTTATATTTATTTTATCAAAATGCACTTTTTCGATGCCTCAGGAATGATTTACAAAATAAAAATAGAATAAAAAGAAATACTATAAACTATTTCGTATTTTTTAAATTATGCGCGATACTTACGTCTTCACATTTATTTTCTTTTTCAATAAAATCCCATAATTGTTCAGCATTGGTTCGGACATTGAGGCCGTCATCTTTTTCAAAACTATTTATGCAAGTGTAATTTTTTAAAGATTGCAGAAAGTCCTTGTACTGCAGCAACGAGCTGAATAATTCTTTTGAGTTTTTTTTGCACAAATACTTCAGAATAACAGTTATCTGTAAATGAAAACAGAGATTTTAAAAATGATCACTTTTATGCATTGCAAAAATGGATTCTTTTCTATTCTTTTTTGATTCAGGAAAATTGTTGAGGGTACAAATTTTACATGGGAATTATATTGTCATGGATATTTATTTCATTATCGTAAATTGGAAATCAATGAAATCAATAAAAACTTGATAAAATTGATGAACTGACAGGTCAAATCAATGAACGTTATTTCGTTAATGTTATAAAAGCAAGAATGGATTTATTAAGTCATTTCTGTACCTTATAGAGAGCGTACCATTGTCCATCGAATTCCGATCTGATTTCGGAAAACATGGACAACAATTCCAATGAATTATTATCAATTGGAAATTGTTCGATCAGCTGCTTCACCTTCGATTCTGAATGAATATTTATTTCATATTACTTGTGTTAATAGAATGATAAATTTCAGAATAAATCATGATAACGACGAAATCACGAAACCATTTACCAGTTAGTTGTTCGGCGTCCAGCACAGCATCTCGGAACTTGTCGTGTTGATTCATTTCGTATCGTAACTATTTAAATTTGACAGCTCATTATTTTTTCCAACAACAATTAATAAGTCAAAGGTATAGTCAACGGATTGACATCTGAGTTCGGTTCAGCCGTTGAGATTGGAGGTTAGGGTCGTAAGGTTTGTCAGGTCGGAAAGTGCCGCTCTTTTCATTGTTGATCGACTGTCTGCTCACCGCTGTCATTGTTTTTGTTGCCACACAATAACCATGGCCCACGTTCACGTCGAAATCCAAAAGATTTTGTCTTCGATAAATGAAATTACTCTGAAGATGTAAGTGTACAAATTTTTTCGTCAAGTGTCAGAACATTATACGTAACGTTGAAAAAGTTTGAGGTTATGAAGAAAAATCGTGTTAAAAAAAGTATTTCATTCCCAACAGTTTATCAGTCATAGTAACTGAAAAAAATGATATACAACCAGGATAAACAGTTATTGAATGGCCTAATTTTCAATCAGTGACAGAAAAAGGTTACAGTTAACCTGTTCTTCTTATCGAGCTTACTGAAGCTTGTAATTTTCAAAGAACAATATTTTTCACAGAGGACGAGAGTTGCAAGCAATCAACGAACTGAGTGGTGAAAATGGACCTTTAAACAGCGCGTTGGACTCTGCCAATGTGACGTTAAAGAATGTTGTCAGAGAGTCTGGAATAGTAATACCTCCGGACGATATTGAAGATGAGGACAATGAATCGGAGGGTCAAATACCTGCGCCTTTATCTGGCATAACAGAAAAATTAAATGCTCTAATGCCCAATGGCAAATCATAGCGGAATCGAAGAACCGTGGCTACATGAGTTGTGGATGAAAATCCTTCGTACTGATAAGGATATACGGGTAACAATTCCAGCGCCGATTATTGCTTAACATTCAGGTTTTCGTAACTGGTGATCCAAAAACTGCAAAGACTGATAAAAATACTCGCAATGACCGAATACTGAAATTTTTGTTTACTGGCAGAATTACCAATACTTCACAAACTGGAAATTTACTATTTTGCGGATTGCAATCATTTGGATTAGGGTCTCAATTCAAAAAACTTTTCATCATTTCTAATAGTCCCAATTTTTATGTCGATAAACGAGAAAATAACAGAATTTAATAAATAACAACACAGCATAAATTCATGGTATTGAAGTTTGTATCATTGTAAGGCCATTTTTTTGTTTGTTTTGTGTGTTTCAACGAGCCAAACTTCAAGATCCTATAAATTTTGCACGTACGAAATTATGATAAAACTTTCTAGACCTAGAGTTTCGATTCGGTCAACCAGCTGAATTTTTGTTCCTTGCGTCCTGCCTGAGGGCTGATCAAGATGTTTATTATACTGGGAGAATCTTTGACCTGGAAAAGAGGAGAATGTATTTTAGACTCGAAGTTTTGCGCTGTTTGAATTGTATAAGAATTTAGAATCACCTGCAGCGCAGTTTTCAGAGCTGTTTTTATTTCGTCTACAGTTTTACACAGATGACCTTTCTTTCCAAACATCTCCATCATTTTTTCATAGCGAGTCTCAACCGTTAACGATTGTGGTGGAGTTCTGTGAAGGGGAACAGAAAAATTTGTTCATGTTCGAGTAAATACGCCGCATGCGATAACATTTTTTTATACAAACTCACGTCTCAGTGGGGTCTCCCATGGATTGTATTTGTTGGAACGATTCGCTGTCCAAGCCTCCGTAAATTCCATTGTTATTCACAATTATTATAATTATTGGTAATTTGTATCTGTAATATATTTTTTTTCATAAGAAAACTCACTGGAATAGTTTTTCGTTTGTCTTCCAAACTCAAATCCACGTTTACCTGAACATCGTTTCAATCTCCATTCCGGAGAACCCAAAAGCGCTATCACCCTCAACACAAATGACTCTCTTGTCAATTGCTTTATCTTTACAATAAAGTGCAGCAGCGATACCAAACCCTAGACCAACCCCCATCGTACCAAAAGTACCAGCGTCCAATCTGTGGCGTGGATTTTCATTCAACAAAATCGTTCTTCCAATATCCATCGTATTTGCACCTTCCGAACAAATAATACAATTCTTTGGAATTGTATCTTGAATATGTTTGAAGACCGTGTAATAATTCAGGGGTACAGATTTGTCGGCTGCCATCCGCTTAAAAATTGATGGAAAATGAAAAAATTTTGCAATCTATTAATTTACGAATATTGCTGTATTATTTAAAAAAAAAAATGAAACCTCAATCATCGTTCGGTTCTTTGCTCCCGCATTTTTCAAGGTGGTCCACCAAGAATCATTTTTTCTCACAACAAATTTTTGTTGTTTAAGTAATTTTGTCAACAATTCGACAGTTGGTGCCAAATCGGCATGAATGGCAACGGTCGATGGTACGGAATTGTGGAGTTCCTCGGCGCAGATGTCGATCTTAGAATTGAAAATGACATTTTGAATTTTTATCAATTTTTGTTCGTCATATTGTTTCATTCAAATTCTTATCAATAATTTGTTTTTTTACCAATTTACAGTTGAGACGAATTACCTGAATGACTTTGACGTCTTTTTGGAATCTTGGAGCACGACCAAAGTGTAGCATCCAGTTTAATCGGGCCCCAAGCAACAGAATAACATCGGCTTGTAACAAAGCAGTTGTTCTCGCTGAGGAAACACTGTGCTCGTCAAAATCCGAGACAACGCCTTTTCCCATTGGAGTTGCCAGGAATGGCAGATCCGTTGATTTAATCAAGTCACGAATTTCGTTTTCAGCTCTCGCGTAAGCTGATCCTATAATTCAACAATAATCCCAGAAATTAATTTCTTTCTTCATTGATTTAATAACGATATTCAAGGACAGTTAAAAAAAAAAAAAAAAAAAAACAATTCAAACAACGAAATTCCGATCATTCCAAAAACAAGTTTTCCTTCTAAATAATTTTGGAAATCAAGACGAAAGAGTTTTAATGTTTTTATAATGTGAAAATTCATTTTGAGCAAATTAATTACTGATGATCATGAAAAATCAATAAAAAATTTAATAATGTTTGCAGGGTCGTAAAAAGTGAATAAAAACCTTTGCCAACAATGACGAGAGGTCTCAGAGCTCGCGACAAAACATTTGCTGCTTCCTGAACATTATTCGGTGCTGGAAAAAGAAGAGGTGGTGGTGGACAGGGTAAAACCCTGGCGATACGATCTTCAGGTACATTTTGAGTCAACAGTGTCGCTGGCAAGTCCAAATACGCAGCTCCCGGTCTACCGTAAGTTGCGAGACGCACAGCTTTTTCAACGTGCAGAGGAATTAGAGCTGCCGAAGGTGGTCTCGCTGCATATTTACAGTAAGGACGACTCGCCTCGACCTGAGCATATTCTTGGAAACCGCCGATACCCTCGTGATCCTCGGGACAAGAACCACCGAGTACCAAAACGGGCCTGAAATCAACATTTTTTTCTTGATCGTACGAAATTATTTCATATTTTTGGCATCATTTACGTTTGTCATTTTAAATAAAATGTAAATATTTTTCAGATAAAAGACTGACGATAAAAGGTAAACTGCCAAAAAAATTGAGAAACTGGGCAGAAATTTAATTTCACTCTGTTTTTGAGGATTTTTTCTTCTAATTTATTCAAAAAAATTAAAGACGCTTTTAGGAATGTTTTTTGTACTTGTTGCAATAAATATTGATTCGTTGATTATAGAAGAAATAAAAAATTCGTTAAAAAATACAATTTTTATCCGATATTTGTCATTTATCGTATATTTGCTTATTTAATTGCTTTAATTTTTATTGCTAGTTTAGTATGACAGCTATATCGATGGATTTTATTTTTATTATTCTCGAGATGTATTGAATTTCTTAATCTTAGTTTTTTCTTCAAAGTTATTGATTTGAAGAACACGATCAATTTTTGTTAAATTTCTGTCAAATCAGACGTACCAACAATTTACTTGTGCGTTCGCCATTCCCCCGGTAACGTGAAGAAGTCCCGGTCCTGAGACGCACAGAACGACAGCCGGTTTTCCTTAAAGATCAAAGATCAATCGTTGTTGCTCCAAAGTTCATTTTTTACTCCAAGGTCCATATTAGACTGAGAAATTTGAGAACTTACGTGTCAAAAATCCATAAGCTTGAGCTGCATAACAAGCTGCCTGCTCGTTCCTAAATCCTAAATATTTAAGTCCAGTGGATTGCAATGTCAAGGCCAATTCTATGACCGGATGTCCCATTATACCGAATACATATTCGAGGCCCTAGATTTTTGTAAACATTAGCCAAGTTCGATCGAATTTCTTGGTGTTTTTCTTTATCAAGCAGTCAATTACCTGTTCTTTAAGGGCCTCGGCCACAATTTGATTTCCATCTTTCGTTGCCATTTTGATCGATAATTAATCGTAGTTGATGAGGATTTTGACAGTTCAGAAGGAAAGATCTACGTTCTCGACTGTATGCAAAAATGAACATACTTTGCAATGGTCCGAACTGATCCGAACGCTTCCATATCATAATATTGTGGGAAGGGGTAAAAGCTTATCGGCTTTAAGAAGAAGTTAAGAATTTTCTGGGTTTAATAATAAAAATCACCGAATTAGATTCTTTTGGACCAACGGTGTATCAAGGATACCGAACGAGCAAAAACCGCGACAAAAACACCATTAACTGCCATCTGTTGGAAGTAAAATGAACTAATCCTAAAAATCTAATCGCTGAAAACGTTCGTAAGAGGCGTGGCAATAAAGCGATCAGCTGATGTTCGTTAGAAAAAAAAATATTGCAATGGCAGATGAGAAGTTTGAGAAGATGGTACAGAACGCTGTGCATCCTAACGAAAACGACCAAGAGGTCGAAGAAAACGGCATGGAAATGGACGACGAAGCTGAAGAGTGTAGCGAACAAGGTACGCGTATTTTTTTTGTCTTTTTCGAAATAGTTGTCATCCCATAACTTGGCGAAAATCATTGAAAAATGAAACTCACAAAAATGCATCCTAGACGATGTCACGAGAATTAAAAAATAAAAACAAATTTCCTTATTCATCGTTTATGCAAAAAAAAAACATCGACTTGCCGTCGTGACCATTAATCTTATGAACGTGGAAATTTCCTTGCTCAAATTCTTAAGTAAATCATATCACGAATTCCAAGACTTAATCACTAGCTGTGAATTTTTTCTAATTGTTACTGCACAATAGAATCTTATTAGAACATTAAACTTGGAACGTGAAAAAATTGATAAAAATCCAAACAAATATTTTGTACAAAAAAAAACTTTTGGTTTTGGATTTGAGAACAAACATCGATTAGAAATCACTCAGAACACAGAACTAAAAACATAGAAGAAAAAAACAATCCTAAAGTCATTGAACATATGCTGCGAAGAGCTCCATGCATGAATCTTAAAACTTTCGAATGAACCTACTTTTGTCTTTGAAAAAAACGTATACAGATCTAAAGAGACGTAAAAGAAGTAAAGTTTCATAAAAAAGTATAAATGAAAGTTCGAACTTTGTGAATCAGTGTATTTGGGATAAAAAAAAAATAATGGCCAATTTTCAGAGTTCGAGGCTTTGAACGCACAGCTGGATCAGCTAAATTCAGCGTTGGATTTCCTCGAGTCAAAGAACGACAACGTCCACGCAGAATTGGTAGAATTACTGAAATCGAACCGTGAGACGAGGAAGCAAATACAAGAATCTCAGAATGAGGAATCAGCAGAAAAGAGCAAATAAGCTATTCCAATACCAACCAAACAATTTTACACTCCATTTTATTTGTTATTATTTCAAGAGGTATATTTAATCAGCGAGTTGTCGGTACGTCAGAGAGCATGAGAAACGGTCCAGAGCGATGATAAGAGAAAATGAAGGCCGCCCAGTGGACTCGATCTCGGGATCGTCAGATTCTGAGTCGAAAGTGCTAACCACTGGGCTACGGCCACTCGAATTCTCTCATGCGAATTGTCTATTTAGATGGAACACTGGACCGTCAAATATATTCAAATGGGAACTTAGACGAAGTAGGCGATATTCTCTATTGTTTTGAAGAGAACGGGATGGGGAAAGAAAAGAGACATACGTTCTCGAACCTGTACAGTATTTAGAGATTAAGTATATGCATTGTGGAAACTAGACTTCGATAAAAAAATGTGTATTTATTCGAATATTCGACGCTCAATGCGGTCGGTGCAACAAACTTAATTGAAAAGAAATATTGATAAAATGTCTAGAAAAATATGATGAAAATACACAAAAATTATCCTGACATGCAAGAATAATGTTTTTTATAAAATGTTTAAAAAAAGGAGTATTATCAGAACTCAAGACTGCTCAACAGCAAAAAGTAGAATTTCTTTGAATATTTCGGAATCGTAAGCCATAATAATTCGTACGTTGGGTTTTCGTGACTGCAAATGATCTAGAACTACTTGTCCTCGAGTTCGAACACCGTGTAACTCAATGTCAGCGTGAAATTCTTCCTCTAATTTCACAATATCTGGTCTGATGACAACTGCTGCTAAAAGACCATCGCAAGGTCTGTAAGGCGACGGTTTTGTTTTCGGGTACGTGTACGTTTCTATGGCGTTTATAAATCTCACTATAGGGCTGTCTATCTTTCCCAAAACTTCGTGTCTCCAATCCTGGAAAAGATATTTTTTATTTTTATTTATTTGCGAATTCCATTTTTGTTCTTAATGGTTTTGAACGAAACTCACTAGTCCAATTTCTGACGTTAAACACGTTTCCCAGGGCAAGAGAATCAGAGGCTCACTTATGCTGTCCAATACAATGTGAGCACTCTCAGGATCAGCGAAAAAGTTGAATTCTGCCTGTGCTGTGATATTTCCTTTGCCTTATAAAAATTATATAATTATTATAATCAAATTTCGATGTTTTTCAACGATTTTGTTCCTAGTCGAAGTTGAACTAAGTTCTGGTCGAACCAACATAGAATTTCATTAGTCTTTCGAACTTTGAAAATTCAGCTTTTGAAACAAAATAATTAATTTGGTTTACACGAAAAAAATGATACCAGAATAATTTCCACCCATGATGTAGACTTCCTTCAGAGAATTTGCAAAATCAGGATTTATTTTCATTGCCAATGCTATATTGGTCAGAGGAGCCAGACAAACCAATGAAATCTCTCCTGTAATCACAGTTAAATATTTATAGAATTTCTTCGAATTTTCGTGGACAATCGTTCGGTGAAATAATCATTATTTACCAGGACTTTCAGAGACTATTCTTTGCAGAGCAATCACTGCATGTTCAGCCTGTAATTTACTTGTGTCTTGTTTGTCTGTAAAAACATCAGCTAAACCATCTGTACCGTGATAAATTTCTGCATCCGCTATTCTCGCACTTTCGGTATTCAGAAGCGCGGCATGCGCGCCTCTGTAAACTGGTATCTAAATTGAAATTATTCTTATTGCGATTATGTTTTTTTGAAGAAAGAAATTCGATGTTTTTATTTGGGAGATGGAAAGAAATTTAAAACAAAAAATCAATCGAAATATTAATTTAAAATAATCATGATTTTCAAACTCGACACTTTTTTTTACTTAAAAATCAGCTTTTGAACAAATTTTGATTTTTAATTCCATGTCCTTCGAAATTTACATGGAGCTAGGATTTTCTTATTAAAGAATTTCGAAGATATTGAAAACCGAGCTTCTCCAGGACGTTTGATTTATTTATTTATTTTCTGTTGCAAAATTTAATAGCTCAATTATAAATAATACCAACATCCAATGTGCCACAAATTTGAAGTATTCTGTAGACATTGCAGACCACGTTATCAACGTCGGTATTTCCTCTCACACAGGTAATGCCTTTTATCTCGATTTGTTTTTTTTTGTGAGCTGCTATGAGTATTATCAATGCAACAGCATCATCCGTCCCAGTGTCACAATCAACAACGATTTTTTTAAATTCCATTTCTATCTATTTCTTTTCAAACACACAAAAATGAAGTAGAGCTCAAATTTATTGTAGTAGCCTTGAAGAAAGCCTTCGAACGGAGTGAAATTGAAAGAACTGCTACTTTCTGTATACTGAACAGACGAATCTTGTGTTTGGAGCAAAGAAAACATTCCAGAGATAAAAATATATTTTATCGCGAATTTTATTATTTCAAGCCGGACAAGTGGGGTGACAATTTTTTTTCTTCTTATAATTGTTCGACCGTTCTTACGATATTTTTTTTTCATAGATTGTTTATTACTTGGAATTTCGTCATTTGGACGAATGGTAAATTCAAGAAAATAATTAAAAATTAAAATGAATCAAAATTGTTACGAATTATCATTATTCATTGATAAATGAAACCTTCGACAAGATTTTTCTCTACCTATTTAAAATTAAAAATATGATTTCCATTAATTAATTTGAAATATTATCCCCCTCTGACAACATATGATTGATAACGCTATTATCACGTGTGATTTACAACTACATTCAGTCTTTCCCAATTATACTTTCAGATCCAATTGAATATACAATCACAATAATAGCAAGTTTTATCTGGTTTTGAGAGACAAAAGTTTTACTGAAACTGTATATAATTTTGGCACAGTATGGGTATCAAATTTGTTAAATCAATAAAGACGAAATGCCTCACAATGAACGTCTGAGTAATCGAAACCGGTCTTTTCCTACCAGGAAGTAGTACATGCAATTTTTTATCAAAGAATTTCTCATGATCCTTACGTGGGTTTAATCTACTTTCAATTACTACGATAATATGAAATTTATAGCATACGTTGACAGGCAAGATCTAATTTAAGAAAAATACATAATCATAAAAAGAAATAAAGCAACAAAACTAGTGACAATAAACGTTCTATTTGTACTAAAATTGCCGTGACACTAGACTATTTATGGAACCGTGAACTTTCAAAGATCAACTAAGTTCACGGATGTCTTGAGAAACACGAAGCAGCAATGATCGTTCGTACGTTTTTGCAATTAATTATTTATAAATAAAATAAAACGAAATTGTCAAAATTATCGACACTGAAGTAAAGACAAACTCGTAAGAGTTTTCCACCGACTGCGGCAAACGTTTTTTTCACAAATATGGACGAGGCCAAGTTTCTTAAAAGGTAAGTTCACCGACTGACGTTCCATTTGACGTTTTCATCGTCTTTTGTGTACATTAAAAGAACCATGAAAATTATTTGATCTCCTGGAAATTAGGAAAGTACGATCGGGGACTCTCGACGTACATCCCACGGAAAAAGCCCTCGTTGTTAATTACGACGTGGAAGCGTTCATCCTGGGGGAACTCGGTGACCCAATGCTTGGTGACAGAAAAGTAATTTTACACAATTTCTTCAAATACATTAGTTTTTCCGAAATTTTCATCAGCATCGACGTCTTTCATATTTTTTCTCTCACATTTCATTAGGAATGTCAAAAAATCATCAGATTAAAAAGTCTCAATGCTGACACTAACGTCTCTTTGCTGGCGAAGGAAGTGATGGAAAAATGTTTCCTCATCCACGAATCGAAACTTCACGAGGTCGAGCAATTGATCTATTATCTTCAGAAACGCAAATCGAACACCGATGGTTTGTACTTTCTCTATAAAATGTAATCGAATATTTTGAAAATCCTTATTCACAATTTTTTCATGGTTTACTTTATTTTTCAAGGTCTTAAATCTAGAATTACACAAAAATGGGTTCAATCTCAATATCCATTAAAATATAAGAATAAAAACAGTTTAGTCTAATAATAAATAATAAGGAATAAATGATTTTTTCAACAAATTCTATGCACGAACTCAAATTTTTTAGGAAACTCGACAGATGGCAACGCCCAACCGGAACGTCCGACATCGTCCAATACCGTAAGTTCAGACAACAGCGACATGGAACGTGCAGTTATAAGCAATGTCGAGAGTTACATAGAATTGTTGTACGAGTCTATACCAGAGAAGATTAAAGGATCGGCATTGATTCTAAGACTAGCAAGAGTCCCTGACAATCTGCTGGAATTGACAAAAAATGGTAAATTTTCAGTAATCATAAAAATATTGATAAAGACCATTACAGTAATCAATTTATCGATAATCAAAAACAACCAATAATTTGATAAAAACTTTTTTTTTTTCTCTAGAATCCTTATTGAGTGCTCTGGCAAGAGTTTTGCGCGAAGATTGGAAAAGAAGCATCGAACTGTCTACAAATATTATTTATATTTTCTTCTGTTTCTCAACGTATAGTCAATTTCACAATATCGTCGTGGAATACAGAGTGAGACCAAGATCTATAAAATTAAATATTTTTGGCTGCAAACGCGTGTAGCCCAATTTTCACGATAATTTCTGCGCTTGCTTCAATGAAATTTTAATTTCTCTAGATTGGATCGCTTTGCATGGAAATAATCGAGTGTGAATTGCAACGTTATGACGAATGGAAAGACGACATGGAGAAGCGTCGACGACAGTTCGAAACTACAACTGGGTTGGTTTTGTTCCCTTCGACAAACGGCGACAATAGCACAGAGAGAAAAATTAAATTGACTGACGATATTTGGAATTCGGACGGTCCCCTCGATTACGAAGCAAAACGTCGATCCGACGAATCGACCATTCGAATTTCCGACGGTGAAGTTAAACGCATGAAGGATGAGCTCGAAAAAAATCGCAAGAGATTCAAAAGTTTGACCAAAAAACAGGAACAACTTTTAAGAGGTAAAAATTACAGAAAAACATGGTTTTTTTAGGATTCACTGCTAATTTTTTATCGTATTCCCTTTTTTTTCAGTCGCATTTTATTTATTATTAAACATCGCTGAAAATACGGAAGTAGAGAGAAAAATGCGCAAGAGAAACGTCATTGGCATGCTGATAAAGAGTCTGGATCGAGTCAATAACGATTTGTTGATGTTGGTGATCACGTTTTTGAAGAAATTGTCTATATTTCGTGAAAATAAAGACACTATGGTGAGTTACTGAGTTTTATTGTAATATTTTACATTCTAATTCATCTGTTTATACGTTATTTTGAAAAATTAAAATACCTCGAAAATTCACTCACCTCGATCATGCGTTTTATTGCAGGCTGATGGCAACATAATCGAAAAATTGCCAAGACTTTTACAAAACAGTAATACCGATCTTGTTCAATGCACACTTAAATTGCTGTTCAATCTCTCATTCGATACGAAACTTCGAGGAAGAATGATAAGAGTTGGTCTATTACCAAAATTGGTCAAACTTCTCGGCCAGAGTAAGTTAATTATTTATTGCAATCAAAAGATTAACAAAGATATTTACAAAGTTGTTACAAAGGTATTTTTCCAACGACTTATTACTTTTAAATTTTGGACATTTTTCAGGTGAAATAAAGAACAAAACTACGATCCTTGGGCTCTTGTACCACTTGAGCATGGACGACAAAGTAAAATCGATGTTTGGGAATACGGATTGCATGCCAATGGTGACTGACATGATTCTAGAGTCCGAGGACGAGCGAGTCAAACCGGAACTCATAGCTCTTTGTATAAATCTCGCAGCAAACAATAGAAACGCTCAGCTGATGATTGAAAATAATCGTTTGCAAGGATTAATTCACAAAGCATTCAGAAACCAAGATCCTCTGATCATGAAAATGATACGAAATATATCGCAGCACGATTCAACAAAAGAACACTTTGTGGTACGTTTAAAAAAAAAAAGTTATACGAAACCAGTGAAAATGTCGACATTTTTTTATTGTTCCCTGCAATTTTTCAATTTCTCATAATTTTTTGTTGATTAGGAATTCGTGGGAGACTTTGCCATGGCACTGAATCAGTCAGACTCTCAAGATTTCGTCTTGGAAATAGTCGGCGTCCTTGGAAACTTGGCACTACCGGATTTGGATTATTTTCAAATCCTCCAGCGTTGCAATCTCATACCCTGGATAAGAAACAATTTAGTTCCTGGTAATTATAAATAACACGACTGTTCTTTCAGCTCCAATCTGTCCTCGTTTTCAAAATAACCGGATTTCTCTTCTTTTTTTTTGTAGGGAAAGTACAGGATGACCTTGTCCTCGAAGTCGTTGTTTTACTTGGCACTGCAGCTTGCGACGAAGATTGTGCACGATTGTTGTGCAAAGCTGATATTTTACTCTCGCTCATAGAGTTATTAAAAGGTTCGAATTTTATTAAATCTTAATTTTTAATTCAAAAAAATATGTATTTACGATTTATCCTCTGTTCCTTATTGCTCTTTTTGATCTCTCGATAAAAATATTGATGGTGAATTCAATTTTCAAATGAATTTAGTTTTCTAATTTTTAACGATCCTTTGCTAATTATTTATGTTTTCAATTATGACTATTACAGCTAAACAAGAGGACGATGAGATTGTATTGCAAATAATTTACGTATTCTATCAGATATCGAAGCACGATTCAACGAGGGATTATTTGATTCGCGAGACTGGTAATGGTAATTAGAAAGTTTTGCTTCGATCATATTTTTTATTTGCGGTAGACTTTTTTCAGTACAAAACATTTTATTCGAGGATAAATTCGTTTCAATCGAAATATTTACTTGCAGAAGCCCCAGGATATCTCATAGATCTGATGCACGATAAGAATCCAGCGATACGTAAGGTTTGCGACGCTTGCTTGGATGTGATCGCCGTGAGTTGATTAAAAAACAAGAAAATCAATATTGTTTATGAAAAACATAAACAGTTTGATAACTTTTCAAAATCTCTTTGCCAGATGTGCGATAAAGATTGGGCCGCTCGTATTAAAGTCGAAAAGTTCCGTTCCCACAATCAACAGTGGCTCGAAATGGTCGAATCGATTACAGTTGATAATGCCAATCATTTGGTGGTGGACGAGGATGACAGTTTACCACCGTTTATGAGCGGCGAGTTGCTGAGGCATACTATGCTTTTTCCTTCAGGTAAAAAACGAATTTTATAAATTGAAGAGGACAAAAAAACTACTTTCTCGACTCAGTCAAACAATTAGAAACTATCGTTGGATTAAAAATCAATTCGATTCTTAAAAAAATATAATTTTCATGACAACTGTTTAATTTTGTGAATGAAATTGTTTGAAAAATCGTAAAAACAGGTAATACTGGTGTTTTCAATACCGAAGACGGAGACTTGAACGTTAAAAATTCTTCGGATTGTTCAGAAAATCCCAGTCGTCCGGTCAGTCGGTGAGTAATTGATGGAAGGAAATTTAATGACGATTTTGTGAAGAATTTACGAGCGAGTAACTGATGCTTTCGTTTCACAGTTACAGTCGTGATCTGGACGAAATAAGCGAATTGATGGCGCGTTCAAAGTCACGAATGTCCGTAGGTTCTGGCATTGAGGATCTCTACCACAATTCAAAAGTTAAGTTCACCGAGTCTGAAGCATCTCACGTACTAATATGAACTCATTGAGTCACATAAATAGTAATGTTGTCGATAATTATACGAATGACTTGAAAAAAACAAAAAAAAACACCAGATACACAAACACATAATTAGATTGTATCGATTTTAGCAAAAGTGTTACGCTTTCGTTCCATAAGGTACTAGGCTTCATCGAGGCGTATATTTTTCATTTCCCGAGGTATAAAAAAAAAACGCGCCTCGATATCGCATGCACACAATGTCTTAGTCATGATTTACACACATAGGCTTAAAACAGAAAGAAAAGGAAAAAAAAGTCATTAATGATCTCTCGGCGTCCAGTATTTAGTGCCTTTTTCTTTTGAAAGATACAACATCGCGTTTTTTCGTAAACAAAAGGAAAAAAAGAAACAAAAGAAACACCGAAAGGAAGGACTAGAGAAAATTCCTTTAAGTATCGTCCTCGTTGTCTGATCGATGTGGAATATTTCTGTGTTTCTCGTAGTCGGTGAATCGCAACGACGACGTTATTCGAGCGAATGATTTTTCTTCGCGTTTTAAAACTAGTCACAAATGACGTAACGTTTAAATACGAATGTACGTCGAGCCTCAAAGGCGTAAAGTGTAATTTAATGTTGCAATACTTCTTTGTTGCGTCGTCGAATTCCATTGTGAATTTTCTTTGTACCTCGTTTTCATCGGATCTCACGAATCCTATTTTATCGGATTCTTTATGTAATTTTACAGATACATATTATATATAGAGAGAGAATATTTGGAGATTAAAGGACAGAAAAAAAACGTTACTTAGAATCGATTAATAATCGAACTTACAAAACAAGAGATACAGTTTTAGTATATTATACATTAATATATATAGATCGTTCCTTATGCCAGTCCTGTTTTTGTATATTAAGGATCGATTTACACCATATTCATGCCAACAATTTTATCCCATTAAAAATTCAGTGCTCAGGAGTTGACAAAAGAACTGGAACAATTCAGACGTTGCTGTCATTCATATACGATAATAAAATCGAGTTTTTTTTTTATGAAAGAAGGAGATATTCGAAAAAAAAATCATGAAACTCCGAGATTATTACTGAAAATATTCATTTTTTGGGGGATTGGAAAATGGCTGAATTTTTTAAGATTTTTGTCGAATTGCGAAGTTTCCAAATTCTAACGCTATAAATTTGTTGGCCTAGGAACATGTGTCATTTGTCCTTAAACGTGCTTGCCATTCTATTATTTTGTGATATTCGTACGTGAAGATAGATTTATAGAAAGTAGTTTTTATCTATTATTAACGAAAAAAAGACACACAAAGACTTAAGTTTATTGGAAAATTCTTGGCTTTTTATTAGAGCTTAAACTTTTTCGTATAATGTATTCACCGTTTGTTTGGAAGACGGTCGTATGACTATTGTCACCGTCCGTGAAAAAATTGTGCTCTTTCAGGCCCCAGTTAACTGGAGAGTCGGCGAAACCCTGTACGTGTATACTTTTCCATGGCGATGTATCCTTCCGAAGAGCTATATCTCTTATGGCGTTATAGATTCTTATTATTTGTTTGCGTGTAAAAAATCCTGTGCATTCTATGTATTGTACCTCGGATGTTTGAGTTTTCGGCGTGGGGCACGTGTAAGTATTCACGTAGTCGTCTTCTTTTTCATTGCTCCTGTAACGCATTTTCCACCGATTATTAAAATTTATTTATTTAATCAAATTTATATTTTTCAATATAATTTCGACTGTAATTATTTTCAAGTCATTTTTTGAACGATAAATACTTAAAGTTTCTATTAATATCACTTCGAAGCAAAGGACAACGGAATGGAATTTAATTATAAGTGCTCAAAATCGCATTGACGTGCGATTAAATTTGTAATTTAATGAAAAAAATCTTATATATGAAATTTTTTGGTAAAAAAAAGATACTTACGTATCTCCACCGATACTGAAAATTCCCAACCACTCGAAAAACTCATCCAGGTTGGAAGAACCGTCGAGGTTCGGGACGAAAATTGATCGTTCGATTCGTTGTTTGAAATGTTGGTTGCACAGCAACGCTGTGTAGCCGCGATCGTGAAACCATGCTGCGATCGACGATGGACATAATTTATCCTCTGTAAAATAAAATCATAGTTCACTCAATATTTTTTTCATTATTTAAAAACCAAAGGAAGCAAAAAAAAATGAATAATACCTGGTGGATCCCAGGCTAGAATGACGTCGAAGGTTTCGTTGAGATTTTCCTGCAAGCATGATCGGACTCGGTCGTAATTCTTCTTACCCGGCACGAAAGATTCCTCGTTCAAATTAATAGTCACGACTATCGACGATACGCGGTAGACCGGAAAAAAAAAAACGTTCCAAGTGGAATTGCGAAAATTCCACGTTGATTTTTCGATATAAATGTCGTTTCTTACGATTCTAAATACAATAACGAACCGTTTACAGTTTTATTAATCAATCATACGTTTTTGTGTATAATAGAAATATTCGTAAGTATATTTTTCCCGTATATATTCCACCATGAATAGTAAATGAGCAACGAGTCCCTTTTTTTTCTTCGTATTTCATTATCGACATTGATTTCCGTTCTAGCTCGGACACTATTATTTATTATTAATCACAGTCTCTGTTGCGTACAAGAGTACAAGACTAGTTTACAAAAATAAAAGTTTATTGATTATCGCGAGAATCTGGTGAATTGTATCTTTTTTTTTATTCATCACTCCCGATCGTGTCATGGCACAAGGCTGAAGAAAGGAGCACGAGTTCCAAAAAGAAGAAAAAAAGGCAATTACGAATGAATAATTGAAACCAGAAAATAAAATTATCTCGCTGAGATCAAGCATCAACCTTTCGTCCGAATAAACTTTTAAACAATTCCTATCGGACTGGAAACGATTCCCTGAGACATGATCTTCAAAATAGAATAAAACGGTCCTTGTAAAAAAGAAAAAAATGTATATGAAAAATCATTTCACTAATATTATGCAAGTGACAAAGTCGGACTGGTGTCCAGATCGAAATTGTTGATTTTGAGCTCTTCCCTGAAGACTCTTAACTCTTCGCTGGATATTCCTTGCCAGCTTTCGAGTTCGGAGATTCGTCGTAAATTTTCACAATTCTGCATCAACAGTCGTACGGTTCTCATCGAGAGGTCATCGCTGTAAAGAATCTTAAGTTCCTCCAATTTGCTCATTGTATTAAGTGAGAAAACTCTTTTCATTGTTGTGTCACCGATGCCCGTGGACGAGCCCAATTGAATGAATCTGACGTTAGTGCAATGCGACAATAAAAACTCGAGGTGGACACTTGCACAATCGGCGACGAATTTAATTCGTTCGAGATACTTGAAAGGTTCAACGGGTAATTTACGAAAGTGGGTTGACGTGTGATCCAAAAGTTCGCAATTGTAAAACGTGAGGCTTCTTATCTCAGGACAATATTGACTAATGTAAACAAGAGCACTGGTATCGATTTCGTCGACGTGTTCCAGGTGAAGATTCGTGATTCTGCCGTTGGTCAATTCCAAAAGTTTTTTAACACGATCGCCATAGAAATAGCACGAGAGAAGTTTCAATTCCGTGAGGTTTTCCAAAGCAGCGAGGATCGTAAGGTCGCTGATTCTTTCGTCGCACATCAAGGACAACCTCGTGACGTGAGGACACATCGCTATCAAGAGATACAAGTGGTTCATCGCTACGTTGCGAGACTCGAAAGCCCGGAGATACAATTGTTTCTCATAATTTTCCGTGGTTGCATCAAATTTTTCTCGTATGTGTTCCAGGACGTTGCCGATTTCGTGGCAGCGCCCGATGTCCTCGAGCCTCGAGTGTGCAAGCAGCAAATTCGCGTAACCGACGATTGATACTGAAGTGCGAAACAGCTTGACTTCTCTCAAAACTCGAGATTTGCTGAGTGCCACGATACTCCGATCGGTCACCGATCTCGATGCCGTTACGTCGATGTAACGAAGCTTTGGACAATTTTGTCCCACAGCTGCAATTATGTTGTCCGTACAATCGAAACACAAAGTGAACGAGATCAAATTAGGCATCGTCGCGACACCGTTGATTATTATTTTTTCAATGTCCGATGTTCTCCAACCCGCCGAACCAGAACCAAGATCCAATATTTCCAAACCCGTCATATTGTGCAAATTGTTGTACAATACGTGACGCATTATTTTAGGCCATGCTGCGAATTCTATGCTTCGTAGATTAGCGTGAACCACCACCTCGATGAGACTCACCACGACGTTTACCTCCGACAAAAAAATTCCAATGGGCGAAAAATCGTTGTAAGACTTTCTTGTTTCGTTGATCAAATTCATTATTGAACCCAGCGCCGCTATTGCCATTTTGTCGTAAAGATGCCAAGGCACGCTTGAACTTAGACGATACTTCATTGATTTAAGCAATTTACTCAATGTCTTTAGGCCAAGATCCGGATCTTGCTGCGATATCTCGCGTATAGGCTTTATCAAATTTTTACCAAACTCCGTTATATATCTGCCTACTGAACGGAGCGCCAGCTCCTCCAAGTCTGGCGCTCTATGCTTCCTCGGCATTTTTATTAGAGCTTCTCCTTCTCTCGAACTATTATTTATTAATTGAGCTCTTTCTCTTCGATCAAATCTCCAACTCCAGACTTCCTTCTTTACTTATTTTTGCCTCTTCGGACTTACCGTAACGCGAATGTGCCTTACGATCGAAGAATGTCTCTTTTCCCACTAGTCCAAGCTTCTGATAATCTTCTCGTAGCAACGATAGCACTAGATGTCCCGTCGGAGATATGCAGATTAGATTGTGGACATCGATCTTTTTTCCAATCGTCAACAACGTTAGTTCTCCTGAAAATGTTATTGTGTCAATTATTAGTCTCATTTTTAATCTTTTATTCATTACTTATTTTCAAAAACTATTCAAACATTTTGGTGAATCATTATTTCAAATTTATTAGAAGAGTAATCATTGAGACAAATTTTGCTACAATTTAAAAACAGTACATTTTTCGATTATTAAGTTTTATTGATTACTGAAACAAAGAATTTCTTTTTTTCTTCAGGCTTTTGAGACCAGTGTCTTTAAAGCTGCACGCAAAAAAAAATCATTTGACGAGGAGGAAGTTTGATAAATGTGCAAAAATCTGTTGTAACTGGAATGCTGTGTTTTTTTATTCTAGAAAATTATATTTTAATAATAAACAAAGATGTCAAGAAATCTAAAATTATGCTTTTATTCCAGGATTTCAGAACCAATAAGTTTGAAAACGCATGCCAAAACATTCTTGAACCAAAGGATGATTCAATTGATGTGTAAAAAACTTTTACAACTCAAGAAACTTTGAATACCCATTTCAGAGAATTTCATTCCAATAAAAAATAATATTGTGACGAAATTATGGGTTTTTCAGGATTTTTAAACGAAAAACTTTAATAACGCATGCCGGAAACTGTTTAGACGGAAAGAAAATCATGGATTGATGCGCCAAAATAAGTTGTAACAATAGAACAATTGGATCTTGTGGTTCAGAGAATAAAAAAATAATAATTAAAGTTTGGAACAGAATATTTGCATCAACATTTCAGAGCCACCAATTTTGATGAGCCAAGCCAAAAAACCACAAACGAAAAAAAATGTTGGCAGGCAAAATCTATTGCGCATGAGTTTCGAAGCATGTAAACAACGAATCTTGAACTGTATACACGATAAAAATTTCACCACAACGCAATTTGTTTGTTGAGTAGCGTTAATTGTTTTTTTGAGGACATGAGAGTGCTAATAAAAATAAAAACTGACCTTTCTTAACGAAGGCTTCGATGAACTCTTTATTGACAAGTTCGTGAGCCTTTAAAGCAACGATTTTGTAATAATCACTGTCTTCCAAAAAGCAATTGCGAAGACTTTGAGGAACGTCGTTTACGTCAGGAAGCACGACAGACACCTGGGCAAGGATCCAAAAAATGCAGACAGAAAATTACGTAAAAAGATTGAAAAACGGCGCGGCATAACCTTAAGACCTTCGGCCAATGCGCCATATTCGAAATCGAGCAAAAGTAAAATTGATAAACAAGAAGCAATAAAAATACGTTGAAATGTTTAGCGACTCACCGAATGATTAAAATAATGATTACTGACAGTCAATGGAACTTCCTCGGTCCGATAGCTTGCTCGTTCGATCTCGAAATGGTGCTCCGGAGCCTTGAAGTCCCATATTTCCGGACACAACATTTGTGATCGAGCGATATAATGACGAAAACGACAATTTGCCGAGAAACGTCATACACGCGCGGACAAATGCTGTATGCAATTTTTCTTTACTTCCCCCCTTTCCCCTCCACTCGGAAACAAGTCCTTTTATTCTCGTTCTGTTGGTTGAAACCGACTGTAGAGGGGAGCCTTAATGGACGTGCACGTGCTCTACCAAATATGCGTCGTTTACTATACTCCATTTTGCTATGGAATTTGTACAATTCGCGAATTTTAATGCGAACAAGCTTCGGTAGCGCAGTAGGCAGCGCGTAAGTCTCATAATCTTAAGGTCGTGAGTTCGATCCTCACCCGGAGCATTATTTTTGCATTTTCGTACTCCGTTTATTTTTACAATCAAGAAAATAGCGAATGTTTGTCTTTTTTATTAGGAAAGTCTTTCTAAGCCATTTAAGATTAATTCGCAAGCTTCGTAGTAACGCAGAAGCTCGGATACGAAACGGACTCTTGTCGAAAAGCCAATAGACAAAAAATCCATTTTTCACGCAGTTTTGTTCTTCAATCGAAAAAATAATAAATATTGGTCTTTCTTATTACGAAACTTACTCCCATCCGCATTATGAATCTGTTTGTATTCAATTTGCTTGCCCATAAGTATCGGCAGAGCTCAAGAGCAAAAAAACTCGTTTGATTTTTTAGTCTTCTCTTGAAATTAAGATTTAGTAATTTCGATGTTGTTGTAAGAAGTCTCAATTGCAAATTATTTTCGACGACTGAAAACATTAAAATACGAAACAAAAACGTGTTTTTTCGATGCTAAATTTCCTGAATATTATCTACGATTCCTTAAATAAGAAAGCAAGAACATAATAACGTTTCAATGAGATGTTTTTATTTACATTATTATAAAGTAAACAATATGAGATAAGAAAGGACGAAGAGAGTTTTATTGATTAAAATTATTTACGCTTCCGACGAGCCTCGTTAGGATTTTTCTTCATCCAATACTTGACACCGCTCCCGGGACGAATTCCCAACATCGCTGATTTGGAAGTGACGTCACGCATGACAAACGGCGAGTAACCAGCTATGTAATCATCGTTTAGAGGATCGTTCTTCATACGTGCTAAACGACTCGGTCTCTGATCAGGAATCGGTTGATCTTCGCAGAGAATAGGATTTACCGCATGTTTTCCTCCTTTCGGTGTTGGCAATGAGTACTGAACAAAAATTTGAAAGAGAAAAATCGTAAAACTTGTGCAAATAAATTCATTTCGAACTTGATTACTTGGCGGGTTCATTTGAGAATAGATTGAACGTTCATTGATTTTTGTACGATGAAAAAAAAAATCTTTTGATCAGTTTTGAAACAATTGGTTAATAATTTTTTCTCAGTTTGTTATTAAACGTCAATGTTCGTTAAGTCTTGATCGTGGTTGCGAATAAATTGGTGGATGAATGAAAAAATTACCCTTTTTCCTTTGGACGATAATGGTTTTCGGAAATTAATATGTATTTTTTGTTTTCCCTCGTCATCCAATGAGACAGCAACTTTTTTCAACGTCTTAAGACCGCAGGATGGACAAAATACTTTAGTCATTATGCTCGTTGTTTTGAAGCACGCGTAACAACGGAATATGAAAGTTCTCATTTCCTTGATTACTCGTCCATCCAGCGCAGCTACATTTAAACCGATCTGCTTGAGCACATTCTGCATCGCAAAATCGGTCGTCATGCACGCTACGGTTGCTGTCTTGTCCGCAACGATGTCAGACTCCATTGATTTCTTTGCCTGTGCTATGTTACCTATAAAAATTATAACGTACTTCGATTATTTTCCACATAAAAAATTGCATTTCTAGTAGGAGTGGATTTTTTTTTTTCATGACGAATAGTGGAGAAAATAGTTAGAAATTATTAACAAATTACAATATTTCAGGGAATGGACATTTTTGAAAAACACTAGATGCTTGCAAGGATCTTTTCGAACATTTTTGGCCTAAATGAAATTGAGTAAAAAACTTACTAGGAGTGATCCAGCCTCCATCGTCGCTATCCTCGTCAGATTCCTCGCTTCCTCCATCGCCAGAATCTCCGTTACTCTCGACATCCGGTTTTACAGGAACAAGAATATCGTCAACAGCGCCATCGACTTCCAATTCCTCGTGGTTGCAATTCAAAGTCTTGAATTTGGAAGCCAAGTCCTCGGTTTCGGGCTCATCGATATCGGAAATAGCGGTCAAATAATCAGATTCGTCCGCCGAGGCCGACAATTCAAAAGCACTGGATTCTCCTTCTTCGTTACTTTTTATTTCGTTCGATTTATGTTCTCCCTCTTGCTGTGTATCATGTTTTTCTTCTTGCTGTGTAACTTCAGATTCTTCATTTTCGTTTCTTTGTGTAACTTCATTTTTGCTTCTGGCTGATTCGCTGCTTTCATCTTCGTCATCCTCGCTGTCCTCGTCAGCTCCAGGAACATAAAAACCAGCTATACTTTTTGGATGATCCAAAGGTTGCCCGTGCGAGGCGTCTATAGTTTTTGGCACTTGCGGCGCATCTTTTAGATGAGAAGTACCCACATGTTCCTTTTCCAATTGATAAGTTAAAGCTATAACTTTAATATCTGTTGCCGATAGGCTCGTGTAGTCTCCAGTTTTCTTGGCAAACTCGGTCACTGTGAATTTAATGATTATATCCATTAGTTGTGTCGATCAACCATTAATAATTTGTTAACTTGTTAATTCTTGAGAAGACTTTGAATAGGAAGTTGTTTATCTCATAAGAAATGCTAGAAAATTGTACAAAAAGTTTCTTAAACCTTAAATTACTGTTTAAAAAACATTAAAAACACTGGGGTAATTAATGGAATACATTGAAAAGATATAAATTGGACACAGCAGCTGTCAATATAAATATTTTGAAAATTGTGTTTATGTATTTTATTAATATTAAGATTTGGATATCGTTTTATTTTCATTACTTTGATAGTTATTATTTCTCTGACACTTGATATAACTGTTGAAAAATCTTGTTCATACCAAACTGAATATTCTCCGCAAAAGTATCTTTGATGACCAAGTCGTAGGGAAGAACAACCAACCGTCGAAGTTGTCTTTTATTCCTTATTTCGTTAATAACATTTTCATCCGTAATGATGTTGACACCGACGTCCTAAAATAATAATTACACTGATTAAACAAAAGAAACATTGAAAAAAGCCAGTAAAACCACGTGTTGTTGGCAATATAGGTAATCATTTGTAACCTCAAACCGTAAACAATTTTTATTACGATGTATGTAATGATGGTGGCATATTTATTGAAAATTTCGAAATTACCTGCAACGGTACATTTCTGATAAATGCACTCGTGTCAACTACCAAGTATTTCACTTTATTATCATCACTCATTGTTATAAAATTGTAAACAAATTTGCTGAAATTTTCTCCTCGTTGAGGCCGAGTTTCCGTTAAATCAGTCAATGGGTCTAGAGCGACGGACTAGAACAGTGTAGCCAACGTAGGAATCGACAGTATTCAAAATATTAGCAATCACTTTTGGAAAATACCTTGCATCTAAATCAAACAATTGAACCTCATTATTGAGAATTAGTAATCACAATTATTCGTTAATGACTTTCGTTATAATTAGTGAATGAATGGTTTTGATTTTTCCGAAAAAACAGGAATTTGAACTGCAAATGTTCTCGAATACATTTTCCCCTCTTATGAAAGTAAGGTTGTGGTTTTCTTCTTCATGATATACAACAATCTTCCAACAACCAAGTTGGTAAACTTGGGCGGTCCGATCGTCAAAGTTTGACGCACGTCGTATATTGTGGTATATGGCAAAATGGTGGCCGACCGATAGTTAAACTTTAATGATAACGCAAAAGAAAGGGAGTGTTTGATCGAATAAATCGTAAATATCGACGTGCAATGCGTTGTGTTATGTCAAAAACTCGATTATCACACTTTAGGTTCGTACTTGTGAATATTGATAATAGTTATAAACATATAATAAATAATAAATAAAGTGAACAAATGTGCGCCACGGGAATGAGCAGCGATTCGTTTTCGGAGCATAAACGAGTGACAGGATCGTGTAATTACTTTTAAATACGAGTCTAAGTATACTTTTGTGATAATTTCGATCCTTGTGAACGTTTATTTTTTCGGAAGTTCGCCTTAAACTATAGTGCCTCGTGTGCTTCACCGATCGAACCATTTTTCCGTTCGGATCAAAAATAGTGAAAAAGTTTCCCGTATTTTCGTCACGCTTTTTGACGGGATATTGTGTCTAACAAACCCTACGATAAACCAATGCGAATGTCCTCACATTTTCCGCTCCCAGGCATATTGAGCTGCGAGGTGATTACCGAAAAGGTGTTTAACCAACTTTTCATGCTTTGTGGCAGCTAATTATAAAATGGTATTGTGCTTATATCCACTTATCTCTCGTATTGATACGACCAACGTACATTGGACTTTTATTTCTCCTATCCTCCCGATACAGCCGGAAATATCGTTTTTTTTTTCACTCCATATTTCTCACAATACTGTAATATTCGATAAAAGTACATCCAAGCTGTTTCAAAGTATCTGTCATAAAATCATTTCGAATATCACTCCAAATATAAAAGAAAAAAAACTCCGAAAAAATCGAATTGAAACTATTTGAGGATTTAAAAATCATTCAGCTCTGGTTGCAATAAATCTTTCATGCTGTGTTCCAAAAACATTCATTTTTTTCTGCCCAGCTCAGCAGGATTTTGAATCTACTAAAAAAATCTGCAACAACTCAATTTGTACTGTTTAATGCATTCAAAAATGGATAACTCAAAAATTTGCATTCCATAGTATTTACAACCACTGTAATAGCTATTATTTCTACCTCCTGTCATTGGCTTATCGCTCAGTATTTCAACAGTAATAAAAATGCCAACGGGTTGAATTTACATTCGCAATAAAGTTTGATAATTCTTTATTGAAATGAACGTCACGTGTTATTCAATACATTACAAGTCAACATTTACGTGCAACGTTTCTCTATGATAATTGAACTATCTTTGGGACCTCAAAACTAAGTGTCATGAAAAATTGGAACAGTTTTAAATTGATTCGGAATTTCTATTGAAATAATCTTTTCTTTTTTAAATTACTTTTAAGGAGTATCGAATAATTTTTAAATTTTATTTTATATTTCTACTGTATTTATTACCAATTTTAAAATATTTGGATCAATAATAACATGAAAACTAAATCGAATTAAAAAGAAAAATCCATGGAAATGATAAAATCTATTTTTTTATTCAACGTGTAATTGGGCAACAAACTAGTGCATAATTTTGAGTCAAAATGGAAAAATTCGAACGAAATCGTATTTAAACGAACTACCATCACTATTAATGACAAGGATTGAAAACATGAACCAATTAAAGCCCTCAACATCAGTATAATTTGTTTTATTGATTTCTGCTTGAATTTCGATGCTTACATTTAGACTAGTAATTACACCAGTAATTACTGATGGTAATTAAATAAGCTACAGTCATAAACGAATTGCTTGTTACAGATGTTGACATTGTTCTGGCAAAGAGCAATATTATGGTTACTCCGCTAGGATAAGTTTGTCTATCAAGCCTTCGAAGAGCCAATACAATGTCTCATTGCGACGGCGAGGCAGGAACACCAGGGTTCCATCAGCTCAGTATAACAAGTGAGTATTCTCCTCGAATCATGAGTTTTATGAAAAAAAAGCCACTTTTCTTGCTCCTATACATTATTTCCAAATAGTTCTGTACAATAAATACAATAAGAGAAACTTTATTTAATCAATGTCGAAAATTCTTTGACAATCGTAAATTTGATGTTCGAAAATTACGATTTCAGTCGAAGCTGCTGTGCTGAGAAGTTCGTCGTTTCTAAAGCCGAATCCATACATCGAATTTTCGGTGGATGACAAAAGTCCTCGGAAGACAGAAGTCTCTAAATCAACTTATCAGCCAAAATGGAACGAAGAATTTACGATTCTAGTTACGCCTTATTCACAACTTCACTTTCGTCTATTGGATCACAGCACTTTTCGCAAGGATACTCTTATAGGAGAAAAGCGTATAAGTCTGTTTCAAATATTGTCGCATTACAACGGCAAACTAGAAAATCTCGAGCTCACTCTCGACCTTATGAATGAGAGCAAGCACGATTCGCAGCCGACGAAAGTCTGCGAACTTGTCACACTATTTGATGGATTGAAAATTGACATGACCGGCTTAACCCCGCCCGTCGTTAATGAACAGATGCGCCAGTCACAATGCTCCGTTGCCGGTGCTCCGTTACCTCTTGGTAAGTTCCCATCCATCAAACTAATTAAATATGCCTCCAAATACTGAAAAACGATCAGCCCTTTTTTTTAATTCATTGAACATTTCTGTTCTCTGCTAAGTTACGAAAACTGTACAGTATTTTTTTTGGACGAAAAAGAAAGATCTTTCAGAAACAATACGGAAATTTTGAAATTAATTCTTTTTTTTTTAATAACCAGAACAAAATTGATTAAATTCTGTATCTGCACATTTCAATCTCCAAAAAATAGAGGGAAAAATCGTATCTGCATTAATTTCGCTCATTTAACACATTTGCTGACGGTTTCGTTTACAGTTAGTAAGAAAATTGTTTTAATTTCGAAGCACCCACAATGTGTTTAGAAATTGAATGACTATTTTTAATATTCATCGTATAGTGACTATATATACGAGAGAAAGTCGCGTATGATTGATATCACTACAGAACCACTCTATATTGTGCACGCAAAGTTTCAAGGTCGTTGCCTGGCCACTTTCACAAGTACAGCCTGGTTAAGAGTCAGTCGATCACAAAATTAAAGTGATTGTTATAAAAAAAAATGCATTCTGTTTTATTACATTGTCTATCTGTGCGTTAGGAAGGTCAATTGAAGAACTTGGTCTATTTTTATTTATATTGATCGGAGCGTGAATGATTACGTACGAATTCAACGTGGCTGCGAATTATATTCTAGTCTGTAAAAAAGGAAAAAAACTATTCAAACAATTGTGACAATAACGAGAAACACTGGTTGACCTTTCATAATATTCGAGGTCAAATGTCATTTCAAAACTTCGCTAACGTTTTTTGTTTTTTAAACTAAACTGTATCGAAGTTGTTTAAATACGTTCAAATGTTGTTGAAGATGAAAAATACCGTTGGTAAAATAAATGCAAGTCCATTGTTTGAGTTCGTTCACATTAATCGTCATCTTGACGTGGTTTTGTTTTCACATGTGCATTGCAATTTGACGAATATATTGTGATACTCAAATATTGGAAAGTTTACATCGATTGTCTCAAAAATATTTTTCGTTTAAAATTTACGCAGCTCCATCAATTTTTCGTTCAATTTTTAGTGACAACAAAAATTGGTAGATCCAAATACAACTCTAAATAGAATTGCTCAAAAAATTTGTACAATCCTTATGTTTAAGTGTCTCGACTACGAGTTCTTATCTTCAAATTTTCGAAAGTGAATATTTTCCAGATGGTTCGTTCGGTTAGAATGAAATTTGCATGTTGCTCGTACGCCTGGTGACTCAGTCGATATGACAAATTGCTTTGGGAAAGTGAGCGATTAATTATATTGAAATTTTTTCACAGGTGCCTCAAACAGTGATATGACAAATAATCGCAGTATTCTGAACGGTGGAATAAGAGCTCTGATGCGTGGTCAGGGTACGGAAAATACAGCTCCATCGACGGTGCAGCCAGCGATGGTGCAGCGAAGTTCTTCGAACATGCTTCATGATCCTGCTTATAATAATACTGTTGTTGGTGCACCGTACATGGATATGAACAATACGCAAATAGTTGAAAGTGGAATGTCCCTAGTTGCCAATGATTCGTCAACGAATCATAATAACGTGGTTGACGGGAACAACGCAGCGTTAGCCATCGCACCTCCGATCCAACCTGCGGCACAAGCAGGTTCGTCGGTTCCCACGGTCGAGGGTGAAAATGCGACAGCCGCTGAAGAACCTTTACCCGCTGGCTGGGACATGAGATACGACGTTTATGGACGACGATATTACGTCGATCATAATACTCGCAGCACGTCATGGGAAAGACCGCAACCGTTACCACCCGGATGGGAAGTACGTCGTGATCCACGAGGTAGAATTTATTACGTCGATCATAACACGAGAAGTACAACGTGGCAAAGACCAAACACCGAGAGGCTTCAACACTTTCAACATTGGCAGGGTGAACGACAGTACGTCGTTCAACAAGGAAATCAACGCTTTCTTTATCCTCATCAGGTTCGTTCTGAATTAATCGTATGAATAGTTACATCGTTAACTGACAACGGAAATTGTTTTTTTTCTTCTTATTTCCCATTCACTGAATTATTCAGCCGGCAAAAAATTTTCTATCTGTCGTCCCAAGGAGGCTCGAGGAGAAGATTTTTGAAAACAATTGAATAAAGTATTTTTTCTATTATTTTATATTGCTTTCGCATCGATCAGGTTCACGGAAATCAACCAGTGGTTGCCGGACCTTCGATCCAAAATGTCGACGAAGACGACGCGTTGGGACCCCTGCCTGCTGGATGGGAAAAACGGAAGCAACCGGAAGGCAGAGTTTATTATGTCAACCACAAGAACAGAACGACTCAATGGGAAGATCCTCGAACCCAAGGACAAGAAACAGGAATCGACGAACCTCCTTTGCCCGACGGTTGGGAAATACGTCTTACGGAAGACGGTGTACGATATTTTGTCGATCATAATACTAGAACTACTACATTCCAAGATCCTCGGCCTGGAGCACCAAAAGGGTAACGACAAAAATCATTTCTTATCTAATTTAATCGAATTGTTAATTTATGCATTAAACATATTTTGTTTATTGATTGAAATATTTGTTAACAGGCCAAAAGGTGTTTTCCGCGTACCCCGAGCATACGAAAGATCATTCCGTTGGAAACTGTCGCAGTTCAGATTTTTGTGTCAAACGAATGCGATGCCCAATCACATTAAAATCAGTGTCAGTAGACAAACACTTTTCGAAGATTCTTATCACCAAATAATGAACGCTGAGGCTTTTGCTTTACGTCGAAGATTGTACATAATCTTTAAGGGAGAGGAGGGTCTAGATTATGGTGGAGTATCGAGGTGAGTACGAGTTTGAAAAAATAAAGAATAATCTACACATAGATAAGGTCGATCCATTAAAAACACATATTTCTTTTATATCTTATCACAGAGAATGGTTTTTCCTCTTGAGCCACGAAGTACTGAACCCGATGTATTGCCTTTTCGAGTATGCAAACAAGAGCAATTACAGCCTGCAAATAAATCCGGCGTCTTACGTTAATCCGGATCACTTGCAATACTTCAAATTTATCGGCAGGTTTATCGCGATGGTACGTCATTTCTTTCGATTATTATACCGTCCATACAAGTTACACGACAAGATAATTAATCACGATAACAAACAAACATAACATTCCGATTTCAGGCTCTTTATCATGGACGTTTCATATACAGCGGCTTTACGATGCCTTTTTACAAACGTATGCTCAACAAAAAGTTGATTATGAAAGACATCGAGTCCATAGATCCAGAATTTTATAAATCACTTGTTTGGATTAAGGAAAATAATATCGACGAGTGTGGCCTAGAACTCTATTACAGTGTTGATTTTGAGATTCTGGGACAGGTTATACATCACGAATTAAAAGAAGGCGGTGATAAGATCAGAGTCGTTGAGGAAAACAAGGAAGAATATATAAGGCACGTAAAATACAATTTACAACTTTCTTTATTGTTATCATTATTATTATTATTTTATTGAATAGTTACACAGTTTGTAACAACGAATAAATCAATATTTCCAACAGGCTAATGACTGAGTGGCGAATGACGAGAGGAATCGAGGAACAGACGAAAGCCTTTTTGGAGGGTTTCAATTCAGTCGTCCCCCTCGAATGGCTCAAATATTTCGATGAACGAGAACTCGAACTAATGCTTTGCGGTATGCAGGAAATTGACGTCGATGATTGGCAAAGGAATGCTATCTACAGGCATTACACGAGAAACAGCAAACAAGTTTTATGGTTTTGGCAGGTGCGGATCGATCGATACTCAATATTATTTGTCACTATTTTGCCTTCATTTTTTTTTGTCTTAAGGGGTCTTACGTCACGAAAAAAACAAAAATCATGATATAAAAACAAAAAATTCGTTTTTTGAATGAAACCCCTTGACAGTTACTATATTATAATTATTAATATTCTTCTGTTATTAATACATTGTCATAATTCTTTCTAATATAGTTTGTGAGAACGACTGACAGCGAAAAACGTGCGAGGTTACTACAATTCGTCACAGGAACGTGTCGCGTACCCGTCGGTGGATTTGCGGAGTTGATGGGTAAACTATGAGAAAATATTCAAATCTGCTGAAGCTCAACGAGTGACGATATCATTTCGTTGTAAAAATATTGTTTTTATTGTAATTAATATTCTTTTTGTTTTGATAAAAAAAAATTGCAGGAAGCAACGGACCCCAAAGATTCTGCATTGAAAAAGTTGGCAAGGACACGTGGCTGCCGCGATCTCACACGTGTTTCAACAGACTGGATTTGCCACCGTACAAGAGCTACGACCAAATGGTAGAAAAGTTGAATTATGCGATCGAGGAAACCGAAGGTTTTGGTCAAGAATAGTATCGTCGATCGAGAGAAAGATAAAGAGACGATCGTTGGCGTCGCGTCGATCGGAGTTGCTAGAAATATACAAAAAGACGAATATTGAAGAAAAAAAATTGTCCTTCGCCCACAGGTGGGTCGCACATCTCTTAATCCAATTGCTCGATTTTAAAGTTTGAGAGAGATAAGAGTCGTTGAAAAAAGATAACAAAGCGAAAGGAAGTAAAAATTGAACGTCGACGGCTCTTGGGAGAGGAACGTTCTGCGGTGTGTATAAATTATAAAAAAAAAGAAAATTATAGACTGTCGTCGCTAGTGATTTCAGAGAATAGGTGAAACGTCGATCTAGCGCGGTTTTTTCTCCAAGAATCGTGGAAGATTCTTAGTTAAATAGCCAAATTTGGACACGCCGGTTGTTCGCGACATCAGAGAACAAAGAGAATAAGAGAATTTGAAAAAAATACACGAAGACAAAGCTGACAAAGGAAAAGTCTTCGAGATGCACTTCCGGCGTGCACAGAAAAAAATATCAATGCCCAAAAACTCCCAACACTTTTGTTCCTAAATTTGCGTGATTTTGTGGTGAAGAGAAAAAAAGAAATAACTAGTAGATAACTCAGGCCCAACGACCAGATCCATGATCGCGAATCATTTTTCCAATCTTCATAGACTTTAATTCCCGCTGTGATCGAGAATTTGCCTCGAAATCCGACTTAAGTCTCGAAAGCGAATTCTTTCAAGTCTCTCTTCTCTCTAATATTCTTTTTTCTCTGGTGTGGGCCTTAGTTCATCATTCGTAGGGATTTATCGTCTTAATTGAAAATTTATCTCGGTTGATAGACATTGTATATAACGGAGCTAGAAATAACCGTCGTATTTATCGTGTCGTAGGTAAGTGACAATTTTATACACTGTCTGAGAGAAAAAGTAAATAAAAAAATCGTTTTTTTCCGTTTTTAACAAAGTGACAAAAGGACAGAATGATTCGTTAAAAAAAGGCGAGAAATATAGTGGATTATTGTTGAAAATACAAACGAGCAAATTTGAGAATCGCATCAATGTTACAAAACTTATATAATTATAATTGTGTGCTCGGATGGTGGTAAAATTGATTGTTCGTTTACGGCAAATTATTTGTATATACGTTTACATGCGCAGACAGAATAAATAAATGTATTATATATACACTTGTGTATATATCACAAGAATGTATGCGAATTGTGTCGGGTTTGTGAAGGAAATTTTGGTCATTTTGACGCTTTCTTTGTTTTTCGGACAACCGAATCGGCACAATTTCCACATGTTTTTTCACATACTTTAATAATATCTGTCGATTCGAGTTGAACGAGGAAGAAAGAAACGTTTCGAAAATGACAAGTGTAAGCTATCCGTCGACGGATGAGTGAGTGAGAACTTATTTGAATATATACAAAAGAAAATAAACCAGGGTCCCTGTGTGAGCGCAATGCCTGGATTTTTGAGAGTAAACCAACCAAACAAAATAGTATTGAAACGCAAATTTAACAAACAAAATATAATGAAGCACCTCTATGGATTTATTTTTTGATTCAATTTACTCGTTTTCGTTAGACGTAAAGTTTGCTTCATCGTTTATTATATTGTATTATTGTAAAATCAATTGAGGCTTGGTACGAATTATAGAACAACAACAAAAACACATGAACGTCAATGTAGTTTAGTCGGCTGACCTGAAATCTAAAAAACAACTTTTTTCGACCAAGTTCATTCAAAGTTCCCTACAGTTGTTTCCCCTTAAGTTTTCCCCATAAAAAAACAACCTTCTGCAAGTTCCAACCACGAGAACTGATGCTGAATATCTCGACAGTTCTTTACTACGTTGATCGAATGGACAAAAAGATCGAAATTATTGTTTTTTTCCATTGACAACTGTTCTGAACAGGAATTAATGTTTTTTCTTTGAATTCGGCCGAACACGCTAATGAATTTTTGTAAATACGTATATACATGGCCAAAACCGCATTGGATCCTTCCAGCACGTGATATCCTTAGCAATAGACAAATGGACGGGGATATGATTATAAAAAAAGAAATAAAAGAAACAAAAACAACAAAAAATATCAACCGCACAGTTCTTACGGTGCACACAAATAATGATATTGTATCACCACATTTATTTCGTCGTTGCTACTTTCCAATCGAAAGAGTCTACAACACCTCTGATATTGCAGGAATACGAAAAACCGATGAATAAAAAAAGAGTAAATTAAAAATGGCCCAGTTGCGCATAGAATTATATTTATTAGACTGTATATATACATATGTTCCGTGTACAGTATATAACTATATACAATAAATAAAATTAATTTACGGTTGAACACTTGTCATATAAATTTATTCCATTTTACTGTTTTTTTTTTCCAATATATATATATTTTTTTCGTATCTTAGCACGTATTTGGAAACTACTGCAAATATTCGTCAAAATTTGGAGCACTCAAAATTTGACACAACTATCGTAATGCTTAGGTAACAATCGAAAGTTTTTTTTCTTCTTTTCTTCAAACTATTCTCTAGCATTAATTTCCACTACAACTTTGGATTGAAATTGAAGTACTTGTGCCATGGGAAAGAGCTCAATGTACCAGGCTCGATCTTTGGCCCCTCCACGGGCTGCCATTTTTTATCAAAATCGGCCAACTGATCTGAAATACACCAAACATTAATAATATATGGATTTTTGATTTTTCTTCCAAGTTTATAATATTTAATCTACATTTATTTTTGTCTCAGGTTACTACATCGGGTCTGTACGACCCAGCCAACTGTCTGTGCTTTTAACTCTTGAAATAACATTATTTTTTTTTATATTCTTTGCTAGCTCAACGCTAACTCAATTTTAATTTAAAAAATAACAATTCAGAGCTCGGTCGATATAATCCAATGATAGTAACCTGTGGTTCAAAGTATTGATAAGGTTTTTCGTCAATCTTACTTTCGTCCAGATTTATCAAGTCTTCAGTTTTCGTCTCAACGCCATTTTTGTCTCTTCGGGTTTTAATTGTGTGCGTTTTGTCTCCAAACTGTCGAGTTATGATTGTTTCAGTGTTTCCTTCGCTGTCAGTGATGGTTTGTCTTTGTTCCATGGTACCATCAGGTCTTCGGATCATTTGAGTCGACATGGATTTCCCGAAAGAGTTGAAGGAGAATTGACGACGTGGTTTTTGTGGTTGCACGGGTTCCAGCGAGTTTGGCTCTTTCCAAACTTTAGTGAGATCAGCAGCACTGACTCTGTTAAAGAATTTCAGTTTAAAAAAGCTCGAAAGAACGTGATTTCTTTGATTTCATTTTATTTTGGAAAAAAATTATAGAGAGCCAAAAAGTTGAAGGAAAACTTACTGGCCATCCAAATCGAGATCCAATTTCGCGGCGTCTGATTCTTTAGACGATTTTTCGTATCCTGGCTTCAAAAAACTGTCCCTTAAACTTTTTTGAGGTGGTGCAGGGAGCGCAGGTAACGAACCATTATCTGCAAATATTTGTAAGTTCATAAGTGTATGAATGGAACTTTTCATGAAGATATTTCTTTTTAAAAGTTTTTGTACCATCAAAGGTTTCAATGGCATTGCCAAATCCCTGACCAAATCCGTGGAAGAAATCCTTCAGCATGTTGTCCATTTGGGATTCGAAGTAACGAGTCATTTCAAAGGGATCGGTGAATATACTGAAGTGCATTCCTGTTCCAGGATGCCTGGAAAAATTATCGAAAAATGAAGTAACAAAGTAATTGACAACTTATTGAAGCTGCTGAATTATTTTTTTGAGAGTATAGAATTTCAATTGGATAATTAATTATTAATTCATTGAAATGAAATTAATTGTAAAGCTTGCATGAATCTGTCAAAAAGGTGTCGCTTGATACGAGAAAAATTAATTTTTTTTGCTTGAAATAATCTAGTTCTCAAATACTTTTTAAAGGTTAGTTATACAACAAAATAATAAATTAATTATGTGATCAGATTATACGAAAATGTGTTAGTCGTGTGATTAAATAATCAAGTAATTAATATTCCATTGAAATAAAATTACCTGAAGTCACCAGCTTCATCGTCGTCATCGTCGTCAGTCTGCCAAATTGGATTTCTGAAACGATCTCCATATTGGCGATGGTCCTCAAAACTGAAAAATCACTAATAAATAATCTGCAATTGGAAAAATTCAGAATAATCAAAGATTGACACACTAAACGTTGTGATGTCATCAGATTTTCGGAGCAATGAAAAACGCAATAATATTCTGAGAAAGAACACTTGTTTTTCCCATTTCCAACTGCGAACTGAATTTTCGTTCCCCAATTGTAAAAATAATCAGTAATTGTTCGAGCATTTCTAGGACGACTTCAGCATGTTGGAACATTCTCGAAAAATCAACCTACCCACGTGTATTTTCATTTAAAACACGTATTAAAATAAAGTATCTACTCACTCTTGATTCGGTGGCTGGTGATTGTTTCGTCGACCGAATAATTTTTGAAAAAAAGTATCAAACATTGACATTTTGCGACGGAGCTTTTTTTACAGCTGATGTGTCGTATGAATAAAAGACGTCAAAACACGAATAGACCGAAGGAAGGCGATCGTAATACTACTGGCGCGTGTTTCCGAAACTCCGAAAATGACGCAACTGATACTGCCGAGGTGCGCGATTGTGATTTATAAAAACAAAAATAGATGACACTTCTTGTACCAAGTACTGGATAAAATCAAAAGACGGCACCACTGGACAATTCTAATAATAATTCGAGAAAATGGAGTTGATATAGATTATTTGCATTGAAGTTTTCAACTTCTATCTTGCTGTGCTTTCCGATCATGTAAATGATCTTGCCAAATTAATGGCACGAGGATTTCGTTAATATCTTTAGTCAATAAATCAATCGAAGGTGTTAAAATGCAAAGAATAAAAAAAATTCATGTGTAGTATGTACACACCGCGTAACGTGTAACCACTGAAATCGAGTTACGTGTCATTCGCTCGGTCAGCTGGGCGACGTAAAGCACCTTGCAATTGCAAAATACATCGATAAATCGCAAATAGCGAATGCTACAGAAAATTCATCACAATTTCAGATCACGGTTTTTGCGTTAACAAAAAAACAGTTAATCTAATGACCGTCACTAGACGATCAAAATAAGTGTAACCCCCATCATAATTATGTGAAAAGTTTATTCGCGCGAAAAAAGAGACATGATCAGTGAAAATATGTGGAAAATACAATTTACATCGTGGATTATATTATTAGGTGTAGTTTTATTAGCACGAGGTAGTGATTTTACTGGACTCGATGATACCGAAGTCGTTTTCAAGATAAATTGGCCTGGAAAGAGTACAGTAGAGTTTCCGGTAAGTAAACAAACAAAGAAATATCTTCACTGTTCAAATTTTCCAGTTTTCTCCAAAGTTTCGGATAAGCGATGAGGATTCGTAATTCAAGCAAATCTAAAGGGGAACGATACAGCTTCATACAAAAATAATAATAATTTCGTATTTATTTAGTTGAAGGTCCTCGAAACCTCCTGGCACTAGCTCGACTGAATGAATGATTTTTTTTTTTTAGGAATTCCCTACAAATGCAGAGCCTTACTTCATCACTACAGCAAATAACGAAAAGTACCAATGTCTCATTCCGGATACAACGCAACGAGAGAGCGAGTATACGGAAAAGTTTCAAGGCGTCGATCCCATGGAGTTTCTGGAGCCACTGTTCAGCCAAAACACCTGTTCTTTTCGGGTATAAATGATAATCTCATGGTTTTGCTGCTTTATATTGAGCCTCCGTGTAGTTGTTATAGAATTTTTTAAATTATAATTCTTCAGTGAATCACTGATGATCTATTAATATTACTTTCCCTAGAAGTGATTTTGTTTTCAAATTTACTTTCTTCTTACAGTTAGAATCTTATTGGACATACGAGATATGTCACGGTCGCTACGTTCGCCAATACCACGAGGAACGTGAAGGCCAAAAAGTCAAAACGCATCAATATTACCTCGGCTCATTTGACAAACAGAAGCACAAAACAAGACAGACAGAAAAATGGTTAAAGGAACAAGACAGTCAATTGGGACCACCGGTAAAAAAGGTCGATGGAATAAACATGCCTTACGTCGAAGTTGAAATGACCGATGGAACCATGTGCGACTTGAGTAACAAGCCCAGATCGATAAAATTGCTGTACATCTGTTACGAGCATGGAAAACACGAAATTTTGTCACTGGAAGAAACTTCCACTTGCGAGTACGAAGCGATAGTGCTCTCACCTTTGATTTGTGCTCATCCCGATTACAGAGCAAGAGGAATGGGCGAAAATGAAATAAATTGTTTGCCGGTTGAAGGTTCTCCGAAGAAACCACGTTCTCTGCTCGCCCTTGAAGCTGAAAGTCTGAAATTCCGACACCAAAAAGTCGCGGTAATTAACAACATTTCATGGAAATTATGCAATTCCCGTTAGTAGATGAAACGTTTGATTTTCTTTCTCATTTTTTCCTCATTCCTTACTATTTTTTATTTGTTTATTTTGGTTTATTCCGCTTATTTGATTTGTTTATCCTCGTATTATACGCAGTGTTACGAATTTTTTGTTAAACAGGACGAGAAGCCACACAAAGTTCATGCAATCTTCCATGTAGACAAGGAAGGCCAGGTTAGAGCCATTTTATTTGTTATTTTATATTTTCCGTCGAACGAGCGTTACACCTCGATTATTTTTGCTTTATTTCTCGTACCATTCCCTGCCTTGGTTTGAGAAACGAGTGAAAAGAAATAAATTATTCCATGAAGCCTTTTCTTTTGTGTTCCAGGATGGCGAAGCTCGCGTTCGTGTAGAAATTCATCCGATCGATGTCCTTGACAAGCACAACGTCGATGAATCTGGAAGCTCGGTCCTCGAACAGGGACCTTCGGATACCACTCCTGCTCTCAGTTTTCTCAGCGGTAAAAATTGCTTGCACGGGGTAAGAGACACTAATTCCCAGTCGAAATGACGTCGAGAAAATTGTTCAATTAAAATAAATGCTTATTTCGTTATTTCAGGGCACCAGCTGGTGGAAATATGAATTTTGTTATGGACGCTCAGTTGTGCAATATCACATTGAACGAGACGGAAGTAAAACTATCGTCGATCTCGGCAAATTCGATAAAGAAAAACATATTCAGTGGATCGAGGCTCATCCACAAAAACGACCTAAACCATTGGCTGAGAGAAAACAACTCTCGCACTTTTATAGCGATGGTAGTGCCTGTGATAAAACTGGAAAATTGAGACAAACCGAGGTACGCAATATTTAAAAAAAAAATTATCATGGGTCATGAAGACCCAAATTTGATAAATAAATAAAACTTTTTTCTCATCCACTATCAGGTGAGACTAAAATGCGTTGAGAGTTCGACGAGCAGTCCATCCAGCGTCTCTCTATTCCTCCTAGAACCGAAAACGTGTGAATATATTTTGGGAGTGGAATCTCCGTTGATCTGCGACATTCTGCAGCACGCTGACGAGAACGGTTTGATGCGTGAGGACGCGGGCCTCGAGTTCGAGGGTTTCAAATCATCGATTCAATCGCCATTGAAAAAAGAAGATGACTTGGACGAGAGAATAGCGAATGGCGATGAGTGAATAGTATTTTTCATTTTTCCAAGTAACTACAAAGTCCCAAAGTTTGAACGGATAATACGATTAAAAAAAAAAAACAGAGTTGAAGTTTTAAGTCCGTCGAAATATAAAAAATCGTAAGAAGGTTGAAAAGAACAAGTGTTTTCAATCAGTCAAATAAAAAAGATGAAAATTTGGCGTGAAGAATGTTTTGTGGATTTTGTTTATAGGTAAATAATGATGTGACAAAATTTCATCCAACGTTGAGGCCGATGCCAACGCGAAATTGTCCTTTTTTGTGGTTCAAAGCGCCGCTCAGAAGGAGCGAGGATTTGAATATCGATGACAAATTTTTTTCGAATACACCGGAAACCGTGTATTGGGAGTCGACCATTCCTTTGAAGTTGAATTCGGCTTTAGGTACATTAATTTGATAAACGAGAGTTCCTTGGGATTCGTGAGTTCTCAGGTTGACTTCGAGCTCAGCGCCGAGCTGCAATTGTTCGCTGGCACGTCGATGGCAACAAACGTGAAGGCCAGCTTCGCCCAGAGTCGTCGAAATAGTCAACGGGCCGGTGCTGTACCGCGCAGCTCCGGAAATAACTGTGCGTTGGCCTTGAATTTTTTCGTCTCGCAAACATGCAACTTCGACTCCGAGTGCGAGACCCGAGGAAACGGCTTGAAGGAAGTACAAGGCTAATGTACCGTTGACCTTCATGATATCAGGATTTTTCAAAGACACCGACATCGTACAATTGTCCGATCGATATTCCAATTCCGTTGCACAAGCTTTGTACTTTTTGTCAGCAATTTGAGCGTCGAATTTGACTCTGTATCGACAACCAAGCGCGTGCATGAATTGAATGGTTTGATTGCCATTTGGCATTATCGTACAACCCAACGATGGATAATGCTCTTTTTTTCCAATCATCGTTGTTCCCTGGTAAAAAGCTGCAAATTTGTAGCCCGATGGTGTTATAGGACTCAGTGTTATTGTATGAGCAACGCCAAAGTGATTACTGAGTATTCTGTTGATCAACAACTTTCCACCCTCAAAATTATGCGGATAAAGGTCCTTTACTTTCTTGTGAATATCTTGAAAACTGCCTGGGTTACCAGGATCCGAACTTTCCAAGCCATCACATTGTAAACACGTTCGTACATAATTCGATGTATTCTTGGAATCGTCCGGTGACGTCTGCGTTGATGCGTCTTCACCCATTATTGACGGGAAATGTCTGTTTCTCCCTCTCTCAATACTCAACGTGTTCTTTACGATTAATTTTCAATGAGAAAAACATTTTTATCGCTATCGTACATTCTTGATTAGATCGATGGAGATAACTACTCGTACGACTGACGTTTGCTTTGACGATACGTCAAAAACAACATTATGTGGAATTAAATTTAAAATAATTGGCTTCTTCAACGGCAGATGGCGCGCCGTTTTTTTTTATCAGCTTTCGAAATATACTTTTTTCTTCAATTTTCTTGAGTATTTTTAACAGTGGAGCGAACGAGTAGATAAGAAAAAAATTATCAAAACAGTGAGATTTTTAGAATAATACTAAAATAATTTCGAGTTCTCGTGAAGCTCTAACATATTTTCAAATGCGCAATTAAACAAAAGTTGAATCAATAATTTTAATAGGTAAACAAAAATGACTGTTTTTAAATAGCCAATTTCAAAAGAAAGTGACGTATGGAAAAGAATAGTTGATGAAATAGCCAATTATCGTCGTACTTGTGAACCCAACCCCTCCCAGTTTGCCTCTCATTTGACATCGTTATCCCTACTCTTGTTACTCCCCACCAAGGTCGTTAAGGGGCTTCCGCGCACGTTCCAGCTAGTTCCAGAGGCCAGCACCGTCTGGATCAGTATATTTCCTTTTTTCTCTTTCTCTCTCTCTCTCTCTCTCTCTCTCCCTCTCTTGCTCTGACGCACACACGAACACACGTACAACACACACGCACACACCGATGTTGTTCGACATTGCGTGGATATCTTTGTTTCGTGAAAGCCTGACGACTCCGGCGACTTTGAAGTGGTCTCGGCCAATGGGAAGCTACGAGTGAAATTTACGCACAGAAAGATATCACTGACGTGTCCCCAAAAAGTATTCACTTTGAACCATTCACTGAAATATTTCTGTATCACATACTCGTTCTGTGGAGAAAATTCTATACGCAGCAGTTTTGTTAGTGAGCACCTGACGTGTTCTTCGAGATACGAAGTATAAGCAAAAATATTGGTTGAGAAAGCGGAAAAATTGTGAAAAAAAGGATATTATCATGGCACCGACGATAAATTCATTTGTAAATTCCTTCAGCGACAGATTGTGAGTATTAAAAAATAACTTTTCCATTATTTTTTTTCGTTAATCTATAAATAGAAGTTATTTGTTTACTCGGAGAAGCTTCGAGAGTCGCACTTTATCACTTTGCCGAAATTCGATTAACACCTTCGTATTATTATCTTTTCGTACAAGTTCCAAAGTTCGTTCTCAACGCTTTCATTTTAATATTCATGTCAACCTTCATCGTATGATGTAACTTTGTCAATTATACTCGTTCATTAGCTTCCACGTACGTCGATCACATGAATTCTATGCATTCGTGAGGTGGTGAAAAAATGGTTTTTTTTTCTTCGATGTTGTTTATGCGCGACGCCGCGTCTTGACGAGGATTTGTCTATTATGATTTTATTATTTATCTATAGATAAGAAACCTCGTTCTCCATGACCATGCATTTTCTCTCTGTTTGCACCATTTTTTTTCCATCATGATATGCAAATGACCGAATAAATGATTTGCACGAATTTCGCGGAGAAATGTCCGTCATTGAAACATACTAGAATGTTCTGGAATTCACGTTCATTCTTCGTGTTTTTGTTTTTTACCAACTCTAGGGAAGCCCCCGTCAGACAACATTTGAAAAATGTCTACGGATGCCTTTCCATGTCAGCGGTCTCCGCTGCTACCGGAGCTTATGTACATCTTTACACGGAAATTCAAAAAGCTGGCTTCATGACCGCACTCGGCGGTCTTGGCCTCTTGATGGCTCTTCTATCCACTCCTGATAATGGAAAAAATCAAAAATTGCGACTCGGCTATCTTCTCGGCTTTGCGTTCCTGTCCGGACTTGGTTTGGGCCCACTGCTGGAAATTGTCATCAGCATCGATCCCAGCATCATTGTAACGGGTCTTATCGGTAAATATTTTTTATTTTCATATCGGTGGACATTTCAAATTAAGTTATTGCTCATTATAAATTGCCAATGTTCCAAAAAACCATTCTGTTTCTAAAAAATTTGAGATAATTTCTGGAATTTACTGAATGTACCTGTAAATAAGTTAGAACTATTCAAATATTTTTTTTTTTTTTTCAATGACGTTCTGAAAAAATCGAGATTTTAATGATATTCGAACAGTTATAATTTTTTAACCCAAACTCAAAGAATTTAGCAAATAAAGTTCACCAGAAAAAATTGTTCATAGTACGACAAAAATTTTGAAAGTCCAAAGAAGACCTGTACGTTTTTTAGATTGTTCCATGGACATTAACATAGTCCAATAAATGACCTGTGCACACGACCCACATTTGGGTTTCCAAGTGCTGGAATAGTGTATCCATTTTTCACTAATTCTCCAAATGTTTTAAAAGTTATTGTTTGGGTTTGTGTAAGGCACTTTTTCGAAGTAAATATTTCACTCCTGACAGAATAAATGTTGAATTCTATTGAAAGAAAATCGAGGCAATTCAATGAACCGATCACTTTTCAATCTAGGTCATGGGTAAAAAAAAATTGAATCTTTAAGTCCGTTTATATTTTCGATTGGACGTTATTTTTCATGGTATTAAAAATTAACGAGTTTTTGGTTCGTGTATTTTCTATATGCAATAAAAAAAAAAAATGAATAAACGTCGAGGACCCAATTACAATTGAATAATCGAGCATGAAATCGAATGTCGAATAACTAAATATGTAATTAATCTTGTTACAGGAACGTGCGTTGTTTTCGTGTCGTTCAGCATATCCGCGTTACTAGCTGCACGTGGACAATGGCTCTACATTGGTGGAACCCTGATAAGTCTCTCAAACATGACGGTCCTTCTCCTCCTTGCGAACCTATTCATGCGGTCATCGTTCATCTACCACTTGGAATTGTATCTTGGACTTGTCCTCATGTGCGGCTTCATAATCTACGATACTCAGTTGATCGTTGAAAAAAATCGTCTGGGCAACAAGGATTTCATTGCTCACTCGGTTTTGCTCTTCGTAGACTTCTTCAGGATGTTCAGTTACATTCTCGAAATCCTGACTGTCAAGGTAATTTTTTAGAGGCAAAAAAAAACCTAATACTTCGATGAACTAATACAAATAGACCTTGAAATTTTGCTCTTTAAGAAAAAATTATTCGGAAGATTGAGTAAAAAGTTCTGGTTGAGACAAATTTCTAATGGGCACGAATTTTGATTTGTTGCAGGAACAGCAAAGGCAGAAAAATCGCAAACGCACCGAGTAAACTTAGCGAGTGCGATAGAGAGTAAGAGAGAAAGAGAGAGAGCGCGCAAGAGAGAGAGAGAGAGAGAGAGAGAGAGAGAGAAAGGATGAGTGAGCCCCATGCAAAATTGCGCGGGTGCTGTGGTGACAGCATTCAAAGTAAATCCATAATAATATTAAACTAGAGGTCTTCATCTATCCTACTTATATAAAAATAATATATGTATACATATACTCATATATACGTATATATCTATTCTGGTTCACGATAAAAAAGAGAAAGAAAAAAAACAGAAGTTTTACCATGAACATATATTTACTACAATAAAAGAAAAGAAAACGAGAATCGTTGAATATGTAATAGAATAGTTAAGCTCATTCGACCAGTTTTCATTTGGGAGTATGTCAGCGAACTTTCGATCAAATAAGGTAGAAAGTGGTAACGTGTATTTATAATATCGTGATGTTTGTGTCAAACATCCTCGTTTCTTCTTCTTCTTCGTCGTAAAATTTCAAACTTATCTCCTTACCTTATCCTTTCGTTAATCTCTATTTTTTTTGTCTTCAATCAAACACCAAACATTGCGATATCATTTTACCGAAAAATTTATTGTACTATTTTTTCACAATCAATAAACTAAATTCCCCAGTCATACATACGTTCGAAAAATTCATTCACAATGTTTTCCTTACTTTCGCCGTCGAGGCAACCGCGAGAACATGTAACTTAAATAGCTCGTTGGTTATCGAGCTAAAACGACGATAATTATCGTTAATTTCACACACGAGTTTGAAAAAAAAGTGGATAATAATGATAAATGTTTACCAAGACTTCAACTTAGTGATTATCTAGCTTTACAAAGACATCGGGGCATCCTCGTTTCGGAGAGCTGGGAAATCATTCATTATTTATTTCTTCCTCTTCTCCGTTATTCTTCATTTGGTCACGGTTTACTTTTTCTTTTGTCGCAAATATAAAAATTCCAAGGGTCACAAGGAAAATAATATAATTACTATGATAATGGCGATATGGAAGGGGTTTACACATACGAATCTCTTCTTTGCGTTATGAAAACATGTACATGCACTGAGGGGGTTCGTGGTCAAAAATCGTATTATGGTAAAAACCACTCATTTCTCATTCGTCACGAAGTTCAATTTAAAAGGTTGGGTTAATACGGCCTTTGACGGTCTCTGTCACGATCTCCTCGTCTGAAACATACATTTTATTCGTAAAAATATTGTTTGTTCAATAAATACATTCAAATGAATTAGAAATAGAGAAAAAAATATTATTTACTGATGAAATAAATGAAATAAATTGAGAACGGATAGAAAAATAATGGTGTTGTGAGTCTACTAACCCTCCGCCTCCTCTCATCGGTCCTCCTCTTCCTCCGCGACCACCGCCTCTATCACCACCACGGAAACCACCGCCCCCACCTCCGCGCCCTCCTCTGTCGCCTCCTCGACCACCACCCCTGTCGCCACGGAATCCACCGCCACGTCCTCGACTTCCACCGCCTCGTCCACCCCCGCTTCCACCACCACCTCCTGCCCCTTCGGGCTTCGAGCTTTTACACAAGTTGCATTCGTCACGCCACGCGAAGTTCTGGTTTCCACAATCGGGATTGGGACACCTGTGAAAATCAAATTTATATTATATTACTCTCTAATTTGTTTTTCACTCAAAATGTCAATAAACAATCGGTTTAAAAATCAATTTAGTTGGAAGGTTCTCTGGAAAAGTGATGAAAAATGAAATATTCCGAATTTTAATAAATAAATAACGTTTAGAAATTTTTTAAATCTAAAGGCTCATGGAAATATGATTTTTTTTGTTCGAAAAAATTTCGACTTGTTATAACTTGGGAATAAAAATTATTATAAGGAATGAATTTATTACCTCCAGTCTCCACCGCGACCACCACCGTCTCGACGGTCGTCACCACTACCGCGATCCTCACGATCACCCCCTCCTCCACGGCCACCAAATCCACCACCTCCTCTGCCACGTCCACCGCCACCGCCGCCGCCACCACCGCCACCACCGCCTCCACGACCTCCGCCGCCACCTCCACGTCCACCTTGCCAGTTGCTTTTGTGCTGAGCCATTTGGACCTTTATCGTATAACCCTTGAAGTCTTTTCCGTCGAACCAATCAATTGCAGAACGCGCAGCGTTCTGATCGTCGTACGTTACTGTGGCTTCACCCTTTGGTTTTCCGCTGTTTTTGTCTTTGTACATCCACACCTTAGGCTTTCCGGTGCGTTTGTCATTCTGTAGGATTGTTATGAAAAAAATGATAAATTATTACAAGTCCATATGATAATATTTATGGAATTTCTTTGTTGAATTTTGTAAATATTGAATAATGAGCAAAGATTTACTTACTTTTATAATACCGATCGCGCCAAAATGTTCGCAAATCTCTTCTTCGGAAACAGTGGGATCCATGCCGGAAACGAAAATCGTATCTTCTTGAACGACCATTCCATCATTGCCGCCTCCTCCTCCGTTCCGGTCACCGAAGCCCCCTGCAACACAACTCAAATGAGCACAAAGTTTCCTGTAAAATTGAGCCCTAACCAGAGTTGACGATCGTCTTATCTAAGCTTTTTTTCCATCCAACTTTTGCCTAAATCTAATTTTCAAACAAAAACCTCATTGAAAAAAGGAAACTAGACATGTTAAGTCGTTCGAAGAGATAGAGATCGTCTTGAGGGAATTTAATAAATTACAAGTATTTTTCTGTTTTTGTTTTCAATGTAAAAATAACTGGAAACTCCTGAATATCTAAGCTGGCCCTTAAAAAAAACTCGTCATATGTCTGGTTTTATGAGTATGTTAGAATTTTTTTTTCCAATCCCTTCAACCACCTTTTTTTTCAATTTTATTACAGTGTAACGTGGATCATTATTTTGTTTTGCTTCTTTCTTTAAATGCGACTTCAGCCATATTTTAAGCACCTCTTTTAAACATCATAATTTGATTAGATTTTTACAACCCTGATGAACCAAGGATTTGTTTCGTTGTTTATACGAAAAATTCATGACGGTCGTACCATTTTTCACATGTCATACGGAATGACAAATTTTCTTGTCCATTTTTGGTTCGCTTATTATCTACGTATATTCGTGCACGTAATCTCGTGAGAATGGCACAATGACGAACACTTATGCCCTCAAAACCCAATTTCTGAGGATCCCTTATAAACACGTTGTAGAAAAATATACATTATATATATATATATATATACGTAAAATATGTTACGAAGCATTAAGTTTTTGCTTATGTGGATGACTTATTTATCATCATCGATTTTTTCTGCAACCCACGTCGTATTAAACGCTTACTTTCATACGTTCTCATAAATCCTCTTATTTTGCTTATTTCATGGCTAGACACTTTTCTGTACCAGTTGTAATACCTAATCATACGTGAAGAACACAAGCTTGCGATATAGCATACAAAAGGGCTGGCAATTGTTTCTTTATTTTTTCTTTTTTTTTCATCATTTTTCTTTTTATCCATTTCCCTTTCTTCAAATTTTCGACCACCTCTTTATTTTTATCATCTGTTATTTCTAAGGGAGAATTCCCATGAAGAACTTTACAAACGTCGATAATTTTTTGCTGTCCCGAAGTATTACTATTTTGTGCCTCCGAATTTATCTTTAAATGATTCTTTTGATTCGATTATTTGGAAGGAACAATAAAAATTGAGTTTCAATCTTTTTTTTTTCACACAAGATAATAAAAAAAACAAGAATTCATTGAATCTACTTTTAGAAATCCTTCCACTCATTTTCGAAGTGCCAAAGTAAAGTTATCACTGAAACCGAAAACTCGAGACATTGTGTGCGCCACGTAATTTTTAGTGTTTTAGAGAGTATAAAAAAATTATCATGGGACTTTCCTCTTTGACGAATGTCGAATAAAACGTTGTTGTTCTTATAATTTCGTACCGAAAATTGTGAAAACCCTAACGAATCAATTTATAATATAAAAAAAAAGTTATCAAGATGTGTTTCGAACCTCGAATTGGTTTTTGGAATATTCTTTATCACCTTCACGCCCGATAAATCAAAGTTTTTCAAGGATTCTAAATTTGTTGAAAATTATTAACAGATCCATGACTTTCCATATTCGTTTTTGTATTGTTTTTCAATCAGATGCTTTCAGCCCCCTACCCCCTTGAATCCTTTGATAAACAGCCCCCTCATATAATATAAGTAACCAAGTATTTAAAGTCGTAATAATTAGAGTGAATGCGTGAATAGCACCAGACTAGTACAGACAGTCTGGTGCATTTACCTTTGTTATAACCACCTCGGCCACCGCCACTGCTAAAACACAGAAGCAGATATACCAATGAGACGACTCATGGACAGAGACTGATCGATCGATCGATGCGTGGCGATTCAAACGATGTTCTTGCCACCCCAATTTTTTTCTTCTTGATGCCACCTACTGTCTAAACGTCTTTTTTTGTTGTTGTCATATTTGTGTGGATATATAATGCAATATAATTGTTTTTTTTTTTTTTACACGTACGTCATATTTACAGCACTTTGGGAATTCGGTCGTTTCAGGATTCGTTTTTGTCAGTCGTAAGAGTCAATTACATGCAGGAATAATATTAATCCTTAAACACGTTCAGTCGGTCACCGAAAGTTAGAGTGAATACAACGAAAAGTACCATGTTTCCGTTTGTTGGGTTCGTTTTTAAGGTCGTTTTTTCAATGTTTCCATTGGGATGAAAGCACGAAGGAGCAGCGCATATCGCGTTGGAAGTAGATATATAATTACTTGATCACACACCGTTAATACTAAATGCTCATTGCTCCAAGCCAATGTAATATTTTATGTCTAGTTTACGTATAAATAGATTTTTGGATATTTTACATAAATCGCAACTTTATTTGGCCAAGTGTATTCTTTCGATCATAATTCATTCAAATTTCCATCATGAATCGACTTTTTGGGTCTTCTGTTTTTTTTTTAATACTGAATATAAGATTGCGTAGCTTATCGAACAGTTTTTATGATTTATCGGATCACAATTTATGGTTTTAATTTTAATTAACTTCTTGGCACAAATTGTTGCGTTTTTTTGTAAAATACCGTATTCACCATGTTCGATAAAAGAGCGTAAATTAATTGAATATAAAATCTTGTCTGAGATCCGAAATAAATTAAAAAAATGCACGTATTGCCAAATGCATCAATTTGGTATCCGACTCTCGGTGTTCACCTTCGTAAATGTTTCTAATGGATGAATTTATAGAATAAATTAAGAGTCGTGGAAAGAAAAGATGTAAATAAGATGTAATAAAAGTGCAAATTTTCTATGATTTTGATCGGTGTCTCTACGTATGACGATTGAGAAAATAAAGGAGGAACAATAAAGTGAGAGAGAGAGAGAGAGCAGGAAAGCTTTTGGGAAGCTCTTTCGAGTGAACGTAAAGCCATGAAACTATTGAATATCGTGACATCGCTTGTTCGCAAATGAGGTCCTGACTAGTCGTCATTTCGTGACGAGAACCCCGTAAAAAGCAGATTGGTTGACTGCTTATTCCATAAACGATTGTACCTCCCCGGAGAGCGAGAGATTACGTCGTTATTTTCCATACTTTTATTTTTTTTTACTTTCCTGGGTGATTTCGACATATATAGATAAATATATAAACAATTGCACAACGTAAATACGTGTTACGTACTATATTTAAACCATTTTCACGTCATTTGTCGTATACAACCTGTTGCGTGTGCTTTGCTCACTCTTTTTGTGTTCTCATGAACCTTTTACCTTTTTGTATGTTTTTGTTTTCGTTTTTTTTTTTTGTTTTTTTCTAAAACCAGTAATACGTGTGCGTTAAACCTGTAGGCACACTTGAAACACATTAACGCGCCCATGGGGCATGATGAACCAATTTTTATTTTGGTGGATAATATTTTTTGTTTTGTTTTCAATACTTTGACTATGTTTTTTATACCTTGAAATCGTACCAATTACTTTTTATTGGCGAATCTATTTACCTTCTTGTTACTGTGGTGTGTTTTTGTGTTTATGTTTTTTAAATGCAATTTAAAAATGTAGTTTTACTGGGTACTGGACCCGAAAATGCTGGAATTGAGTCTGTCGTGTGTTTTATTTATTTCTCGTGGAACTACTGACGTATTACGAAAAAATAAAACTTACTTGTATCCACCACCACCTCCGCCGCTTCCGCTACTCGAACGATCATTGTAACCACCTCGATCGCTGCTGTATCTATTTCCACCTCCTCCTCCTCCTCCTCCTCCCCCACTGCTATGATCTATAATACGTGAGAATTCAAATTACTCCGAGTTACAAACGTAGGTAAAGCAGTAATTTTTAATTTTTTTTTCGATTTATTCTATCTTATCGGGTTTTTTTAAAATTAGTATTGAAAAATGTTATTTTCTTTTCTTGTAAATTCCGCACCGATATTTCTATTTGAATTCTTTAAATAGATTCTACATTCTTCAACCATGTTTACACAGTTCGTTTTCAATACTTCAGCACGTATTTCAATAAAGCCTTTTGTTCTGTGTTTTGCCACGAACATTGAAATTCATTTTTTTTCTTCTTTCATTTGCAATCTGAAGATATGCTCAGTTTTTTTTCTTCGATAGTAGCCACATTCTATGTTTATTTTACGAATTCTTTCGTCAAACAATTTGCAATCAATATTTTGTGTTTTTTTATGCAGTATTTTTTTTCCATGAAGCCTGATGTTTAGTTTTGAATATCTTGGCATTTTTTTTTTCAAACAATCAGCAATAGATGAATATATTTATATTTTAAACGATTTTGGGGAAACAATGAAATGAGCGAATGAAATGTATGTAAGAAATGTGATTGAACGAACTTCCTCCGTATCCGCCGCCCGAACCACCTCGATTATATCCACCGCCTCCTCCTCCTCCTCCCTGGCCACCCCCGCCTGAGTTTCCACTGCCATAACCTCCACCTCCATAGTTACTATTGCCGCTGCTATTTCCAGAATTGCTAACGCCTCCGCCACCACCACCGTAATTGCCCTGATTGTAGCTAGGCTGGCTAGACTGGGTTTGCCCGTAATCTTGTCCTCCGCCACCAGTGTTGTAACTGGCTGCGTTGTAACCGCCGTATCCACCACCCGCGCTCGGCGGCGGTTGACTATACTGATTGTAATTGGAGGCTGCCGCTGAGGGAGGAGGATAAGAAGTATCTTGTCCTCCGCTTGTGGGCGGCGGGGGTTGACTATACTGATTATATCCCTGCTGCTGATAATTGGCGTACTCTGCAAATCCAATTTGTCAAATTTTCATTACAATCCTAAAATTATTCCCTACTTATCGTCTGATCAAAGTTTCCAACGTTAAACTCAAACACCATAACGACAATTTGCTATTTTTTTATTCTTTCGTTATCTTTAAAGGGAAGCGAATTACAGAATTTTATTGCAATTTTTATAAAAACCACACTTTCACGATTAGGATTTCGTTTACTAGGAAGAAACTTTATTTGGACAAAGTATAAAATGTCTACCATGCACATTTGTGAGAAAAGAATTAGTGGTAAAAACAGAAAAGGCATTTGTAAATAGAGACTGGTTTATTTCTACTCCTCATTTTATATCAAAATACTTGAAAATGTTATGCGTCGATCGACAGTTTGTTTTTGCTTAACCGATGCCTGTTTTTGTTTGTATTTTCGAAGATTCTCATGCTTTCGAATAATTCTATTAAAGCTGTGTCTACTGCTTTTGAACCGATGTTTTTTTGTTTGTTGAACTTATCAAGCATTTACGATGATTGGAATAATTGATATTTGAATGAAACGCGGGGGAAAAATGAAGAGAAAAGAAGCTACATGTATAAATCGGGAATGAAATATACTGGCGAGGGTGAATTATCGATCGAATTTTCACAGTGTTTTGTTCTCGGAGACGCCGAAACTCCGTTCTATACGTAGCGTCATATTTTTCAAAGGGGGGAGGGGAAACTACAATAAGAACGTGCGGTGCTTTTAATAAGTGTAATTATGAAAAAAAAAGTACGATTTCCTAGAGATTTGAATGAGATGCATAGTTGGAGGAAAGCATGGGGGGGAAAAATGATGTGAAGAGTTTTTTTGGCACAAAAAATACGAAGAAAGCATCAGGCTTCCCGGTATATCACCATTAAGTGGCGATAGAAATATATATGCGTTGGACCGTAAAGTATAGCATTGGATTGTTTAAAATTAGTATATTACTAAGACTTACGATTATCTGCCATTTTTAGGCCGTTCACTAAAGACCTTCTAACTTCACAAAAAATAGCCGCGTAATGGCGGGAACTTGGGCTATCGGCGTGATAGATGCCAAGTGGTACGTTACGATCTCGTTTACGAAAACCTTTTTTTTCACTCGATACACCGTCGGAGCACCGACCGGAAATGAAGCTCTCCAGCTCGTGACGCGCCGGACGTTAGATGCTGCCCTCTTTTGAGAGAAGTCATGAAATATCGACAGTAACGCGTCTAGCGGATGATACTGTACTATTTCAAATGGTTATTTTCAAACTTTTCATTATCAATGTTGATTTAATTAAAAATGGCTTAAGAATGGTTTTAGTTCAAACATTATTTTCTCTTCTATCTCGACTGACTTTTTCCGAAATAATGAAGGTGCAAGTTTACCGGGTCTCGTAGACCCTCCGTATGCAATAAGGCCGCAAAAAGTTTGCATACTCTTTAATATTAGTCAGTATTTTTGGTAGAACTTGGATCAGGCGTGAGACGGGTGACAAATGACGAAATTTCTTCTAGTAAAGTATTGTTTTATTACCTTATGCATAATCACGTTATAAATACTAATCATTGCTTACGTATTACTCCAAAATGACATAGTTCCGTAAAAATACAGCTCGATATTATTATTTCATGTCACACCGAAAGTTCCCACGAGATTATGGTGTGAACTTTCGTGCCCTTAAGTTTTCCATCGACTTGGTTTTCCACCGACATTCACTCCATCGTTTCCGATTAATCATGACATTATTTCAATATTTACACGAATGAGCAGAATCTTTGGAACAGGAAAGATCCGCGCAATGATCGTCGAACAGTTTTCGATTAAAAAAAAAAAAGGAATAGAAACGAACAAGGAGCAACGACACATATATACGTATAACTACATACATTAATGTGACCTTGGAAATCGTCCAAGCCTAGGCCTATAATCGTATATCTTACACGGTTGATATTTTACAATCTCAAATATTCAATCCGAGATACTTCGCGTTGATTCCGCTGAGACAACAAAAAAAAGAGAAATTAAATAAAAACACGTTGCATTCGAATATGGCCGGGAGCTTTTCGAATCAGCTCCAATAGAAATCGGTCGATCGATCGTAAAATTCGAAATTGCACGTTGTAAAACGTTGATCGCTCGAAATATCCTTCAATATCGATTTGATCATTGTTCTTCAAAACATTTGAACTATTATTTCCAATCAGAATCCCAGCTACAGCCGAGAAAACATCGTTCAGTCCGGTTACAAAGGAGATACAAAGAAAAATGAGGTGACGAAGTATTCGTTTTTGCCATCGAACTTCCAATTTCTCGTAGAGACGAAATTCTCATAGAGAATCTCCAGTTCCAATTTCCGAGAAAACGATAGAATACATTCAATTCATCAATCGCTGAAGACTTCTGCGGCGATGACAAATGTGTTCGATTCAATTGGGCAACTCCGAGGAGATCGTCGATCACGAATTGGAATGCTGAGATGGCGTCAATCCACCCGTGTGCTCCGGACTGTGCTTTTGCTTTTTTCTTTTTTTCTCCTTCTTCCGTTTCTTCCTCGCCTCTTTCTCCTCGTCGTGACGCTTCTGCTTCTTGTGCTTCTTCTCGTGCGTGTCCTGCCCGCTTATATCCGTTGCTGCTATCTCTTGACCCAACGGCACTTCGCCCGGTTTGTGCTTGTGCTTCTTGTGTTTGTTCTTGTGTTTTTTCTGAGGCGCCTGGTTCACGTAACGATATTGTTCCGGTAGCTGTTGTAAAAATATTCGAAATGCTCAATTATTGAGATCAATCGCACGGCAAACGTTGAGTTTAATCACCACGTTTATAACTCAATCAGAAAACGTATTTTTATCGTCCTCAGGTTGTGGGAGGGTGAGCATGAACTTTATAACTATTTTATTTTTGCCTCTGTGTAAATTTTACATGAATTTTGCTTCGGTAGAAGTGAAAGAATAAAAAAACTCAATCCATAATACCAAAATCGAGGACAACTTCAATAAATCAGAAATCTTTGCAAGTTCAATGTGTGCAGATCGCTACTCGTAAATTATTGACTCGGCAAATATCAGAATTCTTAACATAGTGATTGTTACTTACCGGACCAGGATGCAATCGAAAACCAGCTAATTGAACACTAGTTAAAGGGAGAAGTTCTTTTCCTCCTATGGGTGGTTTTTCAATGACCGATCTTAAAGAGCTGAAAAACAAAGAAATTCCATATTATTTCTTTTCTTCTATTATTCAAGGTGTTCTGATTACTTTTCAGCAGTTTCTAAGGGTCTTTACTATTTGGGATCCAGCAAACTAATCGGAAAATCCAATGAAAATGGGCATTTATAAGTCATTCAATGTTTCATTGTTTGCAAGGATGAAAAAAAATGTTAGGTGATTGAGTTCGATTTGAGAAATCTAAAAAAAGACCCAATTTTGCAGGATAATTCCCTCAAATTAATGATGAAGTTTGCATCATCGGAATGCCAAAAAGTTCAGTTTTTCTTTTTGGTGTAACTGAAAATTTAAAAGGAGCATACAGCTGTGATTTCTGTATGAAAATAAAGGTCCTAGGAGAAAAAAATGAACTATTGAAGATCAAAGTGATCATTTCCATTGAAATTGTTAATTGAACTGTAGATGAGGAGAAAAGTGACAAAGATGATAAAAATATTTCACTTAGGATTATTGGCCATGCAGAAAAACATTGAATGATTCTTTATTTACCTGTTATCTTGATGTCCCGGTGTGTCGATAATTCCTGGCAAATTTGGCAGGAACGAGGATAATTGTTCTTTCAATTTTTTGCCACTGAACTTACTATAGGAATGTTCGAGGCCATAATAGGCCATCAAATTTGTAGCCCCCGTTAATTCACTTTCCCCTGGAAAGTGCAAAAAAGGTGATTAGATTTTTTGTATATCGTCATGGCGATACGAAGGTCCAGTGGATTACGGAAGAAGGCTAACAGGTTAGAGGAAAAGTTTTCAAAATATTGATATTCTATTTTGACAGGTTGGATCGAGTTTTTGTTAGTAAAAGTTTGGTTATTTATTGGCAAAAAAAAAAATGCACGTGAAACTTACCAGGGGGCTCCTTCATCAAGTAGAAGGGTCCACTGTGGACGATGGAGGGGTTTTTTCCGAGGGAAATCGTCGTTTTGAGTGTCCCGGTCGAGTCCTGGCGTGAAACTACAGGGGAACGAGCTCCCCTCGGTGATGACTTGGGTGAGTATTGTTCCACTTTACTACGAAACTGATCGCCCATCATCATCCTCCAGGCTTTACTTCATCGCACCCTTTCCACCAACGCGCACTGTTTTCCCAGCTCTTTTTCTAATTATTCTATTCCTAATTCGATGGTATTTCGTTTTTTTTTCTGTACGTTATTTTAAAAATCGAGGAGAAACAGAGGAAAAGAGGAAGAGGAAGATAAACGAAGAGGAAAGAAATTAGAGAGACGACACGGAGGAGTGTGTACAGCACTGATGTTGTGTCGCGTCTCAACTCTCCTTCGACTGTGCCGATGGCTGATATTTTTTCGCAACTGAGTCCTGATTGAACTGAGCTGAGCACGGTCTTATAATCGTATGGATGTATGTAACCGTGGAGCTCAATCAAATGTTGGTGGTGGTGTTGAGGTGCCTTTTCACGTTGACGCTGCAAGCATCCAATCGGTTCCAGCGACTTTCATTACCATTCCAGGGTCAGCATGAAAAGGCGCCTTTAGCGTCTGGCGGCCCAAGAAAAATGAAACTACGTTCACTTTTCACAACAGTCGATAACGTTGGGAATGAGTGTAAAACATCGGCTGTTCCCCACCTCGATGTGGCGTTGCAATAGAATTCCGAAAATAATACTGGGGAACAAAACTATCGAGGAAACGAAACAAAAATAATGGCTGACCAGTGTTGTTATTGCGTTGAGTCAATCATGTTTGTCCGCGTTACATTGAACCCGTGACGTTTCACAGCACTGATTCAACTTCCTCGTTGACGTAGTTTCTTTTTTTTCCGTTTTCGTATTCTCGTTCATCGAATCCTTGCTTAGAGATTTAAGATATTCGTCGAATTGCCCCCACACACGATATGCAACCGGATTGCGTTAGTGTGCGTGTTAGTGTGCAATTTCGTGCCCGTTGGCCGATTTCGTAGAAAAATCTGCACTCTGAAAAAAACTCGCAACTACACCCGGTGATAAACGTGCGGAAAACAAAAATAAAAACATTGTTTCTCCATTCCTGGGTTATTATTTATTTTCACTCGAAGGGGGGAAATTTGCAATGGATGTTGATTGTGATAATCGGGATGATAACGACAATGACAATTTATCGTTACGCGATCGCCTCGATGATATTCCGTTCACTCAAATGAGCGTTTGAAGCGTCGGTCAAACAAACAATTTATATTTTTACTTGTTTTTTTTTTTTTTTTCTTCCTGTTTTCTCGTGTTTTGTAACGTTACCCCGATTCTCCCTGGAGAATTTCAGTATTTATCATCATGGTTCACATACCGAGTACGTATACGTACAATTTCTGGGCAATTACGCCCACCGAAGTCGTCGAGTTGACATGCCTCATGCCAAATGGGGTTGTCATACCTTTTGAGACCAATCGCAATACATCTCTCGCCGAGATCAAAGAGGTAAATAAAAATCTATAAATATTTCTTCATTTTTCGTTTGATTGTTGATCCCCAATGAAAATATCAATTTGTCCTGTTTGTTTTAAGGATCTTTGGGACGAGGCCAGTAAATATCCGTTGCATGGCACTCTTCGAGATGCTCCATCCTACGTGTTTTCTTGCATCAATTCAAACGCAGAGGCTGAAGAACTGAGAGATGAGAGCAGACGTCTCTGCGACATAAAGCCCTTCTGCTCGGTTCTCAAAGTTATAGAACGAGAGGGTGTCAAAGGAGACAGAAATTTAGACTCTCAAATCGGTGTTCTCATCGGCAAAGGTTTACACGAGTTTGTCACTCTCAAAAACTCTGAAGTCAATGACTTCAGATGGAAAATGAGAGTTCTCGGGGATGACATCTCCGTCAGCAGACAAAAACAACTTTGGGTCGAACGAGTTCATTATCAATATCCATCCAGATTGGCTCCTACACCCGCTATACCCAAAAATATCGAACATCGACTGAAAGACGGCAATTTCGTTCTTGTTACCAAGTTCGAAAACACAGAGGTGAGAGAGAAAACACACTAAATCGCATGGTTCGCTTGTTGCTTGAAAAAAATGTGTAATTTTGATTGGCACATGATTTTACACGGATTCTTATTACAAAATGTGTTTTCTGTAAGAAAAAAAAAGTGTTTCTGACCAGAAGGTTATTCTATTGCATTTTGTAATGTTTTCAATGCTTTAGCAAAAATGTAAATTAACAAAAACCAATTTGACCGATTTTTCATTGATAAATCGAACATTTTGGCTGTTCGATGAATTAAGCACTGTTGGATCAACATAATTAACAATATGATAGTGTCTTGATAGCTTCGGTGAAGGAAACTGGGAAAAATTCTGGGTCCAGTCAAATTCATCAAGTCTATGTAGAAAAAAGTATAAAAATATAATTTTTCCGCCAAGGAAAGCTACGGCGATTCGATACAATATAAACTGTTTCGTGATTTTCATTTTTTTGACTTATTGCTAGAAATAAAAACTATAGGGTATTTCGGAGCTGAAGGATTTTTTTTCAACGTTTTGCCGGGTGGATCAACCGTTTCGGGCGCAAAATTCACTTTTGGTTTTTCTTTATCGATTTTCTCTTTGTTTGGGAAGGTCGCATTCGCATTTACACTAGTTTTGCTTAGTATCGACTTCAAAACGGGCTCCATTATTGTACCATCGGAGTCCAAACTTTCCTCGTAATTCTCTACTTTTTCGGTGAAGACGGATTGTTTGACAATCTTGAATGTGTCTTCAAATTCCATAGAATCATTCATCCCCTGGGAATTCGATTGCAATTCTTTCAGGCTTGGTTCAAAAGGTTGTAAATGGTTACAAATTTCTGTTTCGTCCATGAACGAAGTGTTGTCGTTATTCGACAGAGTTGAATTTTCAACCGTTTCATCAATTTTGCTGAAATTTGATGACTGAAAATCTCTTTGCTCAGGTTTTACAGTGATAATTGCTTCATCAATCATAATAGTTTCGTCCATAAGTAGAGTTTCATCGCGAGGACTATCGATTGTGCAGAAATTCGTTTTTGGAGGATCTTTCGAAAAATTAGTCTTTTTTGGAATAGTCATCAAAGTTTCCAAATTAATAACCGTTTCATCCACAACTGTTGATTCTCTCAGAGTACTTTCGTTTTCGAACGTCTCGTAAGACTCATTTGTTTTCTCGTTAAGACGCTTTTTTATCGCTTCCAATATTTCGACGTTTGACGTCCCGGGTTCGGACTCCAGACGATCTTTTATCGAAATCAGTTCCGTCTGAAAATAACCAAGTCATTGAAATTATGCATATGAGAAGATAAATCCATTTATCAATGAGTTTGGTCCTCAAAATATTTCCTTGAAACATACTTCGCTGGACATTGCTCTGTATCGCCAATATCTTAATTGTTTTCCCATTTTGTGTTTATGCTCTTCATCCAGGAGAGCTTTGATAGAGTCATTGTCGATTTTTGTGTTCAATTCCTCAATTTCCTTGCTTTTGGCGTCGATCAAAGATTGCAAAAAGCTGTAGGTTGATTAAAAACAAATGCTAATCACAATAAACCTCCTAATTTCGTGCTAAATGAACGTTCATATTCATGTATTTTTTTCATTTTAAAAGTAACTAACGTAAAGCTGTTTCCCTGCAATTGTTGACCCTTCGAATTTTGCTTATTTTTCTTCTGCTCATCTTTTAGTCGCGTTTCCAATTCTCCAATCCGAGCTCGATACTTCTCCATGAGACTTGCATCCTGTTGTATCTTTTCCACCGTATCGTCTTCCCATTTTCGTAACAACAAAGATCTTTCGACTTTTAATGATTTTATTTCCGCTTCCTTTGCTTTGAATGAACGTTTAGCTTCCTGATAATGGTTTCGCATCGCGTTCATTTGACCCAATGTCAGTTTACGACGGTCTTCGACTTCGGCGAATAACGAATTTCCTAAGTAATGAAAATACGTAATAAGAAATCATTTTCTTATTTAATTAATTCATTATGGGACAACGGATATCAACATTTTCCATAGTTGAAGGTTTTTTCCTCTGTACCTTTTGATTTGTCTGTGGCTGGGGCAGCTTTCAATGTTTCCAACTCCATTCTACATTCGAGCAATTCTTCTCTCATGGACTCTGCCACTTTGTTTTTTTCCGCCAACTGGTCTTTAGTCGCCTGTGATAAATAATTCACTCGATAAAATACATTTTTTGTACTTTACCTTTAAAATTTTTTCTTATTTGTTTTTTACGTACACCAAGTATCTCCCTCAGTGCATTGGATTCTATTTCCATAGCTTGGATCATTTCCTCTCGTTGTTTTTTAGCATCTGACTCTTGAGCCAAGAGCTCGGTTAATTCTTCAATTTGGGATTTCAACAGATCGGAATTATCAACGAAAGTTGTGGAATTTAGAGTCTGGTTAAGAGCTGACAATTTCTCATCGTTCATTCTTATCGTTTCACGCAGAACTCGGTTTTCTTCCGTTTTCCTTGCTAAGTCAGTCTCAAACTCTGCGAGTTTATCCAGTAGTTTTTTTTCGATTTTCGTTTGTCTGTTTCATTATTAAATAGCATAAAAATTAATTTTTATTCTTTTAAATCAACAAAAAAGATTAGTCGCTTGTTTACGCTACAAAATTGGTAATAATAAAATTGGATTTACTGCGTATCGAATATCTAATGGATCTGAAGTTTTAATTTGCAAATTAATTAACGTTAAAAACATACGTTTCTTCCATTTCATGAATTTTTCGATTGCTCTCAAGTTTCTGGTTTTCCAGAGAATTTTCCAAAACTTTAGTGAACTCTGTGAGGTCGGTTTCCATGTTCCGACTGATTTCCAGTTTACGATGAAGCTCATGCAAATCTTGTCTGTACCGTTCATTTTCGATAGAAAGTTTGGCAATCTGAGTTTTGAGATAATAAATGCCTTCGATCGACTCATCCTCCGTCGTGAGAGTTTCTTCGCCGCATTGAATTGTCGAGTCAGAAATCATATTGAGGTTATTTTTTTCGCCTCTGACAAAAATATTTGTTTAATTTGTCCTAAAAAATGACTCTTATTCACGACTCTCGAGATAATAAATCAGCCCAAGTTTTTCACTTAATCTTTATTTATTTACAAGCGATCGCGCACGTTTGTTGCAAGATTTAAATATCACTTTTGTAACCGTCATTCGAATTTTTTCCTTGTTTTGTCTTATTCAAACGGACACCGGGTGTACACAAACTCCGTCGGTAAAGAAACATGTTACATTAGCGGGGAGAGTAAAGCAGAAATTTAAAAAAAAAGTCGAAAAATCGTCTCGTGGTTCATAGATTCATTTTTTTTGTAAGCCAAATTCATTTTTTTTAATACTAATTCGACGTAATGATAATTTTGATGTTTATTTAATTTTCAGACTACATTCACCTTTCAAATATCCCACGACACAACGCCACATCAATTGATGGTACTGATATTGAATAAAAGAGCAAACACGCTAATGTCGAAAGGAGAAAAACCGAAGGATTTTATCCTGAAAGTTTGTGGCCAAGAAGAATTCCTCATTGGGGAATATCCACTAATACAATTCAGTTACATACAAGACTGTCTAGCGAGAGATGTGACTCCGACACTGGTAACAATGAGCATAGACAGTGTAATAGTCGAGACTGAAAATATATTTGAGAATCCAGAAGTGGATACGTTGAAACGAGCCAGACCTTCGTTCTCAACGTTGACGTTGAGAAAAAAGGGCAAACACATATCAGCATGGAAAATAGAAGATTTGTTCGTTTTCAATGTCAATGGGATTTCGAGACTCAATTGCGATGCCGCACATCGAACTGTTGAGGTATTTACAAGAAAAAAAAGCAACAAAAATCAAGAAAAAATCCTTCAACCCATGAAACAATGGAATTGATACATTTATAATGATTAAATTTGTAATTTTAGATCGGATTACAAGCTGGTCTTTTCCACGGTGGCAAATCGCTCTGCGAGAGTAAGAAAACCAAAGAGACAATAGTGAATCCGGACGGAAGTTGCGAGTGGGAAGAAACTTTGAGATTTGACATAAAAGTATGCGACATACCGAGAATGGCGCGTTTGTGTTTCGTGCTCTACGAGATAAGTAAAACTGCAAAAGGCTTGAAAAGTCGAAGACTTCTGAAGGATTCGAAACAAGAGTATTTCATAAATCCGTTGTGCTGGGCGAACACAACGATATACGACTTCAAGTCGCAGCTCAAAACCGGTGCAATGACTCTTTACACGTGGACGTATGCTGAAGATATGCAAAACGAGGATTTGTTGCATTCTCTGGGTACAGTCGTTTCGAATCCTCACATAGATCGTGCTGCAGCGTTAATGCTGACGTTTCCAAAGTGAGAATTCATTTTAAAAACTCGCAAAACTTTGTTTGATCGTAAAAACTGATTTTTATTCATTTATTCGAATTTTTTATTTGCAGTTATGGAAAAGATAAGTCAGTGCTGTATCCATCGCCAGAAAAAGTAATCGAATACGCAACGAAACTCAGTGAATCTTCGGAGGAGCGCATGATCGAAGAAGAACCAAATTTGGAGTCCGAAAACAACAAAATACAATTCGATCAGCTGAGAGCTCTCGCTGACAGAGATCCACTTCACGAACTCCACGAGCAGGAGAAAAAGACTATTTGGGCTTTGAGACGTCACTGTCTTCATGAGATACCCACGTTATTGTCGAAACTTCTCCATTGCGTTGAGTGGAACGATCACAGGTGATTTATCCTTCATTTTACTTCAATCCTCAAATTCCGAGTTCGAGAATTAACTTTGTTGGGATTTTATTTGGTTATTTAGGGAAGTAGCTGAAGCCACTGCTTTGGTGCACCAATGGCCCAAATTACCGGTTGAGAGAGCCCTCGAGTTGTTGGATTACGCTTATGCCGATCAAACTGTACGAAGTTTTGCCGTACGTTGTCTCATCGACGTAACGGACGACGATCTAAGTTTATATCTTTTGCAATTGGTACAAGCGTTGAAACACGAGAATTATCTATCCTGCGATTTGACGGAATTCTTGTTGCGACGAGCCCTTAATAATCAGAGGATAGGACACTTTTTGTTCTGGCATCTCAGGTACTTTTGTTTTCTTGTATATCTATTCAAAGATTTTTATTCGGAATTTAGTTCTTTCTTTACATATTTTTCGTGATTTTCAGATCCGAAATGCACGTGGGCGCCGTCGCCGTACGTTTTGGTCTCATTCTCGAAGCTTATTGTCGTGGGAGCCAACAACATATGCGTGTTCTTTTCAAACAAATGGAATGCTTGGATAAACTTAGAACTGCGTCAGAACTCGTCAAGCTACGGAAAGATCGTAAAGCAGCTTTACAGGTTTTTCAGGACTACATACAAGAACCACATTGTCAAGAGGCTCTCTCCAATGTTCTCAATCCCTTGGATCCAAGTTTTCGATGGAAACACGTTAAGTAAGCTTACAAATCAATGATTCCTTTGGCAACAATGATTTCGAAAAAAAAAAAACCAAAAGTTCAACGTTGTTTTTCTTTCGTAAGACATATTTAATTGATCTTTTATTTTTAAGAATCGAAAAATGTCGAGTGATGGACAGCAAAATGCGACCACTCTGGCTGGTATTCGAGAACGACGATACCTTCGGCGACGATATTTATCTCATCCTCAAACACGGAGATGATTTGAGGCAGGACATGCTGACTCTACAGATGTTGAGAATAATGGATAAATTGTGGAAGAGAGAAGGCTTAGATTTACGTATGAATCCTTACCGCTGCATCTCCACGGAAAATCGAGTTGGAATGATTGAGGTTGTACTCAATGCTGAGACGATAGCCAATATACAGAAAGAAAAAGGAATGTTTTCAGCCACAGCAGCGTTCAGGTAAAACAAACATTTTTATAATTGTGAATAAAAGAACTTGATTGGATCAAATAATTTTTTTTTGACTTTCTATAATAGTTTTCTGAATTCTATGAATTTGATGTAATCTTTTTTCCAGACGAGGATCACTGCTCGCTTGGCTGAAAGATCACAATCATTCGGATTCGGCGTTGAACAAAGCAATTCAAGAATTTACGTTAAGCTGCGCAGGTTACTGCGTAGCGACGTACGTTCTCGGAATCGCGGATCGTCATTCCGACAATATAATGGTGAAAAAGACCGGTCAACTGTTTCACGTTGATTTCGGCCACATACTTGGCCACTTTAAAGAGAAATTTGGATTCCGACGTGAACGAGTACCTTTCGTACTCACCAATGATTTCGTTCACGTGATAAATAAAGGTCAAACGAAGAAGGGTCAAGCTGTAGAGTTTCAACGTTTTCAGAATTATTGCGAACAAGCTTTTCTCGTTTTGAGACGTCACGGTGGTCTTATACTTTCCCTCTTTGCCATGATGATTTCAACGGGACTGCCTGAACTTTCGTCGGAAAAGGATCTCAATTATTTGAGAGATACTTTGGTAAGTTTCATTTGATAAAACTTCAATTATATTTTTTCTGACTTGTGACGTCGATTCTAAATAATTAAGATTCGAATTAATGATTTTCTGCTTATTCGTGAATAGGTGCTCGAAATGTCGGAGAGCGAGGCTCAAAAACACTTCAAAAGTAAGTTCGACGAGGCTCTTTGCAATTCGTGGAAGACCTCGTTGAATTGGGCCTCGCATAATATGGCGAAGAACAATAAGACGACGTAAATATAATGCGGCGATTTGAATTGCTGCGATTCGCAGAGGGGTAAGACTGCACGTGCTCAAAGTAAGAAGAGAAGAAGAAAATACACACACACAGATTAGATAGTTTGAAGAATTGAATAAAACAAATGTGAAACGATTGCTCGCGTCGTAAGCGAATGAAAATGGACTGAAAATGGTATTCGGGAATAACATCGTGATCGTGTGATTGTACATCAGTCGTTATGATGGTGAGAAAAGACAAAGTTAAGAAACAATTGTAAATGAGAGTGTGCAATGCAACTTAAGTGAATATTTCAAATGCCAAAACGCTACGATATCTTCCACTTGGAAAAAGAGAAAAGAAAACATCAGCGAAATGTTTCAACTGAAATGTCTGCGGTGATCATTTTCATCGTTCAGTGGTGTATCTTCAGGCATAAATCTTGCTATCCGTCAAGTTTCCATTCTTGCTTTCAAAAAAGTTTTACACAAATGTTCTCAGCCAACGATTTCGTCGAAATCAAAATATTGGGGTTTCGTGAATTGCGAAAAATGAGGAAAGGTTTATTCATCTTCAAAACGTCGTTACCATTGATTTTCAACGATAATAATTCCACAAAATGATAACAATATCCTGTTTTTTTGTTGTTAAGCAAAATATCTTTTTGAACAAAATGGAATTCTGGTAGATTTTTCAAAGTTATGAAAAATGAATGAAATTTGCGAATGTTCGCAAGTTTTGCAACACAAGACTGAACATTACACTTAAGAACTTAAAATTTTTATCAATAGAAATCAATGTTCACGACGTTCTGGCGATAGTTAAATTGCCTCAGATTTTTTTTCCAATCGTCGAACGTCGAAGTTAAGATACAATGAAGTTTTCGCTGAGAACGTACGTGTAAAACATCCTCAACGTATTCACGCGTACATTGAATCATCCACAGATCGCAATGTGATAACCCAAAGCAATACATATTATTTGTACGATAATATACGGAATTCCGATCGTTGCCCTCTCTCTCTCTCTCTCTCTCTCTCTCTCTCTCTCTCTCTCTCTCTCTTTTTCTATTTCTATCTCTTTGAACGATCATAAAAGAAAAAAATGCCGGCGCGATAACATGCAGAGCGCATGCATAAAATAAACGCATAGGTCCGGTTAACTTTCCCGATTTCAATTCACCGCGAGACCGTAGTCGTTCGAACAATTGTACGTTGTTCAGAATTCGCTGCCGATGGGTAACGATGACATAAAAAAAATTGCACACATCGAGTAAATTAGTTATAGGGGAAAATAATAAAAGAAATTTCAGCAGTAGCATCAAATAATAAGAAAAAATTAAAAAAAAAAAAAGAAAATGAAATGACACTCGCAAAATGCTGAGCGATTTTGCAAGCTGTCATGTTTTGTCTTCGGAATAATCGCTAAATCTTAAAAAAACAAAAAATATTTGGCCTCAGTATGGAAAAAAGTGTAGGGTATAAAAAAGCAAAAATCCTTTTTGAGAATTTTTCACAAGTCGTAAAAAGTCTGTTATTTGGGCCTGTGAAAATGTCGAGGAGCACGTGTCTCATAGAAGTTATACATCGAGCTTTGTAAATTCGCTTGTAAAATGATTGGAAGTTAAATTTTGTTTTGAGGACGCAGTACAATAAGAAGCAGATAATAGGCAAGTCAGGCCGTATACCCAAAATGACGTAGATAGTGCCAATAATGGAATAATTATTATTTACGATTTCGATGGATAATTTGTTCTAGAAGAAGAATGATTAGAAAACAAAATTTTGGAAGCTCGTTGAGCTCGTATTTTTCAGAGACTGTATAACGTGTATGTTGTGACGTTCGTTGTCGTCAACGAATTCTTCACTTTTCTTTCTTTTTCTCTTTCCTTTCATCATTTCATTTATCACATTACTGTGGCGTGTCTGCAATCTTGACTGATAATTTCTAGCATTGGTTACACGGTCACACATATTATCATACAATCTCCAAACATAAGTTTGAATTTAGATTGCGAGAAGACGGTTTAAGGGAAGACAAAAAAAACAAACAAACAAATTAAAATCATTTTAAAATATCTACGCAAGATGCTGGAGAGAATTTTCTTGTGTTATTAGCGAATTTAAATTTTCTATGCGTCTCGTTTGAATGGTGCAGGAAAATCGAGCACCTCTCTTTCGGAGAACTCATTTTTTCGGATCCTGATCATGTTTCATGGTTTTTTAGTTAAAAGAAAAACCAAACCCCTAGTTTATAGAAAGAACAAAAAAATACCATAGAATTTCACTGGAAAAATACATTTTTGACAACATTTCATCAATCCTGATAAACTAATTTTTTTGTTATATTTACACCGATGAATCATGATCCAAAAGGATTGAATTATTCGAAGGACGTGCTCGATCCTGCGACGCGGTCGTTTTTTTATTATTTTCCAAAAAATAGTTGAATTGAAATATTATTATAATTAAAATTAGTGAAGTACGATTAAAAAAGAAACGGCGATACCGATGTGTACGCGCGTGTAAGATTCTACGTTACATGATAGTAGAAAAAACAATTGTTCTTTTGATGCGACGTTGTTCGTTCACGAAAATGAAAACAAACAAAAAAAAAAAAAACTAGAAAATTTATGTAGTATCAGAGACGTTGAGCTTTTCTTTTTCATCAAAATGTCTCTCGTATCTTGCGTAATATTGTGATCGGTTGTGATGGACAAATTGGTCAATTCGTCATTTTATGGAGACCGATTCATTCATTTTTCTTTCAATCTTGCACTTTTTATCACTCACACTTTCTCTCTCTATCTCTCTCTCTCTCTCTCTCTCTCTCTCTAATCTCTCTTCAATTCGGTATGCGTTATGAAATAAAAAAATAAAAAACGAATAAGAAATAATCGACGATGAAGAGCTTTGTGATTGAACAATTTTCGTTAGTTTTGGTCGCAATGCAGCCAAACTCAATGCAATTATTACGATTATTACGCTCGTACTATCCTTATTATCGCTGAAACGCTTACTTTTTTTTTCTTTCTTTAATTATTATTAATGAATTAATAATTACCACCCTTATCACAATTATTATGGTAATTATTATTATTATCATTATTATTATTATTATTACTATTATTATCATTATTATGACTATATTTCTGCCACACATCTTATCACAGTAACTTTAAAACTCGTCACTTTATATTTAATGCAACAACAAAAGTATACAATTAGATTTAATGTCATTTCGAAGAGACGAAAAAAGCCAGTGCTGTTTTTCGACGCTTAACAATCGACTCTCTTCTCTTACTATTTTCCATTTTCTTATCTAACTGCACACAATCGTAAACTTAATGAGAGTCTGCGACTTGTCATATCTGGCGAATAAATGATTAAAATGCAAAAAAAAAAAAAAAAAAACTACGATCGACCAAGTCTCTGTAATATAATGAATGAATAAAAAGTGTAAACGATTTTTTTTGTATTGAAAAAATTGAAATTCTTTTTTTTCTCTGTCGTTCGAACGAGCGAGCTGTGTCTGGCCTATGATGGCAAAACTGACAGTTGCGAAAATCGATACGTTTTATGGTTATTTATGGAAAGTGTTATTTGGAAAAATACAAAAAATCATGGTGTCAGGTTGAAACGATCGTGAGAGAGATCGAAAAGAGTCTAGATATTTTTTTTCTCTCTCTCTCTCTCTCTCTCTCTCTTTCTTTCTCTCTCTTTTTGTAACTTGGTCACACTCGACCAGATTGAAACTCTTCATTATTCATGAATTATAACAATAAAGTAATAATAATAATATTAAACGTAGCGTATTTTACGATCCCCCAATAATCCCTGTAAATTAACGACGTTTAGCGTTTAAAAATACCAAATCCAATGTATTTCAAGGTTATTTATAAAACCGACTGTAAGAAAGAGAACGAAACAATAAAAAATGAAAAAACATTCATCGATCGAACTGTCGCTTTGAGAAATTCGATTCTAATCAATCGTTTTTTTGTACGAACAAACTTTTCATGGCTTTTGCAAATTGTCAGATTCCTGTCGTCACGTTCAAACAATCATTCATTATATATTTTTTTTTTTACGTAATTATTCTGTTATATAATTATTCCATAACTGTGTAAAACAATCCGTTCACAAGTTCGGTTCGTTCCTCTCTTTTAAACACGTTGCAAATCTTGCACATGTTGCATAGAAATACGGGAGATGAAGGGAAGGTGCGTTCCGGCTGGTTTTACCTCGAGTTCAACACTTCGTTCAGTCATCACGCGATCGTCAACGTTGCCGCTTCGTTTTTCACGTATACAAGTGTTTTTTTTTTTTTTTCCATCAAACCAAGACACGATCTAAGAGATGTAAACAACTTTGTAACTTATTTTTCCTTACTTGCGATGTTTTTTTTATTACATTTGATTTTTTTTAAATTTATTTCGACAGAATCGTTTTTCCAACAATTTATTCTTCACTAAAAATTCAAAGGTATTCTCAATATTTTGATAACACGAAGAGAGTTCGATAAAATTTCTGGTTTACTCCATTTTCAAATTCCACTTTGTTACATTAGATTTTTCAAGTTCAATTTTACTTTGTTTTCTTTTTTTTCTTTGTCAATTTCGTCAGAATAATAATTTTTGAAAAAAATGTTCTTCATTCAAAGTTTAAGGATGTAGTTTATATTTTTGAGTAATTTTTGAGTTATTTTTATTCAAAATGAAGTTTGGAGTGCAGATATTAATGGAATCTTTGATTTTTACCATTGAAATATTTCAGTTTGGTGCTTTGGTATTTTCCAAGTTTAATTAAAAGTAGAATGGTTTTGTTTGATGCTCTTAATCGTTGTTATTATATTATTTATCAAGAATTTCTAACTGAATGTGAATAAAATTTAATTGCTCTTCAGATATGAATAGCCTGATAGTGTCCCATTGAATAGCCATTGACGATAGGATAGGAAGACTTTAGAATCATATAAAGCAGCAGTTTCTCAACGATCTCACTGTGTTTAGTATCCCGTTTGCATTCTCCCTTACGTAAGTCGTGATTTGCGAAGGTTTTGCCTACACAGTAGTGGAATGTTTTGCATTTTTTTCTTTGAATTCTCTTTACATGGTGTCTGTGGAAATGATTAAATAATAAGGCAAATGATAATAAATCGTTAGACGTGAGAACGACAACAGTGATACCGATTAAAACATTTATATCGAATCCGGGTTGATCGATAAGGGAAAAAAAGGCGATCGACAGTGCGTCAAAAGTTGGATCATTTATCATGGATATCATTGATCATTGTTGTGGCAAAAAAAGTACGATCAACAATCGTAAGATTTATTGAAAAATCATGCAAAGTAGAATGAAAGATAAATATTGCAATAAAAATTATTCAAAATCGAAACTATTTTGATATTATAATCGAAATTGGTATTATATTTTCGATTGTTTCTGAATGATTTTAATTCGAAGATACAAATAAAGATTTTCTCATTTTTTAAAACAGTTAATAATTCCTGAAAATTAAAAGATCTACTTTTTCTTCAATAAAAACGAAAAAAATTCCAATCACAGTGATCGAGAGACTCGTTCGAAGGAAAATGACCATAAAATGTTTATTTTAACAGGATTGATGTAAAATTTGAAAGAAAAATCTAGTTCGGTTTGAAGATTTGTGGAAAAAAAGATAAAAAAAGGGTTTTCGAAGGATGACAGCGACTGAAGAAAACGAGCCACTGATAGTGGCAAGTGCAACAGCATCAACGAGCAGTGGTTCGCATCAGAGAATATCATACGATGCAGTCGCTTTCGTAAGTGATATTTTACTATCAAAATGATATTAATCGCATTACATTCCGATCATAATTGAACAAGGAATAAAATTTGCTGAAGAGAAACATAGGAATAGTCAATTTACTTTCGAGGTCTCGAACCGGTTGAGTTATATAAGTTTGGCCCTCGGACACACGTGGATGAGTGTGTGTTGTGTGCGTGTGTTGTTTGTGTGTGTGAGTGTGCGAGACGTCCTCTCATTCCACATTTTCTGCAACATAAAATGTAGTTTTACGGGTTACTTTTTTTCTTTTTTATTCGAGTCCACAAAACACTATGATGAATCGGTCGATTCGAGGCTGGAGATTGCCTTGGAAATACACCATTGAATTTTTTATGAGAAAATTCAACGATTTGGTCGAAATAAAATCGCACTTATGGCAAAAACGATGAAAAATGTAAAATCTTATGAAACAATTATCGTCGCACAATCTATTGAACTATTTCATCGCAAAATTGTACAGTACTCTTTTTCTTCAATGACTCATTCTGACGTTTTGTCGCGTTTGGATTTTTCTTCGAATCCTTTTTCCAAGGGTTGTTTTATTAATAAATCATTTCTATGGCTGCTGGAGTGGGATTTAAAAAACGTGGCAACCACGAGGGACATTGAAATTGTTTCGACAGTTTTTTTTAACAAATTCGTATGTCTCCTGCAAGTACAAATGAAACCTTACGTAGCAGACAGGGAAACATATACGGAAGGTGACTATAACTGGCTTCTCTCGGTTAAAAATGCATCAACCTGGTGTGTATATCTAATCATGGATGTAGTTGAGAGGGCGACGTTCTCTCGAAGTTAAAAGTTTTTTTTTTTTCTACATCCTGTTCGCGTTAACGAAAGAGATCGTTGGATACATGTTTTTTTTTTTTATTCGTGGGCATATTCCAGAAACGAACAACGCATGAATAATTTTGAAAAGTTGCAAAACTTTTAGCCAACTAAAAAAAAAATAGCTTCGTTAAAATTCAAGAAATTCTTTGGCTGCAGCTTTAGTTTATTTTAATTTTATGCAAACCGGTTTTTTCTTCGTTTTAATCTTCATTTTCATCCAAATCGATTATTACAGTTCGATCCGAAAAATGATCCAAAACAACGAAATGGATCACGAACTGCTGAACCGGAAGCTATACTTCGAATGGACCCAATTTTATCGTCCAATGGACATTATAATAAAGACGTATCCGTAGAACCTTCAGAAAGAATTACTTACACTTGGAGTGACGTGAACGTTTACGATGCCAAGAAAAAGGACCGATTTTGGGACCGTTTCGGAATTCTTAGAAACAAACGGCCTGTCGAACAAAAACACATCCTCAAAGATGGTAATTTTCATTTTTTTTATTTTTGACAATTAACCCTTCGAATATACATTTTTTTTCAATTCGTTTTGATCTAGTGATAAAAATAAAATGTGCCTTTTCCTCTTGCGTGTTTTTCTAAGTTTGCGGCGTCGCTTATCCTGGAGAACTTCTCGTAATAATGGGATCATCCGGAGCAGGAAAGACGACGCTTCTAAATACGTTGACCTTTCGTCCTGCTCGTGGAGTAACCGTTTCCGGTATGATGGCAGCAAACGGTCAACGCGTCAGTCCCAGCGTTTTAATCTCAAGAACTGCTTACGTTCAACAAGACGATTTATTTGTTGGAACTCTTACTGTCAAAGAACATCTTCTCTTCCAGGCAATGGTACGAATGGATCGTAACATTCCTTATCGTCAAAGACTGAAGAGAGTGAACGAAGTCATTTCTGAAGTAAGTACATTTCGGTGTATTTTTCATTTTTTTAAATTTTCATTATTGACATTATTTTAATTATTTATTATTATTTATTATGCCCTAGTGGATTTTTACGACCCCATGCCATCATTTTGATTCTTTTAATTTTTCAAATCTTGAAAATCTTCGTCCTTTTTGTCCAGCTTGCACTTACGAAATGCAAAAATACCGTAATCGGTATTCCAGGACGTGTGAAAGGTCTGTCAGGAGGAGAAATGAAAAGATTGTCCTTCGCTTCGGAAGTTCTGACTGATCCACCTCTTATGTTCTGCGACGAGCCAACTTCCGGTCTCGATTCTTTCATGGCACATCAAGTAGTCTCAGTTCTCAAAGATTTGACTCGTAAGTGTATTAAAAAACGAATAAAAAAACCAATTCTTCTAAATTCAACATATGTTGGAAATGAGAAAATCGTAAATCCTGGTGTCCAAGTGTTGACAGTTGTCAAAAATATCTAACGTCGACGAATTAGTCCGGGTCAAAATGACCCAATGTGTCGAGGAAGGGTTAAGAACGACCCAAAAATTTCTGAATGTTCGAAATTATTGAATAATTTTATAATTTCTTTATCAATACTTAATAAAAAAATATATACAAATATTTATTGAATGATTTGAATTAATTTGAATCGTAGGTCGTGGCAAAACAATAATAGCAACGCTCCATCAGCCTTCGTCAGAGCTTTTCGCTCTTTTTGACAGAATATTGTTGATGGCTGAAGGACGAGTTGCATTTATGGGAACGCCGGAACGAGCTTGTGCCTTTTTCAAATCGTACGTGAAAAAATAATTAAAAAATCGTATTGAAAAAAAAAATTGAATAAACTACTGACGAATGTTATGAACTTTTTTAGGATGGGAGCTGTTTGTCCGAGTAATTACAATCCAGCCGATTACTTCGTTCAAGTTTTGGCAGTTGTGCCAGGTCGTGAAGTTTCTTGTAGACACACAATAAATACTGTTTGCGATGCTTTCCAAGCTAGTGATCATGGAATGAAAATAGCATTAGAGGCCGAATCTGTTAGCGGGGAATTCGAAGATTCTTTAAAAGAATCCGCGTCCAAGGGCAACAAGGGAAGCTCGCCCTACAAAGCCTCATGGTGCGAACAATTTCGCGCCGTTCTTTGGCGATCCTGGATTTCCGTCATTAAGGAACCAATGCTCATCAAAGTTCGACTGCTTCAGACTCTGGTAACGAATTTTTTTTCAAATCTTCAATCCAGACTCATGTTTTAAGTAAAAACAACATTTTATGCCAATTTTCAAACTTTCAAATGCTGGAGAACGATTTATTTGTATACAAAACAAATTATTTTAATGTGAAAACAATTTTCTTAAGCTAAATCTTGAATTTTCACAAAAGTCGTTTTTTCTACTCAATTTTATTTCATTTATTTTCGTCACAGATGGTGTCCCTTCTGATTGGAGTAATTTACTTCGGCCAAAAACTTGATCAAGATGGAGTTATGAATATAAACGGTTCATTGTTTATATTCCTGACGAATATGACGTTCCAAAACGTGTTTGCAGTGATAAGTGTCAGTTTCGATTGAAAGGAAGAAATAAATAGTCAAGTTTTTATTATATTTTTGATAACGTATTCCTATTTTTATTTCCAGGTATTCTGTGCCGAATTGCCAATTTTTTTGAGAGAGCATCGCAACGGAATGTATCGCACTGACATATATTTTATTTGTAAGACACTAGCAGAATTGCCAATTTTTGTAGCTGTCCCTTTCGTATTCACGACCGTTGCTTATCCAATGGTTGGTCTGTATCCTGGAGTTGAACATTTTTTCATCGCTGCTGGAATTCTCACACTAATAGCCAACGTAGCTACTTCGTTTGGTAAGAAAAAAAAAAACAAAAATCTCAATAAAGATAAGAGAAAGTGAAATGGCCTCAAAAATAGATAAAATAAAAATTAAAAAAAAGTTTCTATTGTTTCGATGGTGAAATCGAATCTTCTGGCGAAAGGAAAATAAATTCATTCTTCATACAGAACACGTTTCTTTTTTTTTCATCAATGAAAAATGTTATTTCATTGAACGAGGGATTAATATCGTGGTAAACACTCGGCACGTAATCTCTCAGGCCTGATAGAATTACATGAAAGAGAAGAGGAATCGATCTCGTCTTACAAATCCTTGAAATTTTTTTTCACCACTTATTTACTACTACGAACGATGCAAATATATTGAAGACTCATTTTCTTACGTTTTTATTCCAGGATATTTAATTTCGTGCGCGAGTACAAATATTTCCATGGCTCTGTCCGTTGGGCCACCAGTGATTATTCCATTTTTACTGTTCGGTGGATTTTTCTTGAACACTGCGTAAGTGAAGGTTTTCATGTGGAAATAACAGAAAAAACCATTACGACGTGATACATTTTTTAAATTCAATTTTGTACAATGTTTTTGACACAATTTTTTAAACATTTGTTTTTATCTTTTTTAAGCTCGGTCCCACCTTATTTCAAATGGTTTTCCTACCTTTCCTGGTTTCGTTATGGTAACGAAGCACTTTTGATAAATCAATGGTCCGACGTTGACTCCATAGCCTGCACTCGAAGTAACGCCACGTGTCCCAAAACCGGAAGTATGGTCCTTCAAACATTTAATTTCAAGGAAGTAAGTAAACATTTTCAAAAAGTCATGCATTGTTAAAGTTGAAAGGATTTTTCCAAAATTTCGTACAGATTCGAAAAAATAAAATTTCGAGTTTTTTTTTCAACTCCAAATAAAAATCGATTTCTATCACTTTTTTCTTCACTGCCCCAAACAGGACGACTTTTGGGTGGACATAATCAGTCTGGTCAGTCTCATCATAGCTTTTCGATTCCTCGCTTTTCTCGCACTTTTGTCCAAGACCATGCGATCGAAATAAATTAAAAAATGGCGAATTGGACGATCACCGATCAATGGAAGGAATCCAAACAAGGAAAGACGCGGGTTCGAGAGAAAATCAAATCCAAAAATGAGATTAACTGGACATCTACAACTGGAATTGTTGCAATCCAGCTGGGCTGTCAAAGTCATTGTTACGTGAAGTACTTTTGTTGAATATGAAGAAAGAAAATCTCGTATAAGATGTGAATATATGAATAAATGACGAATTGCATAAAATGCATCAACAGATCTGTAGAGAAGAAAATCTTGAATTTAAACTGTCACTTTCGCTGTTTTTTTCACATTCACAAATAAATAAATAGTGTGTGAAGAAAAAAAGTGAGAAAAAAAACAAAAATAATATATACAGAGTATGTATTGTTAACGTGTTATAAGATATTTTATCGAATCTCAAGTTTTTTCATCGCGGTGATAAATGTTTTTTTAGATTCGATTAAAATGCCTGAAAAAATAAATAAAATCATTGTTACAAATATACGAATAACGAGTATAGTTTTTTTAATTTTTTTTCATTTATTTCTGTTTCTCCAATGACTTCGAAAACCTCAAATAATACGCAGTGACAATTGCGTGATTGGTATTTCAACGAATCCACGACAAGTAGAGTGTGAAATAAAAAATTAAAGAGATTAAAAAAAAGTGGTGGATTATTTTGCCAACGATTCTCGTCTGGCTCGGAATTTACGGAGCAACGTCGACCGCGTGCTCCGATGTCGGTTTTAACCACGACCACGAATAACCGGTTGACAATTACACCCTGTAACCGCACGTGGGAAATATAAACGACGAACAAAAAATAACAAACAGTTTTATTTTTCTGTACACTCGTGTATGAACCTCTGCGAAATATATCGAACTCCAGTCGATGAAATTCTACTGCTATTAAAATTGCATGACAGTCTACACATCCACATACGTGTCTCACGCTCTGCAACGTAATCTCACGAAAGAGTGACGATATCCTCGAGCTTCGTGAAGGAAAAACATCTCGTTCTTAATGCTGAATTGAATCTTAAGCGAAACTCGATATCATCGTAACTATTTATAAGAAATTTTTGCCTATTTGAATGAACATGAAATGTTCTTAATATATATTTGTATATTTTTTTTTCAATAATTATCATCACTCAGGAAAACGTTGCATTTTTTGTTTGCAAATTTGACAGCAAATTTTCGATTTTTGTGCAGTTTTGAATAAATTTGCATCTGGCTTTAATCCTGGATCGAATTTCAAGTGAAACTCGATATGATCGTAATGATTTGTAAGAAATTTTGTTTTATTTGGATCAAAATGAAATATCCGGAATAATTTTGCCTAAATTTTGAATAATTCTACAAATTTGAAAAAAGTCTGCTGATATTGAGGATTTCCGTACAAATTTTGGTGAACGTTTCGGTGAAAGTTGTAATATTTATTGTTTCGAGGACTCAACAGCAAGGTATCAAAATCGATGCTGTCGTTAATTTACAAATGCGTCATTTTTTCGTAGTCTCGTATCTCAAGAGTACGTTATTATAATAATAAACATGGTCCAAGTGCGAAGCGCGAGCTCCAAGTCGAACGTATAAGGTTTCGGTCTTCGATTACCATAATCCCGAGTGTCAGATACCTGTCGGAAGGTACACGCATTTTTTTGTTCTTCAGTAAACAGCAGCCGAGCATACTGTTCTGCATTCCAATAAAAATAAAATAAAACTAATCAATAATCCATGGATCACAAAAATTCGATCCCATGAATCAAGATTTTTTTATTTAATCCACTACAGAAGCAAAAATAGATCGATTGTTAATTGATTACGAGAATTTCGTTTGATGAATCGAACATTTACATTCCATTTCTTATTTTATTAATTAAATCAATTTCCATGTCTGTTTTCAGGTGTTTTTTTGTCCAATAAACAGCAAAGCTGAGCAAAGGTTTCTGCAACCTAATAAAAAAGTTACTGAATAGTTGATTAATTATAAAAATTACGTCCGATAAATCGGAAAATTTCATTAAATTTAACAAATTAATGAATAAAAGCAATTTCTATGTGTTTTATTTCTATTATCAACTCTTTTCTTTCGTTATCAGTCAATTCTGTTATTATGTATGCCAAGACAAAATTGAAAAACAAAAAAATAGTGAAGCCATGACGAAAATTTGATTTATCAAAACAAAACATTGACTCAAAGTTTCTTATAAATTAATCGCGACTAATTTGGGACAGAAAGTTTTTTTTTAAAGAATTGAGTATCTCGGAGGACGAGCTCCCTTCCATATGTGCAAATATTGTATGTTGAGTAATGGGCTGGGGCAACCCTTACGCAGTCGTGTACAACGAGGTATCGAGATCACAGTCGCGTCTCAGCGCTAAGGTTTCCTCCCATGAACGAAAAAATCCGCCTGTGTAAAGTTTCGTGATCTCCATAATATTAGTGAATAGTTGGTAAATTGTTTAAATTGCATACGGTCAATTAACAAAATATAAACAAAGGAAAAAAATGTTGGAAAATTCACCTGTGCCAAGAATACCGAGACCTTTTGATTCCATGGGCAAAGGGGTCACTCTCTCTTGGAGAGATCTTTCTGTTTATGTGATGGATCGTAGCAGCAGTGTTTGCAAACAACTTGTCAATAATGGTGAGATGCAGTGTTGAAAGAAATATAGAAAAATGTAAAAAATTAAATGAATTCAAATGGAAAATGTTTAATCCTTGCATTTTTTTTAAGTTCGTGGAGTCGTCAGACCTGGCGATTTGACAGCTATTTTGGGAGGAAGGTAAATTTTCAAAAGCACGAATTATTTTCATCTAAATGATTGATTTATATGATTAATCATTTTTTAGAATTATCTCTTATTGTTATTCACAGTACGGTAAAAAAAAATATTACTGTTTCATGTTCGGAGTATTTTTTCGAAAATTACGTAAGCATCTAAATAACTAATTTAATTATTGTACTCCGAATTGACTGGAAGAAAAAAATTCATTAGGTCACTCAGGCCAGAAAAGTAATAGTACAACCTTTTGAGATTTTGTGAGAAGAATAGTCCGACGATTTTTTGTTTTTTACATTTTTTTCATTGTGTGTCAATAAAAGGTGGAAAGAATATTCGAGAAAAAAGTGAATAATTGTTAGAATTTAAAGAATGTGAATGGAAAATGTGATTTTATGAAAAACTCATACGTCATTTTCGATAATTGTTTGCACACAGCGGAGCAGGAAAAAGTTCGTTGATGACTGCCCTGGCATTGCGAACGGGGCGTGAGTGAAATTTATTTTCGGCGAGAGTGCAATTCATTTTTCTTCGTGCATAAATCTCCTCATGAATGACATTTTTTTTTCTTTTTTTTTTTTAGCTGGAATAATTGTGCATGGTGATATACGAATAAACGGACAAATACCGGGTCCTTCATTTATGAGACATTGCAGCGGTTTTATGCACCAGGAAGATATATTTATTGGTACCATGACGGTTTTGGAACACATGTGGTTTATGGTGAGTCAAAAAAAAAAAACAGCTTATAATTTCATATTTATTTTGTGAGTGAAATAAAATGGATTGCTGGAGGGAAAAAAAATTCTGGATTGAATGAAAAGATTTATAAAATTTATGATTCCAATTAAAATTGTTTTCATTGCTGTTCAAATTACAATAATAAAATTTTCACGTTCGATCAAAATATTCGATCGAACTGCGAGACACAACTATTTTCACAATATAAAAAAAAAATATTTTAGGCTCGAATGAAGCTCGATAGAAGAATGGAAAATTGGGAAATCCATCAGAGGATTGACAATCTTCTGAAAGAAGTTGGTTTGTCCTCTAGACGTGATGCTCGAATTGGTACAGGAGGCTACGACAAAGTATTGTCCGGTGGTGAAAAAAAACGTTTGGCATTCGCGACTGAAGTATGAAATAAAAATATGAAATGAACAAATCAAACTCTCAAGTGAATCTACAAATTCTCGCCTTTCCTTACATCGATGATGGACTGATTAAAGGGTTTTGTTTACAGTTACTTACAGATCCAAAAATCTTATTCCTCGACGAACCAACAACAGGTCAAGATTCTCATTCCGCGAGTGTCCTCGTCTCTCAATTAACAGAATTTGCACGTCGTGGACGAACTGTTTTGTGCACGATCCATCAACCGAGCTCAGCTATTTTTGACACTTTTCACCGCATTATTCTCGTTGCTGACGGACGAATCGCTTTCGCAGGAACGAGGGAACAAGCGTTGAAATTTTTTTCCAGGTATAAGAGAAAAAAAATCGATATAACTTTCTACGAATTGATAAAATAGTCAAAAATTCTTTTTTGTTTCATTTTTTATCAAAAATTAAAAGAAAAACATGTTTTTTTTTCACAACAGGCAGGGCCATGAGTGTCCGACAAATTACAACCCAGCGGATTTTCTCGTAGCAACTTTAGCGATCGCACCAAGGGAAGAGGATTCGAGCAGAAGAACAGCTCAAAGAATCTGCGATTCTTTTCTCACGAGTGATGCGTGTCGAGAAATGGACGTGATTTTGCAGTTGGAACTTCACATGGCGTCGTCTTACGATGTAAAAATGCACCAAATTCTATTAAATCAATAGAAAACGAGAAACGAGAAAAACAAAATAACCATTTAGTGATTTGATTTTGACAATATTTTTCAGTGGCGTGGAGATATAAGAAATTTGAATAATTTGTGAGTAATGAGCTTCATGAACTCTCAAAAATTTGATTGAGCATTATTTTTAACATTTATTTTGTATTTTGGGCCGAAATGAAGATTTTTTTTGGTAATAATATTTTCAGTAAACAAGTTCCGTGTTGGAAAAGACTTTCCTGGTTAACTCACAGAGGATTCATGCAAGTAGTGAGAGATCCTTCGGTCCAGTGTGTCCGGATAATTCAAAAATTGGTAAATCGCCTAAATTACGATCTTTATCATAATTTTTCCGAGTTTTTTAATTAGTCTCTTTTTTATCGTTACAGTGTCTTGCTATAATGGCGGGCTTATGTTTCGTCGGTGCAATAAATTTAGATCAATTAGGGGTTCAAGCGGTTCAAGGAGTCGTGTTTATTTTAGTTTCGGAAAATGCTTTTTTCCCAATGTACGCTACACTTTCTCTCATACCCCAGGAGCTGCCATTGTTTTTGAGGGAACATAGAGCTGGAATGTACCCAACTCATCTTTATTACTTTTCACGAATTATTTCATTGGTAAGAATCAAATAATTACTATTTATAATAATTAAGAAAATAATAAAATTGATTTTCCAACAAATTGTCATCACACATCGAAGAAAAAAATTCAGAAAAATTCAAAATTTTACAAAATTATTAATGCCTCAGGTGTTAGCGGAATTTGTCATTTAAACTTTGGAGTAAAAAAAACGTATTCTTTTTTTCTAGCTTCCAGGATTAATAGTCGAACCTGTTCTCTTCACAATGATCGTTTATTGGCTCGCAGGACTCAGGAGTACAATTGAAGCTTTTGGGTGGACGTTACTCGTTGCTATTCTCACGATGAATGTTTCTACAGCTTGTGGTATTGAATTTTTAATATTTTTCAATAATTATGTGCAAACTGGGACATTTAATCAAATGGAAAAAACAAATAATTAATTAGCCAGTAATTGATTATGAATTTGTAGAAATTTATTCATCGTAACATGACATTTTTAATGGTCCTTTTTATTCATCATTTTAATTGAAAACTGAGAATATTAATAATGTGCAAATTCTTCCTCAGGTTGTTTCTTTTCTGCAGCTTTTGACAGTGTGCCATTGGCAATGGCATATTTGGTACCTTTTGATTATATTCTTATGATTACAATGGGACCTTTCGTCAAACTTGGGTAACTCATTATTTTAAACAAATTTCAGTAAAATTTAATGAAAACAGTGCAAATTTTTACGTCATATTTACAAATTTTATTACCTTTATGATTTTCATACGTAAAATTTTTAGATTTCAGTTTTATAAAATGAACGAAAATGTGATAATTGATTGGAATTTAAACGAATTCCATCGACTTATTGCTGAAAATGGTTTTTGGTTCGAAAGTCATTTTTTTTTTTAAACATACATATCGCATTGTGAAAACAATGACAAAAAAAAAATCACTGATTTGATATCTTTGACGTTTTCGATGTTAGAGATAATTCGTCCTATTTTTATTTTTTAATGGTTCGAAATGATTTTTTCTTTGTCAGGACTTTGCCAATGGTCATTGGATGGGTAAAATACATTTCTTGGTTGTTACATTCGACAGAGGCACTGACGATCGTGCAATGGGAAGGGGTGCACAATATAAGTACGTAAAATATGAAAAAAAAATAAAAATTCTTATCACTGTTTGATATTTATTAATTCTCAATGGTTTCTTCTGACAGCTTGCGAAAACGAAGACCCGGAATTACCCTGTTTGACCGAAGGATCGCAAGTACTTGAAACGTACGATTTTGACCAGAATAATTTCTGGATGGACATCACGGCGATGGCTGCGATACTAACAGTTTTTCACATTTTGGCGTATGTTTGTTTATGGAATCGATGTCGATCGAAATGAATGGGAAAATTGTACATTATTTTTATCGTGCTTTTATAAATAATTATATAAAATCGTGTCAATTTGTGTCAATAAGGGAACAAAATATTGAATAAATATGTTGTCTATAAACTCGGAAAAGTATATTTTCTTGCCCAATTTTTTTACTGCCCCATGTGTACGAAAGCGAGCAATTGACCGTCAGTCGGTAAAAAAGTTGAGGTGCGTGGAAGGAAGTTCAGTTGCAACGGAAGATGTCGCCACTTGACCACGAAAAAAGGTTGTTTTTTCTTTCTCTCGTGCGCGCTCCACTGGTGTGGTTTCTCTTTCTCAGTCGCACAGTCGCACAGGGTCCGCCATGTTAGCGTAGAGCGCATTGCGCAGTCGTTGTGTATCGCTCGAGCGAGGCGCGCAGCACGATAGAAATACGTGAGAGAGAGAGGGAGAGAGGAAAGAGTTTGCGATGAAGAGTAAAGACAGATAAGAAACTTAGTGCGCGTGTGTGTATTTTTTATTGTTTTATTTTGAAATATACAAATATATGTAAATGTGAGTCGTAAACGTACGGTCGTTTTATTCGCGTCGTTCGTACCAGTGAGTGTAGTTTTTCGTTGCGGTCGAAAAATACGTATACGGGGGAGCGTAAGAGAGACGGAGAGAAAGTGTTGGAGCGAACGCGTCAGTGTGTATGACTGTACGAGTGTGTTGGAGAGAGAGAAAGAGAGGGAGCGTGGACCGAGTCGCTCCAGAGCGCCGCGTTCGCTTTACACGAACCTTGCGGCGAGAGAAACACAACGTGAGGAGCCGCCGAGCGGGTCCTTCGCGATACATATAGATATATTATAACATGGGATGGATATTCTCTATATCAAGCTAAACAGTCGTGCATCGTTGCTTGGAATAACTGATGCATTACATTTTTTTTTCTCGCGTTAAAAAAAATCGCGCCAAATTTACGTGTTGCTTGCGTCGTGCGATCGTTCGTCACTTGCCATCGAGTGTTTTTTTTCCGAGACAGTGATAATACGGACTAAAAAAATTGTAAATCCGGCTATGAACGAGGAAATTGTGCATTTCCAGGTGAAAATACGAGTTTAGTGCGCCTTTTTGTGTATGTGCTGTTTTTTTTTTTTTTGCGGTTAAAAGGTAGAGTATGCGCGGAAAAACGACGCCCGTGGTGATGCTCACGGTTGCCAATCCTGAACACTGTTCGAACCCGCGAGTGCTGCGAAACAACGAGATACGTGAACGAGGTGAGAGAGGCGAAATCTGAAAGACGCCGATGAGGCACAACTGGAATACAAGGATAAACGAGCGGTGAGCTACTAAAAATATACATATATATCATTGTGTACGTTTACGATATCCAGGAACAGTCGTGAATTCCCATTGGAGCAGAACAATCCATTTTTTTTCGTTGAAAACCAAGATCTTGCAGTCCCTTTGAATAAAAATGCACTATTTGGAGACCAAGAGTAAGATTAAAAATCATATTTATCGACGATCGTAATGTTTACTACAAAAATGTCAAACTTATTACGGATTTATTGAAGTGGAAGTTTTTTTTTCGTAAAATCTGTCATTTTTTTTCTGTCAGTGATCAAGGAAGTCGAGATTTATTTTGATAATATCGTCCGTTCATATAATTCGAATAAAATATCGGATTCAACGGAGTTTTTGTTGAATTTTTTTTCTGGGAAATCTGACGAACGATAAATTTGCAAGGTACGGTGTATAGTTTTGTATTTCCATGAATTACCATACGGAATATTGCTCGTTTAGCTTTTATTTTTATTCATACGAGCAAATTTTCTAGACTGTCAAAATTATTTAACCTTTATATCTCAATTATATCATATATTCTTTCAATGGTTCTTTTGACCTTCCCACGATTTAGCAGCATTTCCTGTTTTTACTATCTCTCTCTTACGCCTTTTCTGGTTTCCACCTACAATCTGGCTTTTCTCTGTTTATATTCTCTTTATTATTTTTCGCATTATTATTTTATTGAGACGTCAGATAATGCGAGAGATATCGAAGGCCGTTGTAAAAATATTAGCTCGTGTCGGTCAATCGTTACAGCGGATATTTTTTTCTCAAATGTATTATCCCTGTCGAAAGAGAGCAGAAAAATGGTAAACCAAGTTAATTTTTTCGTTTTGTTTGACACATGACATTGAGATAAAAGCGGTAATTTTATTCTCTCATGAGCAATTATCAAACTGACGATTCGTGAATACATTTTTTTAAATGTCAAAGTAACGAAAATATAAAACCAGCAGTACTACGTAAAAAAAGTCGAAGATCACGTTTGAAAAATGTCAAAACACGAATAAAAAACAATTTAATCGAAAAATAATGCTGAGAAAAATCTAAAATAGTTAAGAGAGTTGGATGAGTTGAATAGAAGGAAAAAATACTCGTTGTACTTGTATTTCTGGGTTGGTACTGAAGTGTATAAGGCATAGAAACGAGGATCGGTCATCGTGAGCGTTTTTCTCGGGACACGAGACGAGGAGAATCCCTTTTAAGAGATCTCGCGCGTCCGCGTCGTCGGTCTCTTCCTTTTTATTTTCTTGTACGATCGTTTATTTTATTTTTATTATTTTTTTTACAATCTTTTTGTTTTTAATTCGCGAATACTCAGAGAGCCTCCGAGTCTCTCTCTCCGTGTCCATAAGAAGATATATCGCAAGGTAGTTTTACTTGTTCCAGTACTCACTACGTGCCAGAGCCCTCTGCTCGGAGCTTCAGATGGATAGTTTCGTATATATAAGTATTTCAGAGCATAAAAAAACAACAATATATATATATAAATATAAAATTCTCGTCTTAAACTCTTTTCTTACAAACCGTACAGCTGCAAACTCGTCTTGATCTTGTCTCGATCTCGTCCTTGATTCTCTCCCATCTCGATCCTCAACCGAGCGAGATCGTTTTGTTTGGACATGAAGATGAATTGATTTTCATGGCCACCGAACGGTTCGACGAAAAAATCACGAATAAGAAGCATTAAAAAATAATGAATTTCCATTGATTTTGGGGTCACGATCGAGAATACATTAAACACGATAACAAGAAAAATTGAATATTCAAATGAATTCCATCGAGGTGGGAAACGACTTCGTGGGAATTTTAGTAAAATTTCACCATAGCAAGGGGGGGGGGGGGGGGAGGCGTAACATAATTTTACGAGAATCGTGTGTTTATCTCTCGCTCGTAATTGCTGCTGTGGTCAAATGCACACGTTGAGCTCGTTTGTTGTTTTCTTTTTTTTTCCGTTTTGTTTTCGTTGTTATTGTGTTTGTTTTTTCTTCTTCTCAAGGACGAACGTGGTTCTCTTTTCCAGGAAAGATAATTTCGTACATTTTCATGTTTTGTGCGCGTGTTTATGTTTACATCGGGACTAAGATATACGTTTTCTTCATATATGTATGTCTTTTGTGTTTGAATGTGTCAGAAGTAACCACAATAGAGACGTCCCTTAGCTCGTTCGAGCCGTCACCTCGAGTCAAGAGACGACGTTGTCTCTTCGCTTATTCTCTCTTTTTCTTATTCTTCTCAACCCTCGTCTTCTTTCCTTTTAATCTCTCTCGTCTCACGTCTTCCTCCCTGACCTTTTCTCTCCATCCATTGCAAAACTTTTATGCACTATTTTATTCTCCGCAATTTTGACAAAATGAAGAACCAACCATTCCAGTCACTCAATTACTGTGTGACATATCGAAAAAATAAACAAAAAACACACTTTTTTCGAGTCTTCTCTTTCGCTCCGTGTATTTTATGCACGAGAATAACATAAATTTTTATCGATGCATCATTTTTGTTTAAAAACGTGTGTGATAATGATTTTCACAGTCTCAGCCACGGCCACTGATGGTAACAACGAGAAATGGCCGATATTGTTTTTTTTTTTTTTTTTTTCTTTTTTTTTTTTTCTCCCGAGGTCACACGAGCATACGAACAACTTGACGACCTTGCTGTACGCTCAGTTGAACGAGAACGCTGACACAGTAAAGGGAAACCTATATGTATCGTTCTCATTGAGCATATTCGATAAAAAAATGAATAAAAAACAAATAATGGTGTTCGATTTCGAAACGGCCTCGAATTGTTATGCCATCTGGGTCGAAGGACGGGATAAGAGAAGCGTGGGACACTTCCGAAATTTATGAGAATTCGTGTTTTTTCGTTATTCAGATTTCTTTGATATTCAACTTTTTTTTTGTTTGTTTTTTTTTTCCTTGTTTTTAAAGTACTGACGGTAAGATTAGTCTTTATTGCTCTCCGGTGCGCTAATGGCTCGAGATAATGCTACGAAACGACACAAATGCACAGCAGCACTTTCTTCTCTGAGGAAAAAGTGATTTCTTCCCTTTGCCCCTCTCTCTCTCTCTCTTCTCCTTCCCCTCGTTCTTATTAACGATTGCGCGATTTCTCTTCGTATGGGAATTAAAGCAATCGAGAGAGGGCAAAATAAATGGCAAATTAAAATCAATTGCGAGAAACTTACATATATATTTATAAAGATTTTTCTTTATTCGTTTATTCAATTTCTCCGCAATATTTTTCACTCACTTTGAACGAAATTTGAACGAATATTCGGGTCCGTGAGAGAGAGAAACTTTTTCACACTGACTGACAGTCAATTATTATGACTCTTTGATGATTACCCCTATTTTTTAAATAAACGTCATTCAATTTAGTAATCCTAAGAGATTCGTGCAAAAAAATGTTCCTCGACGCCACGAATCTCATTTAGAAACTCCCATCGGTCTATCTCCACTTTGTAACCCCTCGTCAAATTGTTACAACACTCCCCTCCGCATCCGTATTAACGTTTTTTTCATCGTCACTCGAGCTGCATGCACTCTCGTCCGAAAGCCTCAACGAAAATGCGAAACCTCTTGGCCTTCGATATTTTTTTTTGGACTAAATATAAAGAGTCATATTTATATCTATATATTCACGTACACAAAACTCACGATGAGTCGAGTTTCGAGAGAGAGAGAGAGAAACGAAGACGAAAAACACCAGGAAACTCGTGATGAGGCAGGACTCCAGTCGAGTGGAGTGTATTACAGGTATTTACCTACACTCAACGGACAACCAACAAACGTACCACTCGAACTTACGACCCGAGATTATAGGCTCTTTCAAAAATTATACATTTTTACGAAATATCCAATTTTTTTACTTTTTTTTAACGTTTATTTAATAAAATGATATATTAATGATTAATAACAAATAAACAGTTAAAGTAAAGAGTCTTTTTAAAAATTTGGGTAATTTTAAGTGATAAAATCGAAAAAGAAACTTCATTTCGATGTTTTTTTTTGTGATCATTTTTTTTTGAATTAAATTCAATATTTTTTTTCTTTGAAACTAAGAATGACGATTTTATTTTGAGACAATCGATAGAAATATCGTTTTAACACTGATGACACATGACAGAGATGAGAAAACGACGTGATGATTATGGCAATGACACAGCGTCCTTGCTCGAAAAATGTGCCTCAGTCATTCAATCTCTCGTATCTACTAATAGGAACTTCAATCAATTTGTATTAGAACAAAGCTCGGGGGAAATATTGTTCTGTGGAGGATAAAAAGAGACATAATTTCGGTCAATGACCTCATCGTGGTCTGGATGACCTTAAGAGCGAAATGCATGTGCAGTGTATCGTTTTTTTGAATGAATTTATGAATGATTACTTTTTATCAATGAAATTAGTGTAATTATCAGAAAAATCATGAATTTTTTCGATAAATAATTGAATTCAACGAAAAATAAAAATCGCAAAATATTTTTTTAACGATATTTTATTTTTTCGATTATTCTTCCCTATAAATAATCATCTAGATCATGATTATTTGATTCAAAGTCAATTTTCATCATCGTGTTAAATTCAAAAGCAAAGCCTCGTTGTTCTGAACGAAATAAAAAAAAAAGTTTACCTGCGCCCCTGCAACGGTAACGTTTCCGTTGGTCTGGAAGAGAGAAAAAGATAGAGGTCATATGTTCAATCTTAGAGAGTGACGCGATACGTGTGCACTGTTGGAGTGTAAATCGTCCATATCGAGACCGCTCAGAGACTGATCGGTCTCGGCTTCTTCGCATCTTACGATAAGATAATCCATCCCATATAGAATACCAAGAAAGGGACGGACGGAAAAGCTTGCTCAGAGAATCGACTGTACAGTCCTCCGTAACGGTAAACTAGTCAACGTTCGTGATTTAAAAAGAAAAAATAAATTACGAGTTCTCGCGATCAAAATCATTGAACAAAAAAAAAGTCACAAATTCTCTGTACGAAAAGCATCTGGAAAATATTTAGAAGCTCTCTAGCTCGACATTGGGCTGGAAAAAAAACGAAAAATACAATTTTATCGGATTATAACAAAAAACCGAGGAACCCTGACGATTATTATCGAAAAATCATGAAAAATTGAACAGCAAAGTAAAAGTTTAATGACGCAAATGGATAAATAATTGAAAAAAACTATATATTCCACGTGCATAATGGGAAAAAATGAAGGATTTAGTTTTTTAAGTGGCAATTCAGACACGATCGCGGTTCTGGGATTTAATCGAGACTCGATCGGCGGCATAATTAGGGCCTCAAAAGCGCAATTTGGATTGCAAAACGCTTGTTGTCGTATCGACACGGGAAATCGTATACCGAGTGTTACCATTATTCACCATAAACACAAGACAACACACAGCGCAACAAGTTCGCGTAATCAGTGGCTCAAAATCAAAAGGGCGTATCGATTGTGTACTAGCTCATGTACTTTTTTCATTATTTTTTTATTTATTATACTCTTACACGTACTTCTGGTCTTACGACACGTCGATATATCGACTATTCTTTGTATACGGTGTCCATAGAGGAGGAAAAGAGAAGTTAAAAGATAAATAGTCTCGAACACGTTGCAGGTTCAGGTTGTACACAGGTAGAACGTATATTTTTCTTTTTTTTTTTCTTTTTTTTGCGCAATCTATCCGTTTGAAACTCTGGTCTATAGAGATTATGTTCGTGTACATAGTTTTAGATATACGTACACGTGTATTTGTATATCTTGAAATCGGTAAATACATAAGAAAATATGACGCAGCCTCTTTCGTCTCGCACGAAATGATCTCGAGCTGTTGCGGTTCTCCAGAGGCTGCGAAACGGACCTTCTCGAATATCCATTGGTTTTTATCTCCCTCTCTTTCTCATTCGCTGCCTTTCGTGTATTATATTGAATTTATAAAGACCACAGAATTGTTATATCGAGAAAAATCGATTTGCATGTTCAACCGAACATAGAAACACATAAATTCTTTCTTTGACACGGTTTTTTATCAAGTGGGACTTGTGTTTTACGGACTTTTAACTGAACTGAACTGTGAAGAAAAGTTAATCGAAAATTTGATACTTTATCGTTGATATTTCTAGCTTAATGGTGACTGTAAATTAGTCCGATTTATTGTTGGATTTGATTTTACATCAAATCACGATCTATGAATATCAATTCAACAATTCATCGACTCGATTTGCTTGAAAATGAAAAAATTCTGTTTTTCTTTTCACGGCTTCGGTCGATAGAGACATTTATATCTTTTATTCAAGATCAAAGAACTTGCGAGACATCACAGAAACACAAAATATACAATAAATATGAGAGTTTAACATGCATCCTCGTTTTTTAACGGGTGCTAATGGTCGTGTCATTTGTCACGCGAGTTGAATTTCAATATTTTTGTGTACGGAGGAGGCTCGTGGTCGACCAAATGTCTAGGAAAAAAGAGTCGTATAAAACAACGTATTTACGAACCTCTACAAAGTCGGCTCTCCAAGAATATTTGGAACTCCACTCCTTTTCTATGCTTTTTTTCGGAGAAAGGGTAAAGTCCCAAAATTCATTTCGCGAAGCCCTCAATTAGCCCTTGAAAAGTTCTTGATTTTGGTTTTTGAAAAATTGTAAAAAAGCATTAAAACATTGTAGAGAATGAAATGAGAAGGAAATCGTATGAAAAATGTATATTCGTAGACGTACAATTTACTTTGAGAAACACGTATTTGCATTTCATTACTGAAATGGTGAAATTATAAATGGAACAAGTTATTGGGTTATTTATTCGTGAGCAATTTGTTACAAGAAGAATTTATCGAGTACATAATAGGAGACTAAATTAATACCAATTCTTCAGCATAAATTGAAGCAAAGGAGACTTTCTTTCTCGATATACTCTCACTTGCATTTCAATGCTCGTTAACACATTAGTATATATGTGTGTGTGTGTGTGTGTGTACATTATTATTTTTTGGTGAGAGGAAGGAAGCGCGTTTGGTCGAGACGTTGTAGATAAAAATCTTGAAACTTATCTTTTCCTCTCGTTCTACCTTTCTTTCTTAACGATCCTCGACATTTGCCACACCGTCCACAATTTCTCTCTTTCTCTTTCTCTCTCTTTCTCTCTCATTCTGTCTGATTCTCATCGTGGCATAAGATATCACGAAAAAGCCAAAGAGAAGTTTTCTCTCAATGCCTCTTTCTCTCACTGCGTTCAATCGTGCTCAATTCGTATATCTTTCGATCGATGATCGAACTTCGAGAGAGCGTGCCTTGTATATTTCATACTTACACACATACGTGCATATATATATAGATATTATGAAGGTACTTTTCGAACCTCGAACAATCGAGTAAAAGAAAGTCGTCACGGTTCATGGGTCAGTTAACTTCATAGGCTCATTGCTAAAATCATGAAACGATTGTAATCTGAGACTTTTGACCAATGGTCAGTGTCAGGGAGAATTAAGTCGTGTCGATTAAACATGATTAATCGATAATTTGATTAATATCCTGCAACAGATTTGAAGAGCGTGTAAAGATCAGACAGTGCGTTTTTTTTTTAAAGAGTACATAATAATGCGTTTAGTTATTTTTTGACACACATCTATTCCAACGTCTCGATATTCGAACGGTAAATTATTCGAAATTTTTTCAACATCGTCTGTCTATGAATTGCGGTGTCACTTTAACGGATTATAGTTTTTTTTTTTAATACCTATTCCAGAGGGAATTTTATCGTTTTGGAAATCGGAGTAATCCGTGCAACAGGAAATTTATTGCCTAATGGACCGAGTTGATTGAAATTTATTCAAATTCGAACAATATTTTGTCATAATTCGTTTGAAGAATGAGAAGATCATCTGAATTTACTGTATTTTACGAAACTGCCTCTACTCTCTCAACTTCCGATTTTTCTCCAAGGTAAATAATCCCTGTGTAATCGTTCAGCACATTTGGGAAGCACATGTCCCTTTTTCCGGCTCTGTTTTTCCTGTCTCGTCATATACACACGCGGGTATAAATACATATTCTCTCATTTTCTTGCTCTCTTACTCTCTATGGCTTTCTGATAGTTGCTCTAAAAAAAAAACGAACTCAAGAACGCCATTGGAAACAACAAAACGCTATGGGGAGCCATGTTTTTACGAAAGGGAAAGGAAGCAGCCAACCGAACCGAGATTCTTTCAAGTGCGATGAAAAAAAAGGAAGAAAAAAAGGAAGCATTGCGTGTGTTTCAAACTATGTTTCATTCCATTCGCCTCTGTCTGAGGCCCACAAAAGATTTTTTCCACCTTTTGGAACTCCATCACGAAAAATAACGAACGCAAAATCAATCGGATTACGATAAATTATACGACGAAGGAAACGGTCAATGTTTTCATGGATAAACATTTCTTTTTTCCTTGATTCTAATCAAATAAACGCAAATAATACGCTCGTCTGTTATACCTCGACTTTATTTACTGATCCTCACTAATTACTCGGAAAATCTTTGCCACAAAATGTTCTCTGACAACCAGACAAAACCACTCGAAGTGGCTAGTCTGAGAAAAAAAAAGTAGAGGTTATTATTTTCTCATTTCCTTTGTCGTCTTCGTTCTCCCTTTTTTTCCTTTTTCTTCACGTCCACAACACGAGATAGAGTACACTTTTGTGACGTCCTGGAGATTCTCTCGAGACGGAGAACCCTACGACGAATTGAGATAACTCTCTCGGACCTATGAATTATGAGTTGAAGGGAAAAAGAGAGAGAGAGAGATGTTCGTAAGAGACTCTCGTCTCGTCACGTGCGTTTATTATTTCGAAAGAATTTATTCGGAGGTACTTCTAGTCGTAATTGGTCAAAATCACACGTGTCCAATAGTCTACACTGTTCGTGAAATATTAATCACCCAACTTTCACTGTCAATTTCCCTTTTCTTTTACTTTTTTTTTATAATCTTCATCGTATTTCATTCGAAACATTATTTTTTGAATTTTTTTGACGACTGGTCAGACATTCGGACTAAGGATTTTTGACTGCATTGCAAAGTACACTTCTTCGAAGGAGAACTGTTGGATAAAAAGATTATTCAACGCATTTGAAGCTCTCTTATTTTACTCTCCTGCCCTCAATGAACACAATCTCTGACGAGGGAACGATGGATCCTAAATTTTTAGGCTGTCGTCCCGCACGCACCCATATTTCTCGGGGAATACCTTTCACTTTTCCTTAATGGTTACGCGTTAAGGTTGAAGACGAATAATGACGAGCTCTCTAAAACCAGAATCACGTGTCCATCGTACCGACACCCCCACACAAAAGGGAAATGACCTTTGACTCATAAATTTTAATTGAGGTTAATTTAATGTTCCATTTGACAGAATTTTCTACAGTTTCGTGTTTTTCAACCATTTTTAACAGTCTTTTACGTAATTCTTAAGTGTTATTAATACGTGTAATAAAAATGATGATAAACTCGTATTATTTAGACTGTGGAACAAATAATTGATGAGCAAACCCATCAAAATCCATCAGATGTTTTCAATTATGAATATAAATCAACTTTTATACTCAATTCATCGAATTTTAATTAGTATAATTAATACAAATACTGAATTTAATTGAAATTCTTGTAATTTTGATTGATCGATCGATTATCATTCAATTAAATGAATATTTCTCATCATTTAAAAAGCAGTATGAATGTTGAATCGAAACGAATGTTGTCATTGATATGAAATATTATTCATGAACTGTTATTTCGTCAATGAATTATCAGCATTAATATGAGAATTGCGCAATCTTTTCCTCTAACTAATGATTGATCGATTCAATTTGATTGGAGATTTTTTTTTTAATCGATAAATTTGCATGACCAATCTCAATAATAAGATAAATACATTGGTTCATCAACGTGTTGAGGGTTTAGCGAAATAAGAATACTAAAAAAGTTGACGCGTGTTTCACGACGTTTTTTTCGTGTCTTGTCTCTTCTCGAGGAGTTCGTGAATGTCGTTTCTTCGCTGTCGTTATTCGAGATATCCGTCGGTTATCCGAGCCTTGCCCCAGACAATCGGTCGCTTTGTCCACGGAGCTGCATTTTTTATTTTCTATTTTAATTTTTTAACACATTCAGCCTCGTGCCTATCTCGCTGACTCAACGAGAATCGTTGCATAATCTATGACGAGAGCTGTCCGCTACTTCAAGATTCACGCTACTTTGGCTTTTGTACGTGCACGTACCACCAGACTTTGCTTTTATTTTTTCTTCTGTCGCTTCGTCGACAATCTTCCGGTCTATGACTAATTTTTTAAACTTACTTCGTACACCCTCCGAAATATTCAACATTCTTCAGGGCTCCCCTGAAAGTTAATAAAAAATAAAGAAGAAAACAAGAATTGTTTCAAATTTTTATAGAACCCTGTCCTTTGCACAACTTTTATTTATTTATTCGATGTAAAAGTTTGAAAATTAATCGCGAACATGCTTTCCAGCTTGTAAAAGGATTTAAAGATCTCTATTTGTCAATGTGGTCGTTAACCTCTAGGAAGTGACTTTTTTGCACAACCCTCGACGGCTTTTAATTGTCTGCAAATTTATCCCACTCCCCATTGGTCCATATGTGCTCTCTGTTTTATTCACTCCCAAGAATTCTCGCAGTTCCTCTCTTCATTTTCTTCCATTCCCTTTTCTCTCTCTCTCTCTCGCTCTCTCTTTTCCCCTCTTTCACGTCGTTCTTGGGATTTCAATCGTGCCGGTGATCCGAAGCGACATCTGTCGGAATGGAAAACGAGGGAGAGTTCAAGAATTCCCGACTGTCGGGTGCTCTATTATGGGATTTTCGTAACCAGAAATAGCTTCCCGATGAAAACTAAGAGAGAACCACCATTTAGCAGGTTTATAAGTACTCTCTCGTTTATTGCCTATATATACGCATATTCAAATATATGCTTTTAGAGAATTTCTGTCTCGTATGCAGAAACTCAGGCGTGTACACATTTGGCCAAGAACACGTTTATATTTAGTCTGGCTGCACTAACCGAGTTCCTCTCTCTCTCTCTCTCTCTCTTTCTCTCATTTTTCTGTCCTTTGTAAGCAAAAACTCTCTTCTTTCCCATTTTTTATTTCTGTTCTTCCATTTCCGCTCAAATACACGTCATTGAGAATTCTTTTCTTTTTTTCTCTCTTCAAATACATACTCGAACGATTCGAATTATTGCAAGTGGATACAAATCGAATTTATATTATAAAATACAGTGCGAAATAAAATCGTTGAATCGTATAGTTGTTTATGAAAAAATAATAATTTTTCACGCAACCACCATGAACATCGGGATGTCAATTTTTTCGAAAACTCTATATAAGTTAAAAAATTTAATAGAATTTCTTCCAATTTTTTCGTACGATTGTTTTTGTGTTAAAAAATAAAGTTATAGTTGATTTCGATTTTTTTGATTCCGAGTGCAGATTCGTGAGTAATGGACTCCAAAAATCTTCTAGTACGAAATTTCGACTAATTTTGAGTAAGAAAAAATGAATAGATCGAAGACTTCTTTCTTAAATGGCAACGTAAGTTTCTAAACGACTTTCAAAAATCAATTAATGTCTATGGAAGAAAATAAAATTGTTTTGTTCGCGAGCATGTGAAAATTTTACTTTTTTTTTTAGTGGGAACTCGGAAAATCGACGAATAAATGAACACATTTTTTATTCCAAGGACTGATAAAGAAATTAATGAAAATTTGATGACTTCGTGAAAGGCTCCGTTTGAGTGAATGCAAGATATCGATAGTAGCGCGGTTTAATTTGTGATCAGCGGTAAATTCGATATCGATCCTTAACGTAGGATTTATTATTTATTTTATTTGTATATTGAAATCAGGACGAACGTACGTTACTTCCGCATTCGTATATACTCGCTCGTGTTGCCCATGTACAAATTCACACAAACGTATACAGACATAAAACGAATAAGACGAGCCGATATTTCTCGCTCCTAATAATAATATTACGTGCACTCGCTCGCCACATACGAGGCAAACGCGGAAAGGAGTTGCGGCTTTAAGGAGGCTTCAACTGTCGTACAGCCTAGTTAGCAGCTGAAGTGAGTAAAAAAAAAGAAAAAAAGACGTGAAAAAATCATTAAAGACTTAATTAAATTGTTAAAATAAAGAATAAGACGAGAAATATTGACAAATTATTATCGTAATCAATGTTTCTTTATTAGTAGATAAAAATAGAGATTTTTCAAAATGAAAAATACGACGTATACTTGAATTATCAATTTCGTCGACATTTCAAAGCGCAGATAAAAAATTTCTTGAAAATTCTTCACTCTTTTTCGTCAACCTAGCGTTTCCGGGTTTATATTTCTTCGTCGAGTTCAAATTTTATCGAATTCTTGAGAAATCATCATTTGAATACGAGAATAATTGGCGAAGAATAGATTCGGATTTCATATTTTGAAAAAGAAAAGAGAAAAAAGAACTGAAAGTGTTCTTAATGAAAATCTGTGACGAAAAATTTTTTCATACTCGCTGTTTCTGTATAACTGAACTTCGCGAAAGTCTTTTTTTCTGCTCGTGATTTGTGGGAAAAAAAGGTTCTCTGATTTTGATACTCCATCTGAATAGAGTATTTTCTACCGCCTTAACGATGCATTCGAAGCACGTCCGTAGAGAAAAAAGAAAAGAGAATCTCGAGTGATGAGTGAGAGTGAGTGAGTAAAAGAACAGAAAAGAGAGAGAGAGAGAGGGAAAGAGAATCAGGAAGCATCGACATGATCAGGAGCGAGGAGTGTGCATGCAGAAAGTTCCTCCCAGACTTGATGCCGATGCCGTTCGTTCTGAAGCTTCTCTCTTTTTCGAGGGAATGCACGAGAGATCCCCGGAGAATTTGTTCCGCGTTCTCAGCTTCTTTGCTTTCGTTCCTGTCTAGTTTTATAGTTAAAAAAATGTTTGATTTTTTTTTATTCGAAATTTCAAGTTTTATAACATTTTTCATAATTCTCCTTTTCATATCGACGATGTAAATAATATTTTAACGAAAATATGGAACAGAAATATTCTGACATTATTTTTAAATGAATTTTAATCATTAAACTACTTATTTCGCGGTATTAAAAACGTTCCCAAAATAAATCCATAACCGTTCGCCATTTTTATTGGCTCTTACGATCGACTCAAATGGCTCCAGACTATGTGTGACGAATATACCTGCGATCGAAAGAAGACAAAGAGAGAGAAAGAGAGAAAGGAAAGGAGTATCTGGGCCACGAAGGATTTTGCCTTCTTCATCTTTTCGTCGATAGCCAATTATCCTTCGTAACTGCCAACGACCGATATGCCACGAAATTCTCTCTCTCTCTCTCTTTCTCTCTCTCTCTCTCTCTTCGTTTCTCTTCTTCCTTACCTTCTTTTTTCTTTCTCTGATCATTCTCTTCCTAGCCTCGATTTTATCTCGCGTTGGCATAACCTCGACGAAATAATTCTGCCAAATCACGTTTCTGCGGAGTGCAAAAAAAAAAAGACAAAAAATGGATGAATTTTTTTCATCATTTAAAAATGAATTGAAAGGAATATTGTATTTTTTAGTAATTAAAAATATGTTGAAATAATAACTCGCTATTTTTATTTTATACAATTTTTCATTCCCGGAACGTAATGAACTTGCTAAAAGCATTTTTGCACGACACGATAATGACTTTCGTTTAAATGTTTGTACGTCTTTTGTGAATGGAAATTTTGCAGTATGTTTAATTGTCCAATGACGTCATCCAGTCGTTTGCCAAGAGACTCCCGCGACTGTCACTACCGCGAAGACTTCCATTCGTCGATTATCGTCTTACAATCATTTGTGTCTTTATCATAATCACGCCTTTATCGCCACTCGTTTCACTGATGCGGTCTTTCTTCAATTTTCAATGCCACTCTGCATCATTTTTTCTCCTGCTTTTTGCTCGAAAACATGTGCATACGATAGCTGTCAGTTTTTTTTTCCACTTTTTTTCAGAAACGAATTCTATTTGATTGTTTTTTCTTCATCAATCATTTTGAGTTCTTTTTAAATATATTTCCTTTGATTTTTACGTTTTTTCGAGCATGAACAGATTTTACGATTCAAATTCGTGATTTATCGAATGAAAAAACTTGGTCGATTTATTGTGATACGAAATTTGAAAAAAGTTGTGTGCAATCCCATTCACTTGTTATTTAAAAAACAAAAAAAAAACAGAAAAACCATCAATCATTCAATTAACTACAAAAGTTTATGACTTCCGGATTCAAAGTCAGAATTGAGTTGAGGCTTCAACTGAATAAAAATCGAAATATTAAGTAGATTTCAAAATAGATTGGGGTTTAATTCTTGACGAAGAGCAATTTTGGATGAGAAACAAAAAATAAATACATCGACGATCATCGAGAAGTTGGAGAAAAAATGTCTTAAACTTGAAAGCCTTCGAAACGTTTACTACGTCGTTGTAGTAATAAAATAAATCCCTGATTATCCTTTAATTAATCCTCTTAAACGAAATCTTATCGATATCGGATCCTGCTACGATGGGAATAATTCAGAATTAATAATAATGGCTATGTGAATAATTTTGCGTGGCAGGCAAATTTCACTTTGTTTTTACGTTCTTTGTTTGGCTTCACAGGTTCGAGGAGCGATGGCTGACGAGCGCAGCACGCCCCAGGGGGTTATCGCCCAGTCGCACGCGGTGAGTCTTTCGATGCGTTTATATATTTTCCTATAGGTTATTTCACACCAAATTTCAGCTCTTTTCTCAACTTGTTTGCTTCATAATTTCTATGTGCGTTTTAGACAGAATTTTTGAACTTTCACTGAGAAAAAACATTCGTTGAACTAATTTCTTTTGGTCGACGAAAATATGGTCAATTCAACTATTTTTTTGTTGAATCGAATGATGGAGATCCGCGATTCAATGAAAAAATCGTTGAATGAACGATATTTTTGTCCAAAAAATGAACTCAGTGTTAAAATATAATCGTTCGAACAAAATTTCAATGCAATCATTCAAACGATTTCGGTGAAATAATTAGAACTCTTCAAAAACATTAAAAAAATCATCGCATGCGATTAAAAAACAAAAAACAGCAAAAATTGTCTGTATCTACGAAAATTCTTTCATGAATCATTCAGAACTCACGAGACTTGGGTCAATAATTCAAAAGATAAGTGAATTCGTGACAAAACGTCCTATACATACAATTTGTTTACTTCATTTCTATGTCTCAAGCATGACTAAGCCTTTTTTTTTGTCGTTCGTCTTCCCATAGTTCTTCGGCATTGTCGTAGTACACCATTTCCGCGTCTCGCGGGACTCGTCACCATCCCTCGTACAAACTTTTATTCATCCTCCGGATTCGCAAATTTTTTTTCGTCCTTCAATTCCATTTCGTTGATTCTCGGTAAATGTGGATATTTTTTTTTTCTCTCGAGGTTATTTACGATTGTTCTGGTGATGCGTTCGTATATCTTTTCTCGCGTTTCCGTTACGCGGAAAAAAGATGCAACCCCTATCCTCCCCCCCCCCCCCCCTCCAGACTTCAATTCTTCTCCCTCTTGCGTCGCCACACCCTAGTTTCGGGTTCTTCGCCCCTGAGCAGGGGTGAATAGACGTTACTTCTTGTCTAGGGGTAGAAATATAACATACTTAACGAGGATGACGCGCAGATCCAATATATATAGGACACAGTGTGTCGAACTTTCAGTACATTCACTACACGCTTATACAAGGTGTCTTTACTGTAAATAGTGTCTTTTTGACTTTGCGAGTCTTCCAATTATGTCAAGAATTAAATTTAAAAATAAAAAAATAAAAAAATACATGCAGTTGAGTTTTTTTTCATAATTAACGCAGCGCGATTGACACAGTCACGTTTAAAAGTTAATAGTTTGGTTATTTTTTGAAAACTTGCTTATAACTTTCGAAATAATCGAATAATTCTTGTTTTTTTATTTTCTGGAAATGTAGAAACGTATAGAGTTTGGGAGAAAAGTCTGAAATGAAGTTCAGAGTTTGAGTTTGAGAAAGTTCTCGATATGTTGAAGCAAAATCCGTCGGATGTTCTTCTGTAATTGAGAAAAAAAAGAAAAAAGAATTTTTTTGGAAATATTCCGTGAAATTGGAAAATCTTCTGTCGAAAAATTTGACAAAATTTGGTTTCCCGTCATTTCCAGCCCTCAATTTGTTATTTGTCATTTGTTAAAAAAAAATATGAAGATTTTAGTGTAATAATCAGATAATAATAAGAGTTGAAAAAGTTGTGAATTGATAGATAATACAAAGGTTAGTCAAAAGGTAAATACTGCCTTTCGGATTGTAGGTCTCAAGCTTAATCTTCAGAGATAAAAAAGTGTGATAAAAGTTGAAATATTTCATGTTGGATTTCGAAATATTGCAATTTATATATATGTTTGAATTATTTTTTAATGATTTTTTTGTTTTTTTTACAAATCCTGAAGAATCCTTGGATTCGATCAAAATACTAACCGATCATAATAAGAACGATTTCGAATTTATTTTTTCATAAAGTTTTCCGGTAGAAAAATAAATCTTGAAGCCTTTTGTTAACATAATTTTACTCCATAAAAAAGTAGGTGGATAATAAAAAGGATTATAAAAGTTGGTGGCGTATAAATATAGATAAATGCGGCAAGGACACCCTGTATTTTTATCCCATAAAGTGCTACTTGGGGGTTTAATATGTCGACCCTCTTTGCTGTTATGCCAGCACTATCCCTTTTTCGTCTCCCTGTCTCTTTTCCTTTTATTCGACGTAGCTTACATATAAAAGTGGCCTAGGGTACCCTCGAGGAATCTCCAAGAGGCGGGATATAGTCGTCCTTACGATACCGAAAAGTACGGATGCCTATGGTGCACATTCATAGGTACATGTGTGCAGAGTGAAAATAAAAAAAATGAATAAAAAATATGTTGTGTAATGCATGGATTTAATGATCTCTAAATAATAATAATTCACGTGTTCTTATAGTAAACGTAAATAAATGACGTTTTCTTGAAATAACGTCTTAACCTTTCAACGAATTACAACGAATATAGTGACATGTGGATATTTAAAAAGTTGGAGGATCATAAAATTTAGGTGAGAAATTGATTTTTGTAGTTTTTTATTATTTTGCGAGTTTCAATAAGTTAGAAATTATGTTTTTTTAAGCGATACATTGCCCTCGAGGTAAAAGTTTGAGAAAAAAAAGGGAAAAAAATCGACGACTTTCCAACGTAAACGATTTTCGAAGCTGCAGGAAAAAAAGCCAGTCACTCTTGGTGACTGAACAGCAAAAAAATGCGTGTGAAATTTTAGAACAGTGCAGAGGTTTGCGAAAAAAAAACTGCGTATGGAAAACTGTCTTGCGATATGCGTAGAAATATGTTGATGCGTAGGCAGAAATAATAGTAAGAAAGAGGGAGGGAGAGAAAGAGGAGACGATAAAGAAGGGAGAAAAAGTGAAGGAAGGAACGCGAACGCGTCATCTTTATATATTACTCGCTTTACCACCTACTTACCTACTTAAGGAACTCGCTGGCATGTTCGTGAGTGCGAATCAGTGAAAAAGAATGCCCGAGATCGAACCAGAAAGAGATATGAAAGTTGTAGGATAAGGGAGAGAGAAAGAGAGAGAGAGAGAGACGAAGAGAAAAAAGAGTGAAAAAGGGAGAAAGAGAGTGAATAAAGTGCAGGAGAGAGAAAAAGTGCGCAACGCGAGGAAGAATTTTGCTGGGCCGAAGGCGTAATGGACTTCCTGTTGATAACGTCGATCATAATTAATATCGAGCTGCTTTAAAACTGATCGAGCATGTTCGTCTCGTTAGAATTTATATCAAATACAGATATATATTTTATTTTGATATACAGTAGCTCCTGAAAGACACGAACTTAAATCACTAATATATACAAGTTAACATGAACTCTCATTAATCGACGATTAAACGAGTTTTACTTTTCTATCATTTCTACTTTACGTTCGTATACACATATTAATATATATTTCTGAATGCAGTTGATGGATTTATTTTCACTAGTTTTGCCAGCGATAAACTCATACGTTTTTCAACCATTAAATAATCATATTGAAACTCAAAATTCTCAAGAGAAAGAGAAAGAGAGAGAGAGGAAGAGAGACAGCAAGAGCCATTGATTACAGATCGAAAGATTTATATATCATTGATGTTTATAAATCAAACATTATTTGTATAGTATATAGGAAAATTCAGCCAGGAAACAGGAAGTTTTCGATCGTGAAATATCATCCAGTTACATAACTGTGATTCGATACCCAGGACTCGATAGACCGTCCAGCATGTACTCCAGGTACACAAATTCCTGGTCTACGTGATTTGTATATTCATTTATATCTGTCTGTGTATTGGATGTAATTCTAGATTCGAAATGAAACAAATTTTTTTCTTTATTGAGATATTTAGATAAACCCCAATAATAACAGTGTCAACGTTCTCCAGAACTTTTTTTTTAAATCCGATAATAAACATCAATCTCTGCATTTTCATTTAGGACTCATTGTCAGTTGTAATTGCTCGTAACTGCAGGATTCTTTGGGGTTGCGAAAATCGAGTCGTTAGATGTTCTGACGAGCTGTTTTTTTATTACGTTGTCACTTTTTCAAAAACTCGCGATCTCTGGACAAACCTCGCGCGATCAGTTGCTTTTTTCGTCAACTTCTCGATTGACTGAATAGAACATTCGATTTTTTAGTAGCGACTTGTAAAAAAAAGTCGTAAAATTGGATGTGTATTCGGATCTTCTTATAAATTGGTTTATCAGTTTGTCGTTAATTCTTAAAATTTCCAGTCAACATCGATTTTTGAAAAGTTTCCATCCATATTTTTTTTCCCACTGTATCAACGATGTCAATACCGAAATACTAAATGCATATAACATAAATTTTATCCGGAAGCTTAAGCTTTCAAAGCTTTCTGCATGTTTACAAACGATTTATAGAAATCCGTTGAAAAGTTCGTGCGTTTCACGTTGTCAAGCACACACAGACAGATGGACCGATAATTCTTTTTTTTTCAAATACAAATTTATGCATATAGAGAAGAGATGGATATGACCGATAATGCGGGATATTCTCATCAGTTAGTTCTGCAACTCGGCGTTTCTCTCTGTTGAAGCTTGTTGGGAAGTTTCATATGTGAACTTGTCGCTAATTTAACGTCAATTATCAATGATTTACGAGCCACCCAGCTGTGCTCTTCTTTCTCTCTCTCTCTCTCCCTCTTTTTCACTCTCTCTCTCTCACAAACTATCTAGCCTGTGACCCGAGTCTGATTTTACATAACGTATATATTCTAATGTCATTTACCGTGAAGATAAACATCTCTCATTACTCAAAAAATGAAAAAGAAAAAAAAAGAAGTCCCATAACGTTTTTTTTTTCCTCGATGTATTTATCGTGAGTAAAAACGATTAAAGTAGATTTTGCAGTAGTTTTGACTACTCGTGATTTACTTTTGTTTCCCATAAATTGCATTCGGAGGTTGAAAAATCGACAGCAATTTAGATGTAAAAATAATGAACGGCGAATGAAAATGAATTTTATCTCGAAAGTCAAAGTAATGTTGAAAAAAAACTCCTTCTTTTTTTTTCTACAGCATTTGCGGTTGTTGTCTACCGTAAATTTTAATCTCTCGGATCGGGTGCTTGTTCGCGATATAACTTATTTGCAAATATTATTGAATTTACGATCGTTTGAAAAGATCTGACGATGCTTGCCGATCGCTTTCTCCGCGATCGGCACTCGCGATTTCCGCAACGTTATACGAATGAGAAGAGAGAAAAAAATTGTGGAGAATCGTTGATATCGAGGGAAAGAACGAGAGAATGAAAGAGACAGAAAGAGAGAAAAAAAACGTCAGCTGCTGTTATGGCAATTCATTATTGAATTATGGCAATATTTGAGCGTAGCACGCGGCGGCCGCAAGTAATACGAGAATATATATTTCCCTATTTTTTTCAAAATCTTACCAACGATCACCGTAATCGGATATTAGTTTAGTCTTGAAAGCGAAATCTCGTATTATTACTATATTATTTCATTCGATTTTCATTTTATTATTCAATAATTCAATATCATTTTATTATTTCCGAAGAAAAAAAAAACTTGTCAGGAAATATTCAAGTTATGGGCAACAACAACTCAATAATAAATGCTGGACGAAATAAATGAAAATTCAACAAGGAAATACATCCTGAAAACTTATTTAATCGCGTTTGCAAAAAAGACGATATTTGAATGTGGAAAATGAAAAATCGACTTGTCGAAAAGCCTTAATTAATTTATAAGAGTTAAGGTGCGACAAATAATCAATCATACACAACTTTCCAACGCATTTTCATTTGCATATACACACGCGTGTATGTGCGTATGGCTCGTGTCACCATCAGACGATACTTTCTTTATGTCACAAAAATGAATTAATTACCTGGCAGTGCAATTAATGAGATTCCCGTATGCCTCAGCCGCATATTAACCGCTTTCTGCACTCTTTCATTATTCCCTTTCTCCCTCCTCTACCTCCTTTTCACTTTGTCGTCGACGTCGAGGAGGACGTCGCCGTAAAGCATAGAAGTCCCAAAGCAGCTGGCCACAATCTCTATCTCGTTACGCAGCAGCAGCAGCACAGAAACCGTCCCACGCGAGCACCAAACCACGAGAGCTTTCACCCGTAATTCATTTATTTATATATATAGGAAATTTGAGATTTTATATCGCAAAAAAAAAAAAATTATTCCATTTATTCACTATTAAGTCGATTTTTAAGGCATTTCTCTCTTCTCTCTAAAAAAAAAATCCTTGCAATCAATGACCGAAGGTTTGGTAAAAATTTGTCAAAGTTGCCATTCAATATGAATGAAATTTCTCAAAAAATAATACTATATCAAAGAAACTTTAAACTTATGCGTGTGTATTTATTTATTTTTTCTCTCGCTGTTAAAATATTTCGTAAAGTCATTTGATATCTTAATACCTTGTACAGCAGACGTAATAGAGCTTATCGTTTTTTTCTATGGAGTATCAAATCACAACATGATTTATATACAGTGTTATGTAAATTTGAATAATATGAAGAAAAAAGTGTCGGAAGAAAGAAAGAAAAAAAACGGACGTGGAATCATAAATATCGAAATTTTTTCGTAATTTCCTTTCGACTGTTGCGTGAACTTGGAATTCGTAAGGTAGACAAGTGGCTATTTACGTTAGACAGTCCATTATTATAGCTATAAAACTCGCGGAGATCTGAGCACGAACGATCTTAACGAAGTGTTTACATGTGTTTGGATTTATTTATACATATAGACATGTATTTATGAGGTTTGTTTTGAATGTGTTCGCTTTTTGTACAGTAAACTCCCGCTTGGGTCAAATTCCATCATATGTTAGTTGCACCAGTAGCAGCCTCTCGTTTTCTCGCCAATTACTGTGCTCTCTCATGGTTATTTCATACATTCAACGTCTACATGTGTGTTCGATTGTGTGGAAAAACGGTGATGATTCAAACGATCTTTGTTTCGAATATAAATATTACAACGCTTTTATACGTCCCACATGTGTTCATATTGAAAAATAAATATAAAAAAAATTATAATTCTGTTGAATAATGTTATTCCAGATGCAATGATCGTTCGATAACACGCCTTTCGAGCTTAAAATACACTTTTTATCCTGCCAAATAAATCATGAAAAATAAGAGCCCAACGTAACGAAGACTCGCAAATATTTTACTGATTTATAATGTGCTTTTTTCTGTTTTATTTTTATTTTTTTAGTGCAAATTTAATTACGAATTTTGTCTTCGTACAGTTCGATGATATAAAAATAATTTAATCGAAATTGTTGAACTCTTTTTGTTGCTTTTCCTCCGATCGAGTCGCGAAAACATAAGTCAAAGTGAGACTTTTTGTTATGAGCTACTTTTTCTGTTATGGTTTCATAGAAAATGTTAAATCTACCATAAAATCGTGAAAATTGGAACACGGGAATTGTGATTGTAAAAAAAATGCGCAACCACCGACAGGAAACGCGTAATTATCCGGGGACAGTCTATTGTGAGTTCTAATCCAGTTAGGCAGTGGTAAAGATCGCTTTAAAAAAAGAAAAAGATAAAATGTATATGTATAGTGTTGAGAGTCAGAGATCGCGGGAATTGGAGAAAGTACATTACGGAAAGTTTTACAGGACTCGCGAGCTCTCTGAAGAGCAAGAAAATAAAGGGGAAAAAAATGTCGTAAAATTTTGTTCCGGTTGTCCAAATGACTCAGCTTCGCTGGTCCATTTCCCGTTCCTTTCTACGCTGTAATTATATCTCTGTATACATAAACATTCAAGCGTTAAGAAGTCTTTTTGTCTGGTCGTCCTTTTGGCTCCTCGTGACTCGAAAATCTGCGGTGATACAATTTCAGTGAATATTTTACAGAATTGAAGGGAACGATCGAAAATAAAAGATTTTGGAACAACTTTTATGACGCGACTGTTAAATAAATTTGAACAAAAATTCATAAGGAATAATATTGAAAAAAAAAGAAAATCAACGTTTCAACTTGACGATTGTCCACAATTTTATGGAGAAAAAAAAATCTAAAATCGTTTGACGATTTGTTCTACGGGACTGATAAATTTTGACTGTCAATACCGTTTATTTTTTGTCACTGCATTCGAATCAAGTGCACAATAAACTTTGTTCGTATTTTATATTTTTATAACTCGTTCCAACAGAATCATCGAAAAGCAACTACCAAGTTACGATTATTTCATGATCGTATAATAAAAATATTACTTCACGTTTCTCATGATATTTTTATTATTATTTTAGTTTATTACGGACTCGTGAGAATATTTTTATACGGAAATCATTATTTTCTTTATGCATGTGTTGCACAATGTGCATATTGTAGAATTTGATATCCACTAATTAAGTTGCGAGAGTGATGAAAGAATTTCTGCAAAATTTTGATATTCTTTCGTTTTACGTTAATTTTCAAGATATTTAATTAACATTTTTAATTAATGGCCATTTCAGAAATATTTTTTTTAAGGGAATGGGATTTAATTGATTAAAAAATGAATTTCGAAAGTTCGTCGATACGTTCGATGCCCAAAGTTTATCATTTTTTGTGAATTTACATCGATTTTGTTTCCTTCTAATATGGGAGTCATTAAATAATCCAATTTTCATTGCTTCTGAAAGTTTTTCTTTCCATGAACCCTTTACACTCGTAACAAACGCCATAATTGCGTATTTAACTGGATGAGAACCCGGTCAGCAGTAGTGTACGCCGGGCAGTCGGTTGTCAGGCGCAAACAAACCCGCAGTGGAACATGAACTCGAGTTTTTATGTTAAATTACACGAAACGTCCAAGTAGTGCATAATTAATGGAAAAATCGACCACAATTCTTTACCCAAACATTATTTCCACCCACCATTGCGGTTCATTCCATCGCCAGCATATTTTTTCCCCATGAAACTTCTACACGAAAGATCCGTCGAAAAAAGTAAAAAGAGGCAAAAATTCTATTATAACTGAATATTAGTACAAAAATAATTTTTCCAAAGCCCCCGATTTTTTTATTTCTCAAAATATTTCATCGAACCTTTTTTTTTTACACTTTTTATCCATCACATTTGCAAAAACTTTGACAACAAGAAAATCATCCACTCTCTTTGACGCGGAATATCGCAGAGGGTTTTTATTTTTGCACTTTTTTACTTTTTTGTTTGGATACATTGAGGGATTTTTTTTTTTTTGTATATAAACTCTATGTATCGCGTAACGGAACGAGAAAATGTATACCGGCTGCGCGACAAGAGCCTCCTCCCACTCTCATGAACTCGGGTCGGGGCTTTCTTTCCCTCTATATATAATATACACGTGTCCTCGATGCTTTTCCCTGTGGCTGCACCACACGCTCTCTGCCGGGTGAGTCATAACCGTCCATGGAATCACTACACCGCTTCAGACTGATTCACCCTCCGAAAAAGAGGAGAAACGAACAAACTCTCTTCTATACTACACATTTACATATATATCTATATATATATGTTTATATTGATGTATATCTATGTATGAAATTGCGGGGGTTGCCCGACGAAGAGTAGACGATGAGGAGGGCTCGCATTTTGCCTTCCACTCGCCGCGTTTCCCCGTCCACGTCGATCTGGATAAATTACACGCTGAGACTGAGAGAGAAAGACCATCTCTTTCTCTTCTCTTCTCCTTCCTCCACGAGCTTTCCCCATTCTCCATCGTCTCGCTTTATCCTCCGATCCTCCGATTCTACACCCATATTTTCTACACGCCCTCTGTATCGTTATGTCAAGACTCGTATCATGTTTCTATTTCCGAAAAAATCACGTGGACAAAAGCAGATTTGTATTTTTTTATAGAATTTTCAAAGAAGATACACATTTATTACGTTTTTTTTTTTGCTGAGTAAGAACTTTTTTATGTTCGAAGATTTGATCGAACCTGAAGATGGTTTTTTTGCTAAAAAAATTGAGAAAAATGTTTTCAGTCTTTTGGAAATTAGGTTTTTTCGTCTTTTGTGTTAATTTGTCATAGGAATTGACGATTAATTACGATTTTTGGTTTATTATTGCTAATGTAAAGTTTATTTCGTCGTTATTTTTGCTTGGTCGATGGATTCAGGAATGTTAATCAAGGTCTTCATGAGGTGACTTAATGATCCGTGTGGCTTTACATCGACGGATGAGATTTTTTCCTAAGCTCTGTTGGGTTCTGTACGTTTTTTCTTCATTCTGTTGAGACTCGCTCGTCGTTAAATAAATTAGTAGAGAAATATGCGTCTAGAGTAATGAGATAAGGGGGTGGAATGGAAAAGTAAAAGAGGAAGACGAAGAATAAGAAGGAATTGAAGCGACGTGCTTGCAGCAAACAAGTACTTGGCTCGTGTCGCCACTTGATGGGTGAACGACCTGACGACGATATACTCTCGTCACTGGTACGATATTGCATGGACAAGAGACCCTTCGCCACGATCGAGACCACCCTTTTTCTCTTTCTCTTTCTCTCTCTCTCTCTCTCTCTCTCTCATTCGTTTTTTTTCTCTCTTTCTCTATACAGGCCACCCTCGAGACCAGGGGCTAATTCGGATTGGCGACAGTGTGACTGGTCTCTCGTCACCCCCTCTTCCTCTGTCTCTCTCTCTCTCTCTCTCTCTCTCTCTCTCTCAATAATTTTCCATGTGTCTTCCTTCCTTAATATCCCGTTATCCCTTTCTCATTGTTTCCCCCTCTCTCTCTTCTCTTTTTTTCATCTTCCTCTCATTTATGCCTTTTGTTTTTATCTCCCTCTCTCTCTTTCTCTCTGTCTCTGTCTTTCTGTCTCACCACTTTCTCTTTACTTTTTTAAAATTTCATTCTTTTTATCTCACTCATTCACTTTCTCTCTTTCTCGGGCTGTTTTCCTCGTTCTGTGATGTTAATCCTTTTAATTCATCCTCTCTCTTTTTGAATCTTTTATTTTGCCTGATCACTCTCTTTCCATCTTAGTCTCTCCTCAAACATTCTATGACTTTGTTTTTTCTTTCATCTTTTTCTCATTTTGTCCTTTTTAAATTCTTTCTCTCTCTCTCTCTCTCTTTCTATCTTTCAGTCTCTGTCTTTACGTCTGTCCTTTTTTCTCTTTTAATCCCTTTTGATTTTTTTTTCATTCCAGCTCCCTTTTTCACGTCATCACTCTTTCTAACTTTTTCTCTTTTCCTTTCTCCTCGATTTTTCTTCTCGCTCGTTATCCCCTCCTGCCTACTCCCCCACATTTCCTCTCTATCGGTATTTTCGTCTCTTCTCATTCTCTCCTTCCAATACACATTGTGTCTCGTCTCCTAATCCAACAACCCATCATTCCACCAGACTTTCACCGGCGAGGGTCATACACTCCATTCTCATCCTCGATTGGTGATCGATCGCTTATAGGAAATGAATCGGAAGGAAAAGGGCCAAGCCTCGACCCTCCTCTAACTCCGTATATACATATAAATAGACATAATCGAGTTTAAGAGGATCGTTGATACTATAAGCGGCTCCCCAGCCACAAATCGAGTTTGCCTCCATGTATTTACGTGGATATTACCGGCTTGTAGAAATCTGGTAGGAATTTGGCCAACCGTGAACAGAGACTTATGCTTATCCACTTGAGACTTTGATTTTCCTATCATTTCGAGCTACATTTTGTTCACCAAATGCGCATACATTCGCAACGTACATATCGTCAAATTTAAAAATCAATGTATTTAATTTGATTAAATGGGAACAAAAAAACATTCTGATCTTTATAATTTATGCATTTAACATAAATGATTGTTATCATTTCGCAATATTTGTAGAATATATTGTTACAGCAAAGAATCAATATTTCGATTCGAATTTGACAGAATGAAGAAGAATTAATTAAAAGAAATTGAAAAAAATCATTATTTTTTCGATCCAATCGAATCTTGACATGCTCTTTTTTCATTAACTTCGAATCGATTAATTATTGTTTGGATTTGAAGAGTTCACAAATTTTGAAGAAGGTTGTAAATACTTTAGATTTTGGACTCTGGACCCACGCGCTTTCTGCACTTGTTCCTTTTCTTCTTCGTCCCTTTTGTTTCCTTGCTTTTTTGTCTCCTTACCTCAACTCGACAAGGCGAGAACCTTATTGAAGAAAAAAAAAATATATATCTATATAAATAAGCTTCAGACACTTTTCCACTTGTTCACATCCCCCGACGATGCTGCTTTATGCGCACGCTCCAGCTTCTTTTTATTCCTTCGGGTCAATCAGACGGGATGAATTCGAGGGAGACAAAAAGAAACACCAAAAACGACTTCGATACTGCTGCAAGGCAACGTGGCCGAGAAACACCAGTCGACTTTATCTTCTTTCTCTCATTGTTTCTTTTCAATTCATTGTTTCTTCGCCTTCAACACCCTCGTAAAGTTTAATCTCGATGATGCAGAAACTCATTACATTATTTTCATAAAAAAAAAAAAGTGTAAAAACGTATTTAACGAGAGTAGTAATTTTTACTTTAATTAAGTCGTTTAATTTACTAAATACACCGCTTAATTAATTTCTTTTAAATAAAATTAGACTGAGTTTACATGAAAAATGAATAAAAAAATCGTATAATCTGCAAACGAGGGCGGAAGAGAATGGACAAAATTTGTCATATGCTTATACGTATTTTTTTTTTCCTTTTTCCTTTGCAACAACGATTGAGGAATGCCGCCGTGGTTTCAACCCTTTTAGTCCCCTCCGGTCTCTCCAGCAACCCTCAGTTTTTTTTCTTCTTTTCCCCTGTAAAGCTTTTATTTAACTTTCTCCTCGTTCTGAATATCGTGTGTATATAGTTGTAAAAATACAGATATAACCATATCGCAGCTTGATACAAAAAACCCCTAACCCTCGACATTGTGGATATTCACGAGGAGCGAGATACTCCGAGTGAGATTTAAAACAAGTACCTTCGCAGTCCCTTTGTACCATCGAAGCTCTCGGGCCACAGTTTGCACACGCCAACGGCGATTCTTTTACTTCATCCTTTGTAGATATTTAACACTTTCGATTTCATCCCTCGTACTTTCTACAAAATTTCGCGACGCACCCCTTTCCAGCCCGATATGAACAGACTCTTTTTTTGTTTTCTTCTTCATTTTTCATTTCGTGTAGTGTTTCTTTCGATTTTAATATTTCGTGAAATTTTTTCGACTAGATTCATACTTTTTTTATTACTTTTTACAGCGATGTAGACTTTTAATCATTTTTATTCTAGACATTTCGACATTTTTCTTTACATATTACCACTCGGTTGCGATTTTTATATTTACTTGCCGCTGTTTGGACATTTTTTTTTCTTTTTAGATAATAAAAGGTGTGTCCTCGAACGACAGTGCTGGTTAATATTTATAATTGGGGCGAACGTCTCATTGAGGGAATTTTTCTAACGCAAAAGGGTGGGTTTTAAGGTTGACTCTGTACTTCCGTAGAACAGAGAGAGAGAGAGGAGGTTGATGCAAAATTTGATGAAGGGAGTAGCCGAGGAAACAGAAAGGGGAAAACAACCTCACGACACTGCATTCGTCGACGAGCCCTGCTATTCGTTATTTGAAAAAGGGTGAGCGTGTACACAAAGTGCGTGTGTATGTTATTTATGAAAACGCCTTGAACGAAACACCCCCGTGTACGATATCGTAATATAATGACGTCAAAATTTTTCACCTTCAATATTAAACGAGGGGGAACAAAATCGTTGAGAGAGAAAATCATTTTCTCTCTAAAGTTAAAATTGCCATTTATATTGAAAAAAAAAAAAAAAAATTAGGAACATTCATGCAATTTTTTTTAACTTTTTATCTGTAAAAAACAATTAAAACTTTCTCTCTGTTCGTGTGAGAAATGAATATCAATATTCGCAAATAATTTCGTGAAAAAGACACACCGTTTTTAGGGGAGACCACACATGGTCAACAATTATCTTCAGTTGAAAATCAATCGCATGATCTCTGTTAGCGTTTAATTAACGTGCGTCGGCCGTGTGTTGCTCCCTCTTCCTCCTACTTTATTTAACGATACAAGCGGCTTGAATCGAAGGAATGTACGAGTCAAACGCACACGACGTTGCTTCCGCTTTGCACACATTTATAGCGAGACACAAATTCATATTATTGCTAAAGTTATTATATATACGAATTTATATGTTTCTTCACACGTGCACGAATGTTCTTTTTTTTTGTTTTCGTTGTTGTTTCTCAGTGAAAATAATTCTTCGGTCCATGTTCGCGAGATGACTGCACCAATAATAATAATCTCGGGCAACGTCTCGCTTCGAGGATACTTTTTTGTTTTGTTTTTAATTTTTCATATTATGTAGCATAAAAGATAAAGGGTGAAAGGGGAGGGGGAGGGGGGGAAAGAGAGGGGGTTGAGAATTGAGGCCGTGGGTCGCAGGGTATATGCGATTGCGTGCAGACATTAGGTACTCGTGCATGCGTGACTCTCGCCTCTGTGTGGTTTTGCATGCTTCCTTGCTCTCGCTTGCATGTGTTACCTGCGTTAAAATTCATCTCCTCTTTCTCTTACGTTTTTTTTTTAACTTTTGTATCCTTTTCTCTCTCTCTCTCTTTCTCTCTTTGTATCCTTCTCTCCTTCTCTCTCTTTCTCTCTCTCTTTTTCTCTTTGTCTCGAAAGTTCGGACACAGGTAATAAAGTTTTTGTTTTCCTCCACCCACAAATAGTGTGCGTTCCATATATTCACAGCTAAATATTTCGTGCTATGTATTCATCCGTGTGATATATCTTAATTATTAGCTTTTCGATAAATTATTTCGGGGCGTAAAAAAAAATCTCGTTAGACTAAATTCGAGATTTTATCGTTCGTTGATTATTTTGTAAATTACACTTCAGATCAGTTTCAATTAACTCGTAATTATGCGTGTTTTTTTTTTCTTTATATGGTGAATGTTCATTAGAATCAAAATGCTGTTCCATGACGAATTTCTGTAGTTTTCGACTTTTAGAATTCGATTATTCTCGACAAAAAAAACTTCTGTACACTTCTTACCGATTCTACGAACTTTGCCAATCAAGAGACGACGGTTTTGTACAAACGTTATTTAAAAAAAAGAAGATTAATTATCCTCACGAATTATATAGCAATTTGGAGAAAATCATGGCTATCATTTTTTTTTTTTTTGAAAAAATATGTTTTTTATCTTACGCGAATCAAGTTAATTACTGTATATAGAGAAAATGATAAAAAAAGAGAGTAGGTACTCGATCCGATAAAGAGCCTCGATTCGCTCTGAATACTCTGACGGACTGATGTGGCTGAGCTGGCACTCTGTCATATCCAGAAACAGTAGGAAAAGGCACAAGCAAAACGGAAAATGAGAGAGACGGACTTTCGCTGTTTCGTGTTCTCCATCCACGGTTACAGAAACTAGTGACTACAAAAATGTTGTTATTTCTGTGAATAAGAGTGGAAGATACGTCTTTTTAATGAGTAGGCTCGGACGTGAATTTTTCTAGGTGTTGTACACTGCGATGGTGTGCAAGAAACGCTTTTGGTTCCACCGAGCAACCATCAACTGGTTCTCCATGCTGCTCTGTCAGTTATTATTGTTTTACAGACCGGAAACAAAGAGCTTGCTGACGCGCGGCAGTGGGATATGTCGTTGAGTATACTCTCGTCGGGATATTTCATCGCCTATATTGAGAATAGAGATCGCAAACTCGTATTTTAGATAAATTGGTGACAAAATGGACCCCTTTTTTTTCTGTTTTATTTTCAAATGTTATAAAATGATATTTATTTGGCTCATAACGCAAGAAAATCCAAAATGGATGGACATTTCATTAAAAAATAATTCATCAAACTGAACATTTTCATTGAAAATGAACGCGGGATCGAACGGTTAAAACTTTTCAACATTTATTCCTCGCTCACCAATCATTCTCAATAAATCAACCCACCAAATGGTCCAAATTCACACCAACAAACGTCTGACATCCACTCCGAGTCCGTATTTTTCAAATTCCACTTTGACTATACGTCAGATTTTTTTTTTTGCCAAATAAATATACAACAAACGAGTGGTTGTGAGGTATCGTGACAAATTTGTCCAAAAATAAAATCGTCCAGACCGAATGACGAGACCGATTAATTCTGTCGTTGGCTCCTTCCGCGTTTTCGCTCATTTTTTTCGCCCGTGAAACTATCGTGCAACCATTTCTGTCGCATTTTTTTTTTCATTTACGAAAAATGGAAAACGGTTTTTATAAATAAAAAATATATTTATCGTTAATGAGAACTTTCAATTTTTATAATGACGCAAATACTTGAAAAATAAATAGATAAGATTTTTTTTATCTATTTTTCAATAGATTTTGTAGGCTTTGATGCCCATCTGTGCTTAGATGAGCTCTGCGGATAAACGGAATGGAACCGCGGATGCTGCACTCGCTCTTCGCAACGTATATAGACAGACGAAAAGTTTGGTTAAACAAACGATTCGTAAAAATAGAATATATCTCTCGAGAGCTTGGTAAACGCGAAGATTTGAAAGTGAGGTCGTGAAAAGCTCAACTATTAATTATGTTGCTCGTGAAAATATGAGATGAGAAGTAAAAATTCATAATCCCTCAAATGTCCTCTATTTCGGACCGGTGCGAATAAACGGTACCATTTTTTCAAGCTATTTTGAAAGTAGTTCTTCTCAACAGTTACCAGCAATTTATGTTAACACTTTGTAAATGTGTCTACGAATTTCACGGGCATTGTTAAAGTTTGAAAAAATAACTGTACGCGCGTATTCAAGGTGGGCAGTCAAATTGACCAATCATTTTATTTTTATTCTTATTGCAAAATTGCTTGTCCCGTTTTTTGCATTGTTCTTCGTGTGTACGGTAAACTACACAAATCTCCGCAAATCTCGTACAACTTGAATTTTTTTATTAGTTTATGCTTTTTCCTTTTTTGCTGTGCTTGTCAATAAAAATTGTACCAAGTTTTTCGCAATCTGTAATTAATGAATTTTTCGCTAATCTAATTAAACGGATGATAAATATTGTTGAAATTATAATAATTATCTACATATGCAATTATCATCATTTCTTGTCCATAAATCTCTCTTATTTTTTGTCACGATACATCGAAGCTTTTTTCTATTCACGTATAGAAATAGAAATATGATAAATAGTGAAGATCCGGCGAGAAATAAAACCAAGGGGGTCGCCGGTTGCACGCCTCGCCGAGCTGCATCCTGTGCAGAGTATACGAGCTGCACGGTGCATCAATGGCGAGATATGCATTTACAATATATTAGGTGTAAGCGTGGTCTCGTCCGGTCTACGTTACAGACGAATCTTATTTTCTTTCTAATTCATTTTTACATTGAAAAACTTTCATTTTATGATAATAGCGAAAAATCTATTGAAAAAATGGCAAATTTTGCCATTTTGTTTTACGCTCTGCTTCACTGGGAAAAAGATTGAAAGATAATTCACTTTTTTTATAGTTTTTATTTCAATTTCTTCAAAAAATACGTCCGGGGTTGGTTGATCCAGAAAAAATAGAAACCGTTCCAAATTTTTAATGAATTTTTATTCCAAAGTAGAACACTCGACCGAGATTGTGATTCTTTTTTGAGTCTCGTTCTTTTTTTTTTCAATTTTTATTATTTCTGAACGAAGGTCAGTGTCATCGACACGACAACCCAGTGAGAAAGAAAAGGAGCCGAAGACCCGTTATTCTAACGTGGACCTTTCCGGTCCGAGGGCACCTCACCGTCTGTTCTCTTTTCGCGAATAACCTTCTCGCTCTATCTCTCTCTATCTCCTTCTCCCTCTCACACACATTTGCTTCCGAGTGCTGTAATTCTCCACACACCATAAAAATCTATATCTAAATCTGCCCTGGCTTCTGACAGACAAAAGGGCGTGAGTCTTATAGCTTGAGATTCCAAATAACCACGTTTTGGCTGTGAATAGGCGATAAAATGAGGAATTGGTGAGAATATGGACCCCAATTTGTTTTCGTACATTAATTATAGGTCAACATTTTCTTTCAATTCTATTTATTTAAAATTCAAGATTTTCACTGATTTAACATGCAGCGTGTGACATTTTCGTTTGATTCTTAAATATTTCATTTTTATTTTATTTATTAAATGAGTCGTTAATCGAATTGTAAATACTTCGCAGATTCTTTCTCTTTTCTTTTATTTAAAAAGTCGAAATAAGTCGATTTTACATCGAGGTTCAAATTTGTACCAATTCGTATGCATATTATTCGTGCAAAAAGGACTCGCGCTCAGTTCACGAGGTCTTTTCGTACACGGAGATTAATGTGTGTGCATTTGTGTACTGAAGAACCAAACGCGAACGGGAAACGTGCGGCGACCCCCTCGTGTACTAACTCCTATAATTATATATCGCGAACAATTACTTGGCGTTTTATTAGCAGGGCATAAATCATAAACGTCTCGTCTTGTAACGTTCACCTACCTAATGTTTCGCAGATACATATGTACATGTTGAAATCGTGAGAGTTTCGCGAGAGGGATAGAGAGAAAGAAAGAGGACAGGAGTTTTGCCCATGGGGCTGAAAATAAGGGGTTTTTTTTTCTCCTCGCGTAGAAATAGCCATAAAAGTCTCGTATACTCAGTGGTCCGTAGAAAAAACAATTACTCACTGATCCAATTAAAAACTCCGCTACAAATTCATTTTTCATTTTTCATTCGGTCTCATTACGATTCTTCAATTTTTATATTTTTCATTGCCAATCTCGTAACTATCTTCTCATCATTATAACAAAAGTAATCAACGACTAAATTATTGATAAGAAAAACTACATTTCTATACTTTTTCAATCGTCCACAGTAACATTGCCACGAACTTGCCTCGATCAACAATTTTTATTTTCGACCTCATAATTGGCTCTTACAACGCGTTCTCCAAAAAAAATAAAAGAATAAAAATAAAAATGAAAACATAGTAGAAAAAAATATCGGATGGAAGAAAAATTCGTTAAATTTAATTGGCGACAATTTTTTACATGGGGATTCGTCGTATAAAAACGAGTTCATCAATTAGTAAAATATCATTTGTTATTGTGATTCTGGTCGACAGCAGATTTCGATAGGATTGAAAACCGGACCGTTCACAAGCATCGCTGAACTATCAACAACAATAAAAATCTGATTCTTCTCCTTCGCTCTGAATATTAGTGTATGCACGTGTGACAAAAAGAAAAAAAGGATTTACAGAGAAAAAATGACCAACGGACCGAAAAAAAAGATAGAAAAAGGTACAAAGTCGTCAGAGCAGCTCGATTCTAGATGAACGGGTGCATTTTATAGAGACAGATATACCTTAATATTTATCTCTATATATGTTTAACACCCTGTATATATATATATATAGACATTTCCCGATCGGGACGACGAGTGGCCGGATTTGCGTCACGCCAACGATGCCTTGTTGAAACACCTCTCTTATATATCAATAGTACACGTTACATACCCCATATATATAAACATATATACACGTAAATATCAATTTATATACATATTTTCATACATACATATATATACAATGTATATATGTATTTAAAATAGTGAATACAGCGAGGTAAAAGCAAGAATCAGGTCGAAGTTTTTGCGCTCGTGCATTTAACGTGCATCTTGCCACTCTCCTCTCTGTTTCTCGCGAGCGGGGGTGTAACTTTGAAGTGTATTTATACGTGTACGTAATACCAGCAGCAAATGCGGCAACAGCCATTGGTCATACAGGAATAATAACAGAAACTGTACGTCGAGAGGAGTCGAGAAAACGCTCGTGGATATATATCACGTACACGTGTTTTTCTTTATCTGTGTGCATTTGTCTTTCCTCCCTCTATTTATATCTGTGTGTATGCGTGTGTGTGAGTGTGTAATATGAACTGTGTCCCACGAAGAATAGACTTAAATAATGAATGGTTCGCGTGATATACGCACGGCAGCAGGAGTTGGATGCAGCTTGTTTCGTGGTGAAATGTGTCTCAAGTTTGCTTGACCATTTCACAAAACACTGAACTGTATTATACTGAAGTTTGTATATTTCAAAATTATCCGATTTCGCGCTTTTCACTTGAAATGTGTTTTGGAGTATTTTTTGTTTTGTTCGTTTTGCAAAATACGGGAATAATGAACCATTGAGGGTGGAAAATGAATTGAAATCTTTTTCAATAATGTAATTTGACAAAAAAATACATTTTTCTTTGGTCTCTTTCGTTGGGTTTTCGGAAAATAATGAATTATCAGATCCGAGGATGTCTCAGGTGATTCTGCGATGCCAGGAATAACGCTGCCTCGTTATTTCCGTTCGTGTCCAACGATCAAAGACGTTGAGATTTATTAAAAACTCACCATTGTTGTCGCTATTATAACTCATTATTTATGAAATTTCCACGTTAGCCGAAGCCGCGTCTAGGTAACGTAATTGGCCTAAAGAGGTCACTAACTTAACCGCTCACCTTAATTGAGCCTTGGAAGGCGTGCAATGGCGATGAGATTTTTCTGGGTCGATCTTGCCAGCACGCCGAGATGATAAACTCGACGAAGATTAAGAAAAGAGTTTAGGAACAACTCTGTGTTGCATGTTTGCATGTGTACGTATGCGTGTGTCTTTAACAACGGGAGAGTTGCAGCAGAAACAACCTTTTATCGTGGACACAATATTTTGGTTTTGAAACTATTTAGATCGGTCTCGTTCTTTCTTCAAGATCAAAATCATCCAGAAAGATTTCTCGTGGTCTCTTTGTACTTTTTTCTTCTTTTTTTTTTCTTCTTACATTCTCTCGCGTTAATGTGCGTTATTATACTTCGTTCACGTTCGATCTTACGATCTCTGACCCATAAATTGCTCCATTAATTTCATTGGAAAGCACTTTTCAATGATTTTCCTTTCTTCTCTATTTTTTTCACCCACATTCGTCTCCTTTTTTTCAACTATTCTCTAATTATTGTCATTGTTATTATTATTATCATTATTTTGCCATCAAATTACAGGGTGTGTGACGCTTTTTCTCTCTAATGGCATTATCACAGACGACTTTTTCTTTCGTGGGCGTTTATACTTCGTATTTGAGAGCAAAGTTCCTGATTTATTGTTATTATTTATTCGAGTTATTTTTATTTGTTTTATTTTAGGTTGGTACATAAAGAATATTTGTTTGTATCACTGTATATAATTCATTCTTTGGATTGGACAGTTGTCTCACGTTTTCGTTAAACCAACGTCATCGCGAGAATTAACATTGACGCGATTCGCGGTTCGACGACCGTCTCAAGTCTTCTCCCGACTCACTGAAATTTCAGTTCCCCGAACAAGATACCCCACAACGCTCCACCAAAAATCGTCAAGGTCAATCCTACACTTAACAATAAAAACAAACGTCGGATAAATATATCGAGTTTCGAACAGACGAAAACACGTCTCTCTTTCATTATTTTATAAGCGAAGTCATTAAACACATAATCCAATTCGGTAAATCGTGTTTTATTGTTTGAACAAATATTCAAAGATCTCGGAAATCCATCAATTTTGCTGTTCAACCTTCAAATAATTCGTGCCAATTTCTTCATAATTATCGATTAATAATCCTCTAGTTTAATTGAACTAAAAAACTATTGAAATAGAATTTCAAATATTTTATGCCAAAAAACAACGATTTTAGTAACGTTTAGTAACCTCAAAATTTTCTCCAAAGATGAAAAAAAAACATGATTTGTTTTCTGTACGAAATGAAAGACCTTCTTATCCAGAAAAAAATTCTAAGAACTAAGAAACTATAGAGGTACAAATTTTGTTAAAATAATTAGTTTTATGAACCAATTCCTTTTGCCAATAATTTGGTAAAGTTTTCGAAATAGTTATTTGAATCTCGAGTTTCCTCGAAACAGTTTGTCCTGCAGTGGTGAATAGAGAAATTCAATATATTCTAACGTCGTTATAATCTGCTCCATATTTTGAAGGAAATTCTATTGCACATGCCTTGATGCACGATGCATAAAGGGTTAGTTTGCTCGGTGGTAATATATACACGTTCTGGCGCTTCCTTGCACTGTCACTGTCGCGCACCGCCCGGTCGAATCCTCTCGTCGTAGGTAGAGAGGTAAAACGTTGTATACATGTATATCGGTCGATCCAACATTTGCCCGTGATATCGGAGAACCCGACAGCCGGCAGTCCCGCGCCGTCAGCCGTGCCGAAAGTGTCGACGCTCCCGCGCGCTTGCCACTCTATTTTTCATTTATTTGCGATCGCGTTTACAAATTTTCTTCCTAAATTCTAATAAAAGGTTCAAGATAAACTTGAAATTGTAAGCAAAAAAAAAAATTATAAAACGAAAAAAGGGGCGTCAAAAAAACTGCCATTGCTGTGTATTCGAAAAAGATTTTTTCGCAAATTTTCGTACTTTCTTCTTTGATTTCGTCAATTTTTTGTTTTTAATCTATTCTTCGATGAAGTGAAATTCCGTGATAGTGTTTCTCATCAAAGTGAACATATTTTCTGTGACATCGTCAGGATTAACGAGATTTTTGTTAATTTTTGTTTTTTTTTTTTTGTTTTCGGAACGTTTTGAACTCCGAAATTTAGTGGTTTTGAATTTTTACAGTTTTTTTCGCACTCTCGATCGAAGACTCTGGTGAGTTCTTTTTTATCAAAGTCGTCAGTTTATTTCTTCGTAATTATTTTAATCCTGCGAGTGCTTCATAACGTTTTGGGATGTTATCAATTTGTGTGTGCGTGTGTTTTTTTTTTAATTCGTTTTATTGTAGGAGAGCATTTCGTGGTACGATTTTATTATGGAAATAACTATTTTTGGATTTTCTTCGTCTGAAAGCACACCTCTGTTTACTGTCAATGTTCAAATCGTGTATTTCGTTCTCTCTCTCTCTCTCTCTCTCTCTCTCTTTCTCTCTTTCTCTCTCTCTCTCTCTCTCTCTCCTTCTCTCACTTAAACTCGAAAGGATTTCGAATTAGTAGCTCACCTTACGTAAGTCAGCGAGTGAGCAAGGCCAAAGCAAATAACGAAACGTATACGTGAATAGTGTGCATTAGGGGAAAAGAGAATTTGTTTCTAATACGTAATCAGTAGGATTTTCATGATACGTACACACACACATATATGTATATATAGATAAATATCTCACATGTCTATCAACGAATCGGGGTTGCCATTCCGATGAAAATTTGATCAGCTCTAACCCTTTGTAAAGAAGCCATTCTAAGCTCATTATCTCGCAGTAGATTCTTTAATGCACTTTTCCTAACTTCGAAAAGTGTTTAACTTGCAAAAACATCAATAAGTGATTGTATCATTTAAACATTTTTTAAAATTATTATTCTCGAATACTTGATCAAATGATTCTTTAAATTATTTGATTAAAACTAACAAATAATTGTTCATAGAATAATTTTCGGACGAAATCTGCGTCTGTCGATATATTTCAAATCAATAATTATCTCAAGATTGATATTGAATTGGAAAAAAATTGGTTTAACAATAATAAAATGATCGAATTTGAAGGTTTGTTTCTTGTTCTCATAACGCTTCGTACACACGTGGAGATTGAATTGCGTGTTAAATTATATGCAATTTTCCATCATAAATAACGAGCGTATATATTACAAATACGAATACACAAGTTTACGTTTGTTCTCCTGAATCTACATGTCTCTGTGGTATATATTACGTAAAAACATACTGATCGTGTGATTGTTTTACCTCTTTCTCTCAGCTATACATACCTTCTTATTACCCACGAAAGTGGATTCGTTCTTCTCAAAGATAAAGAAAAGAAAAAAGAGTAGCAAGTGTGTATTTCGATCGAAATTTTTAAATATCTACGTGGCTTACACACAGGTGTTACTTGCACGAAGACGTACAGGTATTTTTTGAAAAAAAAAAAAAAAAAAAAAAAAAAAAAAAAAAAAAAAAAAAAAAACCATGTATCAAAGAATTTGGCAGTATTTCATGTAGAGTTAAAAAAAATTCTTTCGTCCAATTCCTTCGAGCATTATAATCATAATTATCAAGTTCGAAATAGAATTCTGATGAGTCATTTTTTAATTTGAGTCATTTTTTCATTTGATTCAAATTTCATTTGAATGAAATGATTTTTTTTCTTAAGAATCAAGCTCTGCAAAGATTATTTCGTGAGAATTGTTATAATTTCTTTTTCTATTTTTTTTCTTCTTTCTTTTAAACAAATAATTATTGGCCCTTGTGCCAATTAGATATTGGAAAAATATTATTTTTTTCAGATGAATTTGTATAAAATGTAAAATAGTTTTTAAGAAGTTGTCATTAGTCTGTTAATGTCATAAAGTAGAGCCAAAGCAGGCTGATCAGTTTTATGTTTTGTGTAGGCTGTGTTAATAGCAGGTGGAGAGCCTCACCGCCGCCACCGCCGCCGCCGCCGCCGCTATCCTCGATTCGAACGACGTGAAAAATTGACGTTTAGTATTTCGTAGTGTTTGTTCGTGTTTACGAGCCGTTTTAAAACTAGTCACGCTCATCAAGATCACGAAAATTTCTTTGCCATTAAACTTTTTGATTTTTTTCTCATTTAAAATCGTTTCTAAATTATTACTAAAATATCTTTGTTCCGAGCAGAAATTCTTAAGAGTCGAATAAATTTTCTTCACGGTCTATAATTTGCGACTAAACTTTTTTCACCATTTTTTAAAGTGTTGTTTTCATATGAATGATTTCTTATCGCGTTCGATTATTATTCAATCAGGCGGATGGAACAATCGCATAAGATTAAAATACAAATGGGACCATATTCATCCAACTCTTTTAAAACGAACGAAAAAAAAATGAGAAAATTTGCTTATCACTAAACGGATCTGTTCGCATTTCGAATCGATGTTTTCCATTTAATTTGCAACTGAAATTATCGATCGCGATAAATCTGATAAGAAAAGCAAATGAGAATACTCGATATAAGTGCAAAAAAATATGAATTAATCGATGCTCAACGATGTGACAACAGTTCGCAATGCTTTTTTTTCTTCTTTCGTTCACAACATTAATGGTGATCTAACAATACATTTTTTTCCTCTCGAAATTGCTCCACTTTTTTTCCCACAACAACCACTAAAGAGTCTCGTTGGTAAATACATTTTTTTTTCTCTTTTCTCTCTCTCTCTCTCTCTCTCTCTCTCTCTCTCTCTCTCTCTCTCTTGACAATGTTGAGGGCAAAAAAGGCTTGAAATATCGTTCCGCTCGAACTTTACGCTCGAGTCGTTGCGAGACGATCGCGCACGCTTAACGACGAGACAACAGCTCGAAGCTTTTGCTTATACATATTGGCTCGTCCTCCTCCACCACGAGGTGTGTGTATATCGATCTCGACTCGACCCACTTCTGTCTTTATCCCGGCGTCCCTCGTCGCCATATCCGGCGTACTCCACCGGTGCACAAGATTCTTTCTCTCCCTCTCTCCCCCTCTTTCTCTCCCTTTCACCCTCGTTCGATCGATTGCATAGCTCTTGGGTCTCAAGTATCGAAATAAAAACAATATCTAAATACAATTTATTATCTTCGATTATACATTTGTTCGGATATTTCTTCATTCTTCATAAACTCGACATTATGTCGACACCAAAAATTCAATGATATTTTTATTCAAATATCATTATCATGAGTTCATTGAGAATTCAGCTCTCCAAACGTTCTGCGTACTGCATATTTATCTCTCGCTAAATACTGCAAATCAATCACTCAGTGAACCTGGAAACTCGATACTATTACGTGTAATCATTCAACAGGAATATTTATCTTGCATTTCTAGTGCCAAATATATACGTAACATTAGTTAATAAAGTTTGAAGTTTTGGAAACTCGCTAATCTTTAACCCGCACTGTATACATTTTCGGCGGTCGCTCTCGAGGATTCATTTCCAAGTTTCCTCTCGTACTCCCGACGTCTTTCATCGCTGACATACAGCTGTGCACATGCTGCATGCGATATCAGCATGCAAGAGAGTTTAGTGGACCAGCAATCGTATTAGAGAAAAAGAAGAGAGACACGCGTATATTATCGCGATGTATCTCTTGGCGCCGTCCCATCTACGAGACACTCTTCTCTCTCTCTCTCTCTCTCTTTCTCTCTTTCTCTCTTTCTCTCTCTCTCTCTTCTGCACTTTTTCCTTCCGTCTAACTCGCTCTTCCCTTAACGTGTACTTCCTACTTGCGTAAACGACCACAACGTAATTAACTTATATATATTAGCCGAGTGAACGACGTATATCCGTTCTCGAATCTCTGGCAAGTGCCTCATCATTCCGGACATCAAGGAAAATCATTTTCGTTTGCCAGTCTCCCTATTTCCGGCAAACTTAAATACATCGCGAAATTTCGAAGAAAACAACCAATTCGAGTCTGTCTCTATAAATCAACAGATTTGCTGATTTCACCAAGTGATACGACCGCAAATTGCTCCAATCTACACAAATCATATTTTTTATTTATTTGTTTATTTTTATTTTTATTATCATCACTGCAATCGTTGACGGAAGATTGGATTGAAATACAGAGTCCACATTACGATTTTTTGGCGTAAAAATACATTTTCAGTCGTTATCATTGATTTTTCGATCCTTCGTTGTGATCAAAACTTTCTGACACTTAATAACAATCAGTCGATAATACGACGATTTAAAACATAGGATTTCTGGGTTTTTAATCTCTTGAAGATTATCTCAAGAATAATGATCGATAAATAATAAAGAGAAAGAAAAATCGTCCACAAATATCATGACAATTTATGATACGAGGAAGAGAATGTAAATATTTATTTACAGATTTATCATAAATACATAAGCCAATGTAGTGCATTTTATTTGTACGCTCGCGGTTGAGCCAAGATTAAATTAAACGTATTAACATACTTACGCGTTAGCGTGTCATTGTGTGGGCGTAGATTTCGAAAAGCCCGGATGCGATTCAACGCAGGGCACCTAAGAAAAATGAGAAGGAATGAAAAAATAAAATAAAATAAAAAAATAAAAATAAAGAACTTGAGACATAACATAAAAGCACCAAAGTGACCGCGACGTTTGAATTTTTGGGACCGTCCTATTAACATACGTATGTACATTGCAAATACATCGTAACGGTATTCACCGTAAGAGCAAGCATAAAACGAGCACATATATTATAATATTATTACACACGAGAAACGATGGTACAAAGAGAAACGCCGAATTGACGACACGTGGTCACCTTAAGTATACATATTTTTTAACCTCGTAACTGAAGAGCAACAGAAAGAGAGAAATGAAAAATTCTCCTGTTCACTTTCCCTCACAAAACCCCTATAGAAAACGAAAATATTTCAGCTCCATTTTCAACAAACCTTACATGCATTATTTTATGAACAATTTTGTCATTGTTTATTTGTGACTCTCGTATTTTGATCATTTTTATCTCAATTTTGTTAAAAAATATTTATTTATTTATTTATTATTGTACGTTATTTGTGTTTATTGATTTTCCTCGAACTTTTATGGACATTTAACGATCCAGCCTACGACTCAAAGTTTTTTCATTGTTCAACCTTATTATTTACTGTCATTTTCTCGATATCCTATTTTTTTTCTCACTCTCTCCCTCGTTCTCGACTCTTTTTCACCCAAAGCTTCCTTTGTCCCTCGACATTTTATGTCTCCCTCTTGTTGTCGACGAGAATGACAAAGTTTAAACTTTACTCGTCATGACTTTACGTCTATCTCTATTCTCTTTGACTCGCTATACTCCCTTTTATCTTTTATATAATGCTCGTTCATTCATAACATTTTCTATAAACGCAAGGCTCCACCTCGCTATCGACTCTCTTTCTCGTCCAATTTATACAGAAATAAATTCGCATGTATGTCATAGGACGAAACAATAGAGAATTGCATAAAAATGAATTTTTCATTTTTTTTCTTCCAAACCCCATTATTTTGATCGTTAACCGAATTAATTAAAAATGAAAAAATCAAAATAAAACATTCACGAACGTCCCAACGTGATGTAGAACCAATAAACCTCGTATTTTTCATTGAAATAGTATTTTAATAAACAAAAAACTGCAACGGTTCAATTGGTCTGCAGAATAATTGATACAAAGAGTAAAAATATTTAATAGATAACATAAAATATATTTTTGTATTTATACAAATTGTGCTTAAGAAATATGTCTGTATACAGTTCCCAGCCTTTTTTTTCTCAATGTATTGCACATACACATGTATTATTCTGCAAGGAGTCTTGTTTCATTTTCGAAGAAAAGATCGAATCGATGTTAATTAATTACACTTGGCCTTTCACGTGAATTAAGCTCCTTTTTCCTTCCTCCCCACTCAAATCCTGTTTACAGCGCATTATCTCTTTTTTCCCGTATTTTGCAACACAATGTAGCATTCGAAATTGCGAGATCGCAGCGTATCGAATTCTCCGATCGCTCCTTCCACCAACTTCGTATATTTTTTTTGTATGGAATTTTTTTTTCCTGTCGTTTCGTTTTTCTGTGTGTGTGTTTTTTTTTGCATTGAGCTGTTTATCAAATTCGAATCCTAAATCGTGTCCTCTCCCGAATCTTCATGCTCATACACATATGCAGATATATTTATATATTAAATTCGACTCTGACTCGTGAATATACCGTTAATGGTATTTGACATTCCGTTTACGTGACCAACCGTACGTGAAGAGCTAACAACACACCCGGTCCGAAACCCATATGTGCTCGTCACCGTTGTCCAAAACGCGCACCTTTATATTTATTAACTGTATATACATATATATGAAAAAAAATTTTGCCCTGGCACCCGTAAACCCGCTAGAAAAGAGGACGATCGTGTCAGACATTCTATGAAAAATTGGCCAATCATAAGTCTCAAGTGTACAGAGATGATTAGGATTTTGTGAATTGCTGTCAAATAACTCTGAGCAAATATGGGTCGAGGGTTTACACTAATGTTTGTTTTTTTTTTTTTTTTTTTTTTTTTTTTTCAATTCTGCACGAACTAAAATTTCTGCAAATTCGGTAGGTTTTCAATTTTTTTTTATTGAGTACTCATTTGATTGCGTCAAATAAATTCAGAAAATAGCATTGTTCGAAACTTTCTGTAACTTTTTCGGAACCGAATTCCTTTGATTTTATCACTCGGTATTTCATAAATCCACTTGACTTGATGCAGAATTTTTTTTCCGAATAAATTGTTTGCAAAAATGCTTTTATCATAACTTTTAAAACGTCGACTATTATTTTCAATTTTTTTCATCAATTTATTGAGGTTTTGGCCATCTTTTCGATTTTTTTTTGATCGAATGCTTTGACGAGGAATGACCCATACATATTTGTGCATGTGAGTGTGTATAAGTTATTGCTATATGCCCCAGACACCTGTCCCGGTAACCTCTGGGTCCTCCCTCGTCCGGATATCGTTTCATACACGACGTATGCTACGAACGTGATCCAACGATCTTTGGCCAAAGCTTAAACAAGCCAAGTGTCTTTATTTTTAAAATATCTTTTCTTTTTTTTTTTTACTTTCTTTATTGTTTTCTTTGTCTTTATTGGGAACTCGTGTGTTTGCTTCTGTGCTGCGGTTAAAACTCATGTTAAACGAGATCTTCGCGATCGGGAAAAAGAAGGAACGAGTGAAAACGGAAACTCGAATTCGGTCAAGGCACCTTTCCGTAAAACATGTGCGCTTGATCGTGAGAGGGCAAGTAAACCCAACTCACCAGTCTCTCATCGTCGTATATACATAAATATTTATGTATAGCGCAGAGTTATTTTTCTTTATTTATTTTTTTTTCCTTTCGATTAAAAAAATTGTTTTACCGTATAATTAAGCGACATGGTAATTTTTCACGAGCTTCGATTCAAGGTTTTTGTTTTTTTTTTTTGTTCGTATGTTATTACTCGACTTTCGGCTTTTATTGACGAAATTTTGTGCACAGTTTACTCTTTGTCTATTTGTGGAAATTTTGAGAACTTAGTAATCAACGGATTTTTGTATTTTTATATAAAAATTTTTAACAAACAACCTCGTTAAAGAAATATCGTTACATTTGTGGCAAGTCAAGTTTATGTGAAATTTGTAATTGGTAGAAAATTTCAGATCAGTCAAGGTCTCAACAGAACGTTCGAATTAAATGAGAAACTAATTTTGAGGCTTGAGAACTGTCTCTGATAAATCGAAAAGTTAATTTTTCCAAATGATCGATTAGTCATTTTTTTTTTTTGCCTTTTTTTTCTTCAAAAGTCAGTCATCTTGAGTCGTATATTATGGAATTGGTACTTGTGTATATTAGTCATGTGTAAGAATGATGAATCGAACTCCGTGAAGTGAAAATTAATCGAGTCGAGTGAGTATAACGGAGTCTCTTTATATATACGGCCCATGATTTTCGTTAGAAAGTTGCGTATCGATTGAATTTGATTTTACAATCGAATGAACTTCGTTTCTGTACATGTGTTGAACATAATTTAGCTCTTCCCCTAATTCACGCGTTCGTAAAAATCAAACGTCTTGGAACCAAGAGTAGGCCAATCGACTGATTGGTCATAACAACACGCACGTTCTCTTATTTATTTTTTGATGATGGCCAAATTCCGAGATCAATGAATTACGATTATTTATCGATCGAAAAAAACAAATTGAAAATCCATTTCTTTGCAGAATTATAAAAATTGTGAGTAATCATCGCTTAACAATAATTCAACATTTTTTTAAACACGTTGGTTTCATATTTTGAAGAACATTAGAGAAAAAAAAATTGTTGGGCGGTAATTGGGTCGTCAATCGATGAAACTTGGTCGGCATTTTTCCCGGGGTTCATATTCGTCCCTTGGAACGTTATGGAAAGGTCTTATTTTGCTGCAACCTGACATAATCACAAGAAAAAATGTCTCAGGCTTTAGGTATCAACAAAAATAAAAAACGAATTTTTATTAAAGTTTCTTACGAGCAAAATCCGACTACGTACTTGAATTTCCTATTAACCTAGTCTCCTTTTTCCTTCCCTCTCTCTCTCTCTCTCCCTCTCTTTTGCCATGTCGAAGTTACAGTTTTCCCATTTGACTTCGCGGTGGATTAACTATAGACAGGAAGCAAAATGGCAATTTTACAGGAGTGTCGTTTTCTCGTTTATTCCAAAGGCGAAACGAAAGAGATCTGGTCTCTCGTGGCTAAACACTTTGGCAAAAGACTGCGGACCGAGAGCAAGATCGTGTAACGAGGAAACGTACAAACCCCTCTTGCCCCCCCCCCACCCCTAGTCTCTTTTTTTTCCCTTAACAGTTTCCGTGAGATTGGATTAGTCGACCTTCGACCTTTTAGTCATAATATATAGTCTGGTTAAGTACATGGGGCATTTCTTAACAATTCGAACTCATTTTCTCTACATTTTTAAAGTCTCACAACAGTAAACAAATGTGATGAAAGTTTCTTAATATCTGCAGAATAGCCTAAAATTGGGGTTGACAATTTCTCACAAACGAAACTCCTCTTAAAAAATTACCAAACCAAATACATTTTTACGAAGATTTTCTATCCCATAAAAATTAGAGACGTTTTTTTTTCAAATCTCTGCTCATTTTATCGAATTTATAAATTTTATCATGGATTAAATTCAGGGTCAATTGCTCAGCGATCTTTGACAACATATTTTTAAAGTGCTGACGGAAATGTAATTTAAAAAAACGTATGAATGTGTGATTTTATCTTGGCGTGGATTAAAATTGTATAATGATTATAAAAAAGATTAAAAGGAGAAAAAATTGGGTCATTTGATACGGGGAAGCCTGTAGAGTTTGCGTTTTAACTGTGATGGCAGTTAGAACTGCCACCCACCAACGAACGTACTTTTGCCACTGCCGAGGAAAATAAATCTCTTTGAGACTGCTGACGGCAAGAAAAAGAGAGAGAGAGAGAGAGAGAGAGAGAGAAAGAGAAGGAGAATCTGTGTGCTCCAGGGATAACCCCTCTCTTTCTGTCGAGGAAGAGCGTTAAATCCGAGCTCTTTTCCCTCGTGGTTCACCAATGTATATAAAATTCTAGCGGCCTCTTAATCGGACAGACGGTAATAAATGTGTGACTTTTTTGTATCGTTATAATACGACCAATTGGAATACAGCACGTGTCCTCTTTATTCTCTGAATAAATGAACTTGATCCACTCTAACTATAGGAGAGTATCATTTTTATTTATCGAAAGAATAATGTTTATTTTATTCCTCTGTAAACAACGATTTGTGGCTGAGAAATACGTGAACTTTTTGAAATATCGTATCAATAAAAATAAATTGAATAAAATTTATTCAATTATAATTCAATTTAAGAATCGAATGAATTTCTCATTTTCCCAATGTACGAAGAATTCATTTTTACTTTATAATTCATTGACCCACATGACGATATTTCTTTTTTCTTCCTAATTACCCTTTGCTCCGAAACCGTATTTTACAATTTGTACGAAAATCATTTCGATTCCTAATGACATTTTGATTGACGTAAAATAGAACGAAAGCCCACTTAATTCTGGGAAATATTTCGCTTCGAATTATGTGACTCGGCTACCATTCGTCACTCCCAGGAAATCATTAATTCAATCATCACTATAATCTATATATATAAGAAAAAAAAATATTTCTGTGTTTATACTTTTTCTCTTCTTGTCAAACGTAACCAATGATCGTCGCAATATTACACATTTTGCCAATTACTGTTGTTTTTTTCTCAAATACCGATTTTAAATCAACAATTTACTCAATACTCGTATTTTATCAATCTCATAATATTTTTGCGGTTCAATTGCCTCCTTACGAATTTTTTATAATAACTCCGATGTGTTTAACGATTAAAGATTTGTTATAAAGAAAACGATTAACACCCGATATCGCGGGTGTGTTAAGTGCAAAATTCCTTAATATCTATATAAACATATATATATATATATACAGACGCTGTTCTTCATTCCTTTATTTCTTACATTCTCGGATTTCTCGATTTCTCCACCAACGCCTTCGGACTTCATAGATAAAGCTCCAATTAATTACACATGCGATTACCATCGTCGTAATATGTATTATGTCCATTCACGACACATATATCTATAGATATATATAAATATATATATAAAAAAACACGTAGAAGTGTGGGTTTATAAGACCGGAAAGATCGAAGAACGTGCTCACCGAGCAAAGCCCAATAATTCATTTGTGAAACGTCATTTAAGTCTGCGTTTGCAAGAGTACGAAATTTATTTCGACGGTATAAGCGAGATTTATTGGACACTCACGCGTTTGTTCAAATTTCTATTTTCGATATTCCACGTTTTTTTTTTTTTTTTTTTTTTTTCACTTCATTTTTTATTTTCGGTACGAATAAAAATGTTCTGCCATCTGAAAACAAATCTTTCCTTTTTGTCTTTCTTCATTTAATTTACAACCGGAGAAACCAAAACGTGAAGCTTTATCTCAAGATTCTTTTCGCACAAATGTACATTATTGTGTTTATTTATTTGATGCTTGAAATAATAAAAACACTTATTTATTTCCTCATTGAGAGAGGATCGAGATTCCTTCAGAAAATAAATCATTGTTTGGCTAATCGTTTGACTATGATTATTTTTTTGTTTCTTTTTCTTTTCATTTTTTTCTAATTCTTCATTGAAACGGGAGTGCGTTTAAGTGCAAATGCTAAATGCCATGATTCTCGAACGAGGCTTAATATGACGTAACGTTGGGTTAACGATAAAGATAACGAGAGGCAATGCACAACGAGTTTGCCGTGTGTACGTACACGTACATTGCGATTTGGTATGACCACAGTCTCTGTTCTTTCGGTGTGTAATATCCATCGTGGTTTTGGCCTGGGTTCAATCAATCGATTTTGTACTCTATATATAGTCCTTAATTCGACTAATTTCAGTATTTACTGGCACCCATATATAGCAATAAAATTCGACCATTCTCGCATGATCGCCAATCCACGATTAGATAACGCCGAAAACCACCAAACGTAATTGCAACACAGCTGATTTCGATACCGGGCAAATTACGTGGATGAATAGCGTCGATTGAAATTTGAGTGCTTTCCTCGATTTTCCATTGAGCAATGAAGTTTGTGAAATTTCCATCAAATATCTCCGGTTAATTCACTTGAAAAAGCCATTTATTCAATGCAGTTTCAAATTTCATGCGATCTATTTAATTTACTATTCTCTAATTCCGACAAATCGATTTTAATTTCGAATATTTTGTTTGCGAATAATACAGGAAGAAAAAACCATTCGTTGATGCCTCTCGATGCACCAGCTAACCCCAGACTGACCCTCGTTCGATTTGCTTCGAGATATCACGGTTTTTATTTTTTTTCGATCCTCAAACGTCTCGACGCTTCACTCAATGCTTTACTATAACCTGCGCTCGTAATATTTTGTTTTTTTAATACTTTTTCATCGTATTTTATCGTGAGACGAACAAATATGATATAACGAACAGCCAACGATCGTTATTATGCCATATTTGTTTTCTATGGCAGATGAACTTCTTCCTACAGCTTTTCTTATACGGCTCTCTCTCTCTCTCTCTCTCTCTTCTCTTTCCCTCTCTCTCTATATGTTCGTATAATGTAATAATGTTCCCTGTGAGCTCGTTGCACGTGCATCTGTATATAGGCATCGGTTTCCCATTAGTGAGAAAGGAGGAGTCGCAAAACTCGTAAAGCTTCCTTCCAAAAAGGCAATGCAGTTAACTAAGTTATAATGCAATTGCTCTTGCACTCCCGCAAACAAACGAACGAGGGTGGATTATAACCATTAGAACGTTTTAATATTTCTCAACAAATTACAGCTACTCAGACCTTAACCTCTACCTTCAAAATTGCTTCTTGTTTAACTCAAACTTGAATATTGTTTATTTTTCGATTTATTATTCAATCTAGATTGAATTTACTAGAAGAAAAATCAAATTTTGTCTCAATAAATCTTCAGAAAAAACCTTTGCCGACACCTTAATTATTTTTTTGCAGAATGTATTCATTATAAAAGTGAAAATTATGAAGAATCAATTGATATTTAAAAAAAAATTAGTCTTGGGTTGAAAATGGGGAAAAAATGGGAACTCTGTTCGTTTATAAGGAGAAAGTGGATCTCACACTGACACCTTTTGTTTTCTCTCGGAAGAATACTCACTGTTGTATTTTCACGTTGAAGAGGATAAAAGAGCTTTGTAAATTTCGAATCGGATGCGAAGAGGACCCTTAAGAGTTGAATTCAAGACACTTTGAAAGAAAGACAGAAAGGCAGTAAGAGAGAGAGAGAGAGAGAGAGAGAGAGAGATAGAGAGCAAAGCAATGAAAAGATTGCGAGTTTGTATCGTTGCGTGTGTGGTTTCAATTTCGCGGTTTCTCGCTCCCGGGCCAGGCCGTTCCGATACGCGATATCCTCAGCTCTTACGGAAATCTAATTTTAGACATTTTCTTTGGGTTTGTTCGATCGTTATTCGCTTTTGTATATAGAAACAGAGAACAGAGATCTTTACGGTTGAAGAATCCTCTCTATCGAACCAGAAAGAGAGGAAGAGAGAGAGAATAAAATAATTCGTCGATATGTGCTTATCTGTTCGTTCTCTCTTTTTTTTTTTCTTCCTTTCTTTCGAGACCCCAAAAATATATCTGACGTTTCCAAAGCGTGGCTTTTTTCGTCTCCAATGAGTCGACGCTCGTGATCCGAGAAAGCTTTAAAAATTACTTGGCTTATTTTTTTAACGCTGCATTTAAACTGGAAAAAAAAAAAAAAAAACATTTCAACCACATTTTTTTCACCTTTATGCAAATATTGTTCATTCAAACTAACAAATTCGAAAGAATAATTCTAAAAATTTGTAGACATTTGACTCGCGCAGCAAAAATTACGAATGAGTTTGTTTTTTTAAACGTATCTTGAAAAAGAAAAAACAAAAAACTATTAGCATTTTTATTTCTTTTCGCTATAATGCACTTTAATGTTTTTTATATTCGTAAATACTCAGCCTCCATTTATCGAGTCCATAATAATTTGTGAACCTTTGTATACCGCGTCTATAAAACAATTTGTGTGAGTCCATTGTTTATCAGAGGTGCAAAAAAAACCGACCTCGAATATGTATTTCTTTTCTTTCTTTCCACGTGAGAATGAAGTAATTAAATAAAAAGTATTCGCGTTTGTTATTTCAGTATAAATGCTTTGTACATATCGGTCTTATGAATCATTTAGTGGATCGTTAAATAGCTTCTCGAAAGTGATGAATATCGGATGTTAAATTCATTGTTGATCGCGCATAAAATCTCGTACGAAACATTTTCTCGCTATTTCTACAAATTCTCTCTTCTTGTCTTTCTTCAATTATACATCGTAACATTTGAATGTGCGAAAAAGAGGAAAGCAAAGAGAGAATAAACGACACGAGTGTTCCACATTTTGGCACGAGAATCCAAATGATCGGGAGCTTTGCATTATTATTATTATTATTATTGTCATTATTATTACTATATTTTCCAATCTGTTGTCACCTATATTATTAAAAATTTACACGTGTATATTCCTATGTACATTGAACTTGACGAAATTGGCTTATTTTTAGCTAATCTATTATTTCTGACATTCTCAATGTTTTACATTTGAACATTCTTTCTGACGTTTCATTTGATCGTTACTTCCTTCTTAATATGCGACTTTTCTTCGTATAATATTTAAACACATCGTTTTATATTTACATGAAGAATAAAACAAAAATATTAAACATGTGTACGTTACCATGAATAAATATGGAAGACTTTTGATAATATTTTGTCATGATCGATGTTTTTTTATATATTTTTTTATTATGCAATCCCATTCAGGTTTTCCATTTTCTAGGTCAATTTATATTTGTGAATCCCCACTTCCGTTTTCATGCCAATGATTCTCGATGTCTCGACGACACTGTCACGTGTTCATTGCGTTATGACATTAATATATTTCCGACAAACTCAACGAAACTCCCTCCTTCTTTCCTCTTTCTCCCTCTTTCTCTCTTCCTCGCAATCTCTCTCTCTCCCTCTCTCTCGCTCTCTCCTTCTCATAAGAATGAGAGGAAAATATTGAAGAAGCTCAACGAGATTTTCTTGGCTGTCCTCTCTCGGAAATCGCGTCGTCTCCGAGGCGTCTCGTCGATTTGCTCTCGTCGTCTTTGATAAATCATCCACCCCTCCTCTTTCCCCACATTTCCACCTGGTACACCAACGTCTATCGATTCCTTCATTCGTTTCACGTTCTCGTCATTCATACACTCTTGGTCCATTCCTTTTTCGACACGACACGACTTCTCGACCTGTGAACTCTCCCACTCTCCGCCGCCAAACTACTTCAGACATTTGGCTCCGATCTTTGCTCAGTGCGCATTGCGCTTTTTCCTCGGTCTTCAACTTTTTTTTACAGTTTTTTTTTTTCACCACTTTTTTCTACTTCTAATTCGTTTCAGCAGGTTATCTTACGAGTCTGATTTTTTTATATATTCAAATAATTCTTTGATTATTTATATTTGTATGAAATCTTGAAGCACTCTGTCAATTCAATTTGATAAAATATTATTTATTTATTGTATAGTAAAAAAAAAAATAGGTTTCGTTTTTGTCGTTTTTATTCGGCTCTGACGAATGAATTCGTTTCGCTGAATTTATTCTCTTTTAGCTCCGATTTATTTCGAACCCTCTCCGTCTCGTTTTGTCTCCCAGAAGCTTGATTTACTTTTCGTATTTTTTCAAATTGGATAAATAAACGAGTCATTTTAATGCCGAAAATCATCATAGTTGGATTTTCATTTGTTTATTCGCATGAAACATTTTTTTGTAACATTTCATTTTTTTTTCGTAATTATTCTTTTCGTTTATTTTTTCACCCAAGCTTCACAGACCGAAACACTCCATCGTCAGTTTGGCTTATCAAGTTTTACCAGACTCGTATACTGCTTTTAAAAACTATTTTTCTCAACATCTCTCTCTCTCTCTCTCTCTCTCTCCCTCTCTCTCTCTCTCTCTCTCTCTCTCTCTCTCTCCCACTCTTTTACTCTCTCTTTTTTTTTCTCTCTCATTCTTGCTGAGTTGTTTCCTCTAACTCAGCGTGGAACCACAGCTCTCTAAGAATTCACTCCCTGCGAAGAATCTTGAGAGCATTTTCGCTATTTCACCTCATCTGGACCGCTGCCATCGTCTCATTCCTCCCGCTCTTTTTCTCCCCTTCTCTTATACGTGTGTCCTCTTTTATTTTCTTCTTTTTTTTTCTTAACTCTGCAGCATCTCTCCTCTCACGTTCGTTCTACGTTCGTGGAGTCTCCCTCCAACTCCCTCGTCGCTCCTGTTCCAAATTCTTGGCAAAGTTTTTCGTTCCTTCGAGTCGTTCCGCGATCTCTCATGCTCCCAAAAATTCCGAAATTAAAAGCCCGCAGTCTCCCTGTTTACAGATATTTCTATAATTGGATTTGTCCAATAAACTTCTGAACAAAAAAATTGTAACCAAGTCGGACAATAAAATTAGAGAGCGTTCGTGATCGTTTTATGCTCGAAAAAAACACTTCAGATCATTAGCCACATCGTAAAAAGTGTTAATTGATAAATATCTCACATTGGCATCCAAAACTCGTCTTTATCCTCAAATCATTGTCGTCTGCTACTTATTTTCCAAGTTTTACTACATCGACCATTTCTAACAATAAATTCCAACAGTTTGCACTTGAAAAATAAAAAAATAAGCCCTACGAAGCTCGACGCTGGATTCATTCTCGAAAAATGGTATAACAGCCTCTTCGAAATGTAGGTTATTTGAAAAACAAATCATTAACATTTTATCGAGACAGCCGATCGTCACTGTGCATAAATATTAATGTTCCCGAGGTTGTAAGTTGATGCAAAAATCATAAACTGTCAATTGTCTCGGAAGTTGCAATAATATTGGTAGATATAAACGTAACTGGCGAACTTGTATCTCACGGGTCTGTACTCTTGCCGGGTGTTATACGAGCTAACGGTCCTCGAATGTTTACCGTTCTCAACGACGTATTATGAGCCATTATATATAGAGCGTGGCAGATGGAAAAACGAGAGATGATCGCAGAATGTTCTTCGATCATATAGTCTACCTGTAGTATCGAAGTGAGAAAGAGGAAGAAAGAACGTATCTCGCGAGACACAGAATCAACAGAGACATTGAAAATATCGTTTGAAGGAAAAAAAAAAAAAAAAAAAAAAAAAACCAGAAGCGAAAGAAAGAATACGCGGGCACGTATCGTAAGGCTTTGACGGCTTCGTAAACGTGGATAGAGATGTCAAGGACACGTCATGGAATTCTCCGGGTGCGTGTCTCTTTGCACATGTGTTATTACGAACAATCTCTTACGTAGTTGATTATTTCAACTTTAAACATCAGTTTCGTCATTTTTATTTTATTTTTTTGAATTAGTTACAATGATTTTCATGAAATATGTTGTTTCATGACAAACCGTTTGGTAATTAGGAAGTTTTTGAATAATTAAAGAAAATATTTATAAATCTTACGATAAGTTTGATAGAAATATCATTTTTTTGTTTGAACTGCTGCATTGATTGGAATAAAACTGTTTTTTGGCTGCGAATGAAAATACTTGAATAATTGAATGAATAAAAAAATGTAGGTGAGCTCTAAATTACAGATTTCACAAAATAAAACTTTTTTTTTCAATTAATTACCATTAAGTATAAATGAAAACAATTAAAACTGCATTACGACGTTGCGTACATGATATTTTTTCATGTATTGGTACACGGGCAAGGACTGTTCTCATAAATTCCCTCGATCTTTTTATTTTCAATGTTTTGAACTTCGTCCTTCTTGCGGCCTTGTCTCGCTCCCTTGGCCATTTTTCACTTCGTTTTTTCTCTTCCCCGATCGTTCGAACCAGCAAAAGTTCTTCGTCCTTGTTTCATCACGTTCTTAATCGTATGAATGAACGAATTATTTATCGAACAAAAGAAAAATGCAGCCTTTTATCAAATAATATTTATTCAATTTCTTCAACTATTATTTATTGCTTCAATATTTATCGCTTTCCTGCTCAGCATGAAATAAAGACCGTGCGGAGTCCCCAACTCAAAATATGCTTCAGGCCTTTTTTCTCACGATTTATACACACATGGATGTCCGTACGTCCTTATCCGTACGTCATGACCTAGGACAACATGGTGCAGTCATATGTGGACACTGATGGTGATGAGGGCGTCTATTTAAACTCACAACGTCATCGGCCTGAGTATTGACCATTCCCTTCTTGCTAGACAACCTAATGAATAAAAAATAAATAAATAGATTCTTCGTCTATATTTCCTTTTGCAAATAAATTGCAATAAACGATCAATGAGATCATTTTATTGCGAAGGAATTTATACATTCGAATAATTCGATAAAGTTGTCGTACGAATATCCATTTTTATTCAATCGAATTTTATATAATTGACGAGACTTGAAACACTTTATTGAAAATGTATTCGATTTCATGGTAAATTGTCAACAAATCGAAAGTGAGATCACTTTTTTTTGTCCTCTACCAGACAATTCTTTCATCATTTCGATTTGTTTGGGTTTTTTCTTTTAATTTACATTTTTCGTGTCTATCACAAATATAAACATTTGTAAATACTTGGAAAAAATAAAGATAATGTATTTTTGACATAATCACCATCACACTTGTCTCCGTGAACGAAAAGGGTTGAGTTGTGTGACGGCCGAGCTTTTTTTAGTTTGACGAAAAAACTGGTAAAATGCTTTTCAATTCTGCGGGTCCCTCAGAATCTTCGCAATAAACTCGTTGACAGATATCAACTTTGGGAAGCTTTGGACAGTGCAACTTACTGATATGCTCTAGATTTTATATATTTATATGTCTAAGCACATTTGGATTTTGAAAAAATATGACTGCAATACACATGCTTTGCGGGGGTGCGTATGAACCATCGCGAGTTTATTCTCATATATTTCAAGGATAGACGCATTATGTCTCGAGAGATTATTGTTTTTTTTTTTTTTTTTTTTTTTTTTTTTTTCTTTCTTTGGCAAAGTGACAAAAATCATCACTCTTTCGGCCTTTTTACACATCTTTCCGAAGCATTTTACGTCAAACGTACCAACGACCTCTAAACTAATTGATCCCATCAGCAATTTTACAAAATCATAGAGAAAGCTTAACAAATATTTATGTTAATTTTTTTTTTAAATGCTTTTGGTCATTGCCAAAAATTACGATCTCTCATGAATCTATATTTGGGATATTTCATTGATTTTATTCATTATTAATAAATTGATTCTTGATTGAAACAATGTCATTTAAAAGATAGAGATTTAATGAGGTCAGTTGCCATCATTTAATTGTTCAGTGACATTTCTACAACGATCGTAGTTTTCGTGAATTATTTTGGTAACGCGTTTGTAAATGATTAATCATGTTCGTTGAATAGCAGCGTTGATGTACATATTAATATAGGTGTTAAAATTCAAACAACGATAATATATCGTAGAATCTGACCCACAAATAGTCCTCTTGATTATTTGGCATTGCTGCAGCAATCCAGAAGCCTTTTATACACAATCCTTTCTATTATTAATCACAGACGATCTCCCCCTCCTCCCTCTCTCTCTCTTTCTCTCTCTTTATCTTTCGCTCACTCTCGAGTATCAGGTATTTTTGATCTAAAATAAGAAAATTTAACGTTTTACCATCAGAACGTTTTAATTTTATTGCTGTCCTCCTTTATCCTCATTTTTCGTGTGTTCTCATTTCGTAAACGTAATACGAAACTTCTTGGCTTTTTTTTGTTTTTGTTCTCTCGCTTTAATTACCCTCTTGTGGCTCTTGAAAATCCCCCGAAGATTTCGTTTTAAATTTACGATTTAACGTTCGTACATCGCTCTGACATAACTTCTCCATTTTTTGCCCCTCGGCTTTTCACAGCTCGGAACACGATTATTACGCCATAGCAGATATGTCGAGACGGACAAATTTGAAACGTGCCGAACCGCAAAGTGACGGAAAAACGTGAGACGCCTCTGTGTTTATGACTTTTCAAACTCGAAATAGCTGGCGAAAAATGGAGAAAAACATGAGATGACTTTTCATCGAATAGAACTTGAAAAATAGTCGATACGTGAGACAAATGTTGATTTTTCTTTTTATTTACGTCATCGTCAAAACAAAACGACTTTTCAACCATTCGTAAACATCAATTTTACCCACAAATTATTAAAAATCATTCTCAAACTGTAATCTCTCGACTCTGGGACTTTTGTAAAACGTTTTTCGATAAAAACTGATTTTCACATGAAATTTATGGCTTAATCTTTTGCCCTTATGTTTATTACAATTAGCGGAGGAATTTATTCAGATAACCTTCGTCGTTTCGGACTTGAACTCTCCCTGCATAGTATTGAGACTACCAATAAACAACATGTGTACTTGTCGGCTCGTAAATCGTGGCATATGTGGTATTTATGCACACAAGTTATGGGAGAACGACGATCTTGAGTGGTGATAATAAAAATTTAAAAAAAAACAAAGAAAATATAAACTTTTATCGATGTCCTTATCGAAAATATAAAGGTCCTGAAGACCTTGTACGATTTTCTCGAAATCATCATTTTTATGCATCATTTTTCCTTGATTTTCAAATTAAAAGAATATTTTGTTTCGAACCATCATAAATTATATCATAAAATCGTTCTATAAAATTCATTTCGTCCGTGTAGATTATCTTTCTGGTGAAAAAAAAAAAAAAAAAAAAAAAAAAAAAATTTTTTTAAAAAAAAAATTTTTTTTTTGAAAAAAATATTAATACGAAAAAAAAAAAAAAAAAAAAAAAAAAAACATTTCTTATATACGACGACATTTCTCTTGACGAATAAATTAACAACGCGTCGCCCATATAACGAAATGAAATATCTTTTTAATTCGCATATTTCACGATTTCCTCTCGCTCCTGACGTTTCTGGGCTTTCCAATTAAAGCAACGCGCACTTGGTGAACCGCGTGCGCGTGATTTGAATTTTATCCACGGAAACGCCAAATGCTTTAAATAGTCCTCATGATGCATGGAAGGGGGCGGAGAGCGGGAGTCTCATTCGCGCAACACAAAACGTAAAACAGAGAGACACTCATCGAGCGAACAGAGTGTCTCTCGCATTCCGATTGTAATGACGAGACAATGACAATGACATTGGACGAGGCTCGTTTGTATTATGCACTCGCGTGACGATGAACAGTATAATAAAAACCTTTCTATATATCGCTACATCATTTTTGTATTTTTTTTTTTTTTTTTTTTTTTTTTTTTTTTCGTATTGAAAGGAAACAAACGCTACAGGGAATTTTTTTTGCTTATTAAAAGACAACACATCGAGCGTAAATTGATTTTTTTCAATATTGAATTCGAAAATCGTAACCTTGTCATTACCATTTTACAAAAAACCTCATTTTGGTCAAATTTTATTTTAAAAAATTATTCCAACAATAGCAAAATACTCTGATCAATGAAAATTGTAAACTCGACACCTTTTTCTCAAGTTCATTGATGGAAAATTTAGTTTGATCTTAAAGAGCTCTGCAAATACGATTTTCCCACTTTCCCTACCTCTATTTCGATGATAACGTGAATTTATTGTGCGAATACACACACACACACACGTAAGACTCGGTAGAGTGTAATAAGCCGGCCCGCGAGCGAGACCGGAACGTCCGTTCGTCCGTCCTGGATGCAAGGATATCCTCGCACGAGTTTCTAAATATAAACTCTCTTTGCCATATAGATGCTCTAGGAGAAGTAAGAGAAGAACACGAGAAGCCGGTTGGGCCTGTTGTGTCTCCGGTATAGAGATACCCCACACACTCGGGTATCGTAAGTCCAACCCCCTCCCCTTCCCGCCCCCCTCCTCCTCTAACTTCTTTACCTCTTTCAGGATACGCACTTAATCTTCTTTTTCCTTCTCGTAGTTTTGCTTCTCCTTGTCTCCTTATTCTCATTTTATTTTATTTTCATCTCCCTCTATTTTTTTATTATTATTATTATTTTTTTTTCTCATTGAGTACAAGCCGAGTAGCCAAAGGTGGAAAACATGCGGATGAAATATTAGAAGGAGAAAGTGTGCGTCTGGTACACGAGTTTAACTGAATGAATAACTTGGAAATTTTAGATCTGTTTACATTGCGAAATACTTGCGCTTTTTCACCTTCGAGATAAAAATGCATTAAAGTGTAGGCTCCACCAAAAGATAAATCGTTATATACGTTCACTCGTATATCAAGGGACGAAAAAAATTATCTTATTTATTACCAACGTTCGTTTTAATTGTTGCTACATTCGTTCAAATTATTCCGAAAGTTTTATCAACCGTTCCTTATATGCTATTCGTTTTAAGCCTGATCTTTGAACCATCGTTATGCAATTATTGTTCATTTTGTATAATTCACTTTAATATTAAAACCAATTAAACGCGGAATTATTAAATCGAATTACGAACTGTCATAAATAATCATTTAACCAAATAATTGTCTTCAATTCTGTATCACGTTTCCTAATCTTTGAGTTTAACTGATGAAACTTTTATTAATTTATTAAAATTATACTCAAATTCCACATTTTCTGGAATCTGGATTAAGCGTCAAGAGAAGAGAAAGAAAAAGTGTTTTTTCAATTGTTGGAAGTTACCTAAGCTCGCGGGTAATCTTTTCCGGCTGATACGCACAACGAGGGTTAACCTAGGCAATGAGGAGAACAATTAAGGCCTCGTGCGCTTGTATACATGCCACTATTTTATGTCGCTTTGAACCAGTAGCACAAACACGTACACACTATATACGTATGTATATATTTTAAATACATATAAAATGCTCATGTAAAATTTATCTCCTCGTGAGCTCGCACGTTCCTTGGCTCTTTCTCGTGTTATCTAACGCCTCTCGTGCGCGTGCTACACCGAGTTTGCGAGAGTATCACGATCCATATACACTAAACATACCCATGTCAGATTAAAAAACAGGCCTTGATGAAGCAAATTAAAAAATAATGCAAACTTTGACTCTATTTTAATAATAAAACATCGACTCCGACAAATGTTGCAGCAAAAATTGATGAATTTTTTCATCATTTCCTCAGAGTAGTTGATTAGTTAATTATAGAGTGAAAATAATAATTTGTTTGTATATTAATTGATTTCATTGTTTTTTTATTAACGATTTACTAATGAGAAAATTATTGTTATTTGTTAACAGGTAGGACACGCTTCGCCACCACCACCAGCACCGTCTTCCCTCACAGCTCATCAACAGCAACAAACACAACAACAAAATTCACCACCCCGAGGACCTCGTACATTATTCCTCAGACGAAGTGAAAATGGCTTTGGATTTACTCTTCGTCATTTTATCGTCTATCCGCCGGAGTCCTGTTGCGTAAGTATTTTTTTTTTTTAATTACAATATTCAACGAAATAAATCTAAGGGACGATTGAGAAGGTTTTTGAAATAATTTTTAATCTAAAATTTATCAGTTGAAGTCGATTTTGTGATAATTATTCCACTCGGATTTATTTGATCGATTAGAATTTGTTTTTAATGATGTTTTGACTCGTTTAGAGTCCCGGAAATTATTTGTCCCAAGGAAATGAGATTTTGTAAGGAATCAAAAGGAGGGGAAAAAAAATAGTCCATGCGAGGTAATTTTTGTTTTGATTTTTTGAACTTTTTTTTGACAGATGTTACCGGGACACGAGCGAACGAAAATCGATGAGCCCATGGACACGATCTTCGTGAAGCAGGTACGACAAAATTCACCGGCAGCGGAAGCGGGGCTTCGTACGGGTGACAGAGTTGTTTCGGTCGACGGTGCTCCAACACGAGGTGAACAGTACGCGAGTGTAGTTCAACGAATACAGCAGGCTGGACCTTGGCTGCGATTGCTCGTCGTATCCAAGGAGGACGATATATTACAGAGGGTGAGAAAACGATTTTTTCGAGTGATTATTTATTTCCTATAATTGGAGAAGAAAAAAAAAAGTCGCGAAAGTTCTAAAAAAGTGATAAAACTGCTGCGGATTGATAAAATATTTTTTGTATCTCCAACGAACCTCATTGTTTCAACGATTTTTATAATCTCGTTGTTCTCCGAAGCAGCATTTTTTAACTGTAAAAATCGTTCGAACGAAGCCATCGAGGAAAATTATTTGCACAAGTGTCGATGAATTTGAACGTTGCGTTGATGAAAGTGAGTCTAGACTGTGAAGAATTATGCTGAAGTAGAAGAAAAAAAAGAGGAGTAATCGATACACAGACTGTTGCTTGATTAACAGGAATATTTCATGAATTTTTGTACATTTTTCGGATTTGTTGAATACTAAAAAAGAATTGACAAAAATCGTCAGGTGTTTACTCAAAGTCGAATAAATATTGTAAAATGATGAAAAAATAAATGAATTTTGTAATGTTTGCAGTATTTCGGTGAAACGGCGCACAATCCTGAGACGAATCAGCGAGTAGCTCGTCATCGTTCACCGGACAGAATATCCCAGAAGCATCGTCGTTCAATGAGCATGATACCCGGACCGTCAGCGCGTTCTCGTCAGTCATGGATTTGTCAAACGCCACCAGGTACCGAGAGTCAATCGGTGGGATTGACCGTTCAAACGTATAGGTCGAGTAGCAGCGATAATGATTACAAGGATTCGCCAAAAAGCGGGATGTCGAATAACAAAGGGGCATCGCCGAACGTGGGGGGTTCGTTGACGATGACGAGTAGCAGTAGTAACAGCAGTAACGGAAGTAGCAGCAACAACAGCAGTATAAAGACACCAGCGTCGTCGAATTCAACAAAAATAATAGTGACCCAGAGACGTCAGCCGGTTGCGGAGTCAGGAGGAGGAGGAGGAGGAGGAGGTGGAGGTGGAGGAGGAACGATTAATCAAGAAATCTACGGTAGAACGTCGGAGGAACGTTCGCAGCACAATCGACGTTCCTTACCTCAGGAAGCCTTGAATCCAATGTCTCAGCAGTCGCAGCAAAGATCAACGACCGACAGCAGATACGATCTTTACGATCGTACAAGACCAGAATCGATATATTCGAGGCCGAGCAGCGAGCAGATATACGATAGAATCAAGGATCCGATATACGAACGCGTGAGACCGGGTCTCACGGGTTTCAGCAAATCTTTGGATCAACAGCGTTATCCAATGTCGCGGGCTGAGCCACAAGTACCGATTTATCGGCCAGGACGTCGAATCGTAACACGCCGAGCTAGCGAGGGTAGCGGACCGATCAACGAAACCGACGTTCAAACTTACGCTAGTAGCGAAGCACTTAAAACTGGTGAACCAGGCTCCAGATTGAGCGTCGATTCACGCCGCGACTCCTCGCCAGCTAGCAAAGATTCTTTGTCCTCTTACGATTCTAATTCCACTCTTACCGGCAACGAATGCTCCGATGATTCGGTCATTATGACCAGGCTCCGGAAAAGCTTCGAGCAGAAAGAAGAATTTCTTCGTAGGCCCAGTCACCCCATCGGCTGGCTCACGCCCGATGATTCCACCGCGAGATTGAGCCCACAGGCTCAGGTTATTCAGCGGGAATTTTATGCCAGACCTCAAAAGTTACAGCGTCAAGTTTGGCCACCCAACGAACAACAACCTCAACAACAACAACGATCGCCCACCAGAAACAATCACGAAAGAGGTAAAAACTCGAAACCGTCCAATCAAAACGTACAAAGGGTACGTACTGACATGGATTCCGAGTCGGATTATTCGAATTATCGTCAAAACGACGAGAGAACTGCCTTCGAAGATCCACAAGCTGTTCGTGATCGATTTTATTCGTCCCTCTACGACGAGAACGGACAATTCGTCAAAGAAAATCACTTCTCCTATGGACCAGCCCAAAGCAACGATACACAATTTCGCAATTCCGTCGCTACCTCCACTCCGAGAAACCCAGCGAATAATAACAAAGCTGCTTTCGTCACGACACTCACGAGAATTCACGAGAACGTGACGAGCGCCAATCAACAACAAACTCCGAACGATAATTCCGATCTGAGAAATGGCACTTCCTCCCTTCCCTCCTCACCCGGACCGGAGAAAAAAAATACCGACAAATTTCCTCTACCATCGCAGGGATTACAAATTGTCTCTCGACGCGCCAAACAATTCGAGTCCGGCAGATTATTGAGCGATGACGATGAACCTACCAGCGATCGGACCAATCTTTACAAAAGTGAACTGTCCAGATTGTCCAGCAAACGAAGCGTGCCAAATGTCGCTGTTAGGAAACGGGAATTCGAATCGAAAGCCGAGTCTCAAGAAGTTCGACGAATCGCTGCTAATCGAGAGAGTAAATCGTTGGATTCGGGTAAGAATTCGTGGTTTCTCTTCTTCTCATTTATTCATCGGTCCTCGTCAACTAGAAAACAGAAATTTTTTATTCTATAAATAGTCACGTCAATCCCGAACCGAGAAAGAAACCTTCGTCATTAAATCGCTGCACGAAAAATTCATATTTGCTTCCGATTTCAAGTACAAAAATGTTGATTTTTTATGCCAAATATTTTGACACAAAGTCCCGATGCTTCGTCGAGGGCAACTATTCAACAATTTTGTAATCCCGACGATAATTACGCACGTTTCATTAAATCAATATTTTTGTATTTTAATTCCAAAAGTTTCGGAAAGTTCTTCTGTTTCGAAACTGAGAAAAACAGCTGCAAAAATTATACTTTTTTGCCTTATGACCGAGTCTTTTCCCTCAATCGACTATTAAGTTTTTTCTCATTATATTTGAATTATCGAATTATCGTCTAGGCAAGGCATTGTCAGGGAACAGAACAATTCCCGTAGGCAGCAGATACATCCATTGCGAACCGCCGCCTTCCTTTAGGGATTCTCAAGATAAGGAAGGTAGTTTAAAAGAAAAAAAAGTGGTTTGGCTCGAAATATCTCAATGTGATAATTTGAGCAATACTGTCGATGAGCGACCATGACAGAATTAGATGTGCATTTTGTGTTTTTTCCCCTTCTTACTCTTTAATGATCGAGATATTTCGCGAGATATTAAACTAACAATTGTTTGTTCTAATTTCCTCATTACTTACCACCACTTTTTTTATGGAACATAACAGTCCAAATCCAATAACACTCTGTTCTAATTTACTACGTTGGCACAAGAGTCTTGGCGAAATGAATGTCTAACGAACGATTAGAAACATTTGTCGAATGGCCTGATTTAAAAAAAAATCAAACATACACACACATCATTTTTTTTAATGCTCAGGGATGAATAGGAACAACATTTTTTCCAAATGTTTAGAAGATCGTATTTGAAGGAACAGATTAAATGCAGAAACAGTCGTCTTTTCATTCGTGAAATCTCTCCTGTGAGATTTTACATACAAATGTTTTTTTTTTTCTTCTTTTTTTAAGCACACGATTGTAACATATTTTCTCTAGCTTTGAACGTGAAGCCCCCTCGATGTTGTATTCGTAATTTACCCAAATTCTTACAGCACACACATGAATGTTGTATTATTTTTTTGTTCGTGAATTCATGAATTGACCATTGCGAGTTAAAACGAAGGAAAGTTGAAACGAATGAAGTTGAATCTTGATACTAATGCTGATTTATGAAATTTCTAGAAATACCGGATATCGAGACCGCCGAGCCGGTGCAATTAAGAGCCCGGAGCAACAGTGCCGAATCATGGGAGGCTATTAACGGTGGATTCAATCGACGTGGGGTCAGACACACGTGGCAAACGGATAGCGATGAACAAGAAGGCAAGAGAAGTAGCAAAGCCAAGAGACAAGACAGTTATCTGCAGGCTGTCAGAACTCAGCTCGGTTGGTTTAAAATTCGCCTTCTTTTCGTTTTTTTTTTTCTCCTACACTTCGACAATCTTTATTAATTTGATTTCGTAGAGTAGAAATTGGTATCTTGTTGGCACGCTCACTATGGACTATTACTTTTTTTTTTCCTCTTTTTTTTACTATTCAATCGAGAATCTTTTTTTCTTTTTCCTTTCGTAATCGTTACGTCTAGAGAAAAAGAAATTGAGCTGTCGGTAGATGTATTTCTATCTTCTCGTAGCAATTTGCATGAACCCACATTTATCAATTTTGAGGATCAATCACACGTCGCTCAGCCAAAAATGTTGTTCGTACAGAATTTCGAAAGTTCGCACTTTGAAAAAAAAATCTTATAAATTCAAGGATCTGTGAATCATTTCGTAGATTTATTTCCAATAACAATCATTCCTTAAAGTTAACAATCATACCATTTTTTGTTCGTCACGTCACACGAGAATAGCAATTTTTTTAAATGCACTTTGATGTGAGTCACTGAAATTATTTTGAACCAAGATTATTGGCACGACGACATGTGTTATTTATCCTGAAAACAATTCTTTAGAAATCTGCGGTAGATTGAAACTCTTTTTTTTTTGCATACTCTTTTTTCTTACTTCACTGACCTTTCGGGATGTAAAAAAAAAACACACAATAGAGCATGAACCACGAGGCCACGATGAACGAAGGGAAATCGACGAGAGACCCAAAATCGAGGAGCCAAATTCTTCGTACTTTTCTCCGAAGCACCAGACGACGTTTACAACCCCAACGGTAACCATTAGTCCTCCCCAACCTGTAAGACCCAACAATCTTCCCATCCAAAATCCTTTGAGGCCCATGGACGACAACGAACAACATTTACCATCCTCGAACGATCTTCTCAACGTGGATGATCCCGAGCTCGCTCAGGAATCCCTCCTAGGTCAGGATCTCTTCTAAATTTGACAATCCTTTTACTTTTTTCTTTTTTTTTTTTTGATTTTTTTTTAAATGTTTTTGCCAATCGATTTTTGCAGTTCGAGGATGAAGAGTTTTAACGAATTAATCCACAGTTGGTTAAAATGTGAATTTGGTTTTGTTTTATCGAGTGGAAACCTGGCAGTGAGAGATTAACAAAGAAAAGCAACGGTCGAGGTTCGACGTAATCGCATGATGCAATTTCCGGGCATGAAACTAGCTTTCTTTTTTATTTTAGTTTCAGCGAGTATTTGGTTTTGTAGCATGCACTTTTTCTTCCAATAGCTTGATTTATAAAGTTTTGGGTATTCTTATTAAAATGTTTAGATTTTGTGGAAAAAATTTCAATAGATCATTAATTTATCGTTTCTTGATCTGTACCAATTTTTTAACTCTTAATGCATGTCTTTTTTGGAAACTCGAATCTGCACTGTAGCCAAACAATTCGAGACATAAAAAATTATCAACGTTCTTTTAATCTTTTTTTTTTTTAATTGCCTACAATGAATTGTTTAGAACACAAAAAGAGTCTCATTTCATAAGAAAACAAAATTAATTATCTCTTTTGATAACGAAACGTTGGCCCAACTCCATAATACACAAAATTCAGTAATTTTGTCACTTTTTTTTCTTCTTTTAGAAGTCTTAAGAAAAATTCCGTTGTCTTTGTTTCCATACTGAATTTCTCAATAATTTTGAACTTGTTCTATTCAGTTTTTTGTTTAATTTTGAAATATTTCCCAGATTCGGATTTCACAAAAATCTTAATCTTTTTTTTCAATTGTTCCTAACATTTCAAAGTGCTCTGCAATTGCCTTAATCATTTGAGACATTCGCCAAGTTTTTTATCTCTGAATATTATTTACCCCTTGACATTTTTTTCTCCCCTTAAGTGTCGCCATCATTGTGCTAACAATCGTTATTCATACGCTTTTTGCAGCTCCTAGTTCGACCGGTTGCGCTAACGGAGTTGTTCTCAGACGCCAGAAAAATGCTCAGCTCAGTAAGTAATTAACTCTTTCTCACTTACTCTCCTTCTCTTTCACTTTGTCGCGCATTCGCAAGTGTGTCGCATGGAGTTTATCGGATTTATTTTTCCAAGCTCCTTTTTATTCGCAAGCTAATTAATCTGACCAAAATCCTGTGCATAGCGAATTATTGTTTTTTCTTTTCTTTTTTTGTCCATTCTTAATACACAACGTTACCTTTTTTTCGCTTTCCACAATGTATGACAGTGATCAATGTTTTTCAGGCGACGAGGAACGAGCCACGAGACGAGTTTCGTATCTCAAGGCGACCTGGGGCGAACGGATGCACGTCGACAGCGATCTCGAGCTCAGTGATTCGGAGCCAGTTGTACCGACTTTGCGCAGGTAATGAAACGCCAAAATTTATCTTCCAATTACTTATCAACAAATGATTTTCTGAAGGAAACTATAAAATCAACAGAAAAATGTCAATTACATTTTGTTCTCAATGTAAAACCTGGAATCCTTGACATTCACAGTGACAACGCTTATCAAATTTACAAAACGATTATACTTGCTATGATCAACGAATCAGAACGAAAAAATGAGAGCAAGCAAATCGTTTTTTCTTCTCTTCTCCAGTTCTCGTCGCCTACTAGAGACAAGTTTTTTTTTTTTTAATACTAAGTACGACGATGTTTGTGTGTGTGGGTGTGTATGAAAATTATTGCAGTGCGCACAGACGATGGAGACCGCCGTTATTTCCAAGCGACATAACTCCACTGCGTCGTATCTTCGAGGACGTTACGCAGGCAGCTCATCTGCATCGACACTATCATCGGTGAGACTAGACGACAAGAGACAAGAGTGATGAGGCTCAGATAAAACCTGCATCGTTTAACTTTTTTGTGCTCGACTTTTTCTTCATTTCGTGACAAACTATCGCTTTAAATTCAGACCATATGGACCAACGATTAATCCATCTAATTTGAATCTCGTAATGGACTGCCTACTTTTTAAGAAGTACACTTTCGACTGCTTTTAAAATATTTAGTTTCCGATTTTTTTTTGAATACTTACAAATTTTCATTTTCATTTCCTGATCTTCGGAGTCGTATTTTTTTTAAGGAAATCTTTCGTTCGATTCAATTGTTGTGAAAATAAACAATAGTGTTTTTTCGTCTTGATTCAGTCAGTAATTTCTTAAAATATCAAACGATTTATTAAGAATTTTTTTACTCTGTTTATTCAATCGATAGCTCTGAGGAAAAGTATTCAAATTTAATATAAATTTGGTTTTTATTCAAAGAGACACACAAAACTACTTTTTCCCTAAAATCAATGACACAAAAAAAAAACAATATTCAAAAGTTTCCAATAAATTGAAATCAAACGTTTTTTTTCACATCTTTCATCACTTTGTATCAAAATTTCCGCATTAAAAAACTTTGGGAACTACTGCAGCAGTTTCGTTGCGAAGAATAACACAGTGAAAGCGTTCGGAAGTTCTGAAATAATCGTTGTAATTGTTTCATTTTTTATTATTTTTATTTATATTTATTTCAAGCTCCGTTGGGCGTAACTGTTTGTCATTCGCCAATTACAAAATGCTCTGGCCGTGCTACGAGAGCAGCAGCTATTGTCGATGCCGCGTTGTTGCTGATGTTGTTCGCTCGTGATTAGCCTATATGTGTGTGTGTGTGAGCCTGTCAGTGTGAGTGTGTACTCGGTCTCGTTTCGTTTCCTTCGTTAAAAAAAAAAATGAATAAAAAAAAAACTACAAGACTTTCCCTTCGTTTTTCCAGCTCTCGTGAGTCAAACAAAGAGCTAAAGAAAGAGAAAGAGAGAGAGAGAGAGAGACAAACACAGAGTTCACTGACCCAGGAGATCCCTTGTAAATAATTATTTCTTATCCTTTGTCGGATTGTTTAGTTTTTTATTAGTTTCAATGGCGTAACTTGGAGAAACGAAATGTGAGTAGGATTCATTTCGAAACAATCGAGATTAAAATCTTCGAGACGTCACTTCAGTGCGATTCGCTGCATCGGCATTTGTTTTAATGAAAGACGCAAACAATTTCTGCTATTTTCTATGTTGGGAAAAAAAAACGTTACGATTCATTTACACAAGACTCGAATTTTTATTTCAACGATAAAATGTTTGATATCGAAAAAAAAGTGTAATTTCAATTCCACCCACTGCTTCGAAAACCTTTCCATACTATTTTACCAATTTGTATTTTTTACAGTGGACTCAAATTGCCAGAACAAATATTTGTCATATCACTCGATTAAAAATTGGCCTTCGTTAACGCGCGATTTAATTTTACACGTGTGTTGCCTTTTTTTTCTTCGTCTCTTCTCTATTTATTCTCTTTCTCTATGCATACCACACGTATACTGCGACATAATATATTTTATGGATCTAGCCTGACGTGCGGGACGTTTGCGGCTGCTCGTGCCTGCCCTCCACATGTATATATTCGTATATATATATGTTTATGACATACAATATGTACACGAACGAGCAGCTACAAAACGCAAATTCCGTCACGTTCGAAATACTCCCGCACTAACATTGTGTGTATTGCTTGCTAAATTTGTGATCTCTGGTTGTTGTTTGTATGAAAACAGAAAAAAAACATCAATGTTTTACATCCTCGCTGAGAGAAAAACAATCTGAATATCTAAAAATAATAAAAAATGCATTGCGTTGGATTTTTTGTTTGTCGTACGCGATAAAAGTCTTATTATCTCGTGCCATTCACAATGATCTGCAAACAAATCGCTTATTCGATATCTGACAAACACTAAGTTGTCCGACGTCGATATAATAATAAAAAACGAGATAAAAACGTGTAAAAAGTTGCTATGAATAGTAATACTCTTCTTATTTTGTTATATTTTTAAATCTATTTATTTTGTTTTTGTTTTTATTTTAGCAACAGCATCTCGAGTGGTGCAACGTGCGGCGGAGCCGGTACTCCGAAGGACGTCGAACCGGTCGAGCGAGAAGGATCCCTTCACGTCAAGTTTACGGTGCTCGATGGCAAGGTGAGAAACGAAATGATTCTCTTTGCTCCTTCGCTACGACCGTTCCTCTCAACACGTTGCGTGTTTGTCGGACAAGTCGAGGGAAAAGACAAAACAATAAAAATACATATAACGAAAGAAAAAAAACAAAAAAAAACAGAAATGATAGCATGATTTATTGGACGTAGTTGTAGATCAAGGCACTTTCATGATTAGGCTATCAATTAACATTACATGCTTCACTCGTTATGTGTCACGGTATGCTTCATTGAAAAACGAGATTCATCCTAGAATAACGAAAAAAAAAGTAAAACATCAAATCGTAGATCAGAAAAATGTAATAATTATTTATCGATTAATTGAATTTTCGTTTATGATTCAGCGATCGACCGATCGTTCCTGGAAGCAAGTCTGGGGAGTTTTACGGGGTCCAATTCTTTACTTCTACAAGGACCGTCACAGTCAGGTGAGCTTTATGTATTAAATTTTTTAAATTTACTATTCCATTGCGATTTGATAAACTTCGGTCGCCCGTACAAGGCTCTTTTCAATAAAAACTGATTGGGTTAAGGTTTTAAAGAAGTTCAGTGAGCTTGAAAATTTGTCTTATTTATTTTAAAACTTATTTATTTTATCGAGTAAAAACAGGCAATCGTGGATTCTAAGGAAACTGTGATCATTAAATGGTACGAAACGATTTTTCTAAACAAACAAAAACAATGAAACAGGTGAATTTTTATCCCACCACCGCGTTTATCATTTTCTACGAATTTTCAGACCGGAAATCACGCAAAATGAAAGATTCCTTTCGAAGAGAGTTTTTCTAAAGAAAGCCAAACAATGAGGAAATGTTTCTAATTGTTTCATTCTTTTTTCCTCTCGACTTATTTACTTAGCCGTTGATTGTTCTCCTCGTTAATTGTGACGTGTTATTTTTGCAGTATGTATTGCCGTTTAGCTATGACAGTTAGTTATTGAAGATCGATCGAGAAGATTGATGATCGCTGGTCACGTATTACCAGAGGGTCGGGAGCTATTATGGCTCTGTGTCTATCGGAACGAAGACACACCGAGATACAGGACTCCTTAACGACCAGCCTTTTACATACACACACACGAAACGTTTGAGATAATAAATTCTGAGGGACATTCATGGAGAGACACGCATTGGCGCGTGCCCGTAAAAAGCTCGAACCTCGGCCTCCAAATGCCACTAAATTTTGTTCAACTTCATCGAATTCGTTGTCAACTTCCCTTTGACAAAATATCTTAGTCAAAAAATACAATATTTCCATGACCGTTTGAGAAATCAGCAAAAATACGAAATCTATGTCAACAGTTTTTTGGGACGAAAAAGTTAATTAAGGAGTCTCGATGTTGTTTATCGATTTTTCGATCGTGTCCATTCAATATTTTCCATACGATGACTTAAAATCTTTTTCAAAATCGTTGATGTACAAAAAAATAGATTCACTAGCTCGCTCTTCAAATTTTCTGCAAAGTGATTGTCACGCTTCGCGTTCTTTTTTTTCGCCTCGTCATACGCCGATAATCTTGTTGCTTTCGTAATCGTTGCAATGCTCTCGTCCGTTCAGGCCAACGGAAATCGTGAGTTCCGATGCGCTTTTACTTTTTTTTTTGTTATCTGCCTGTTTTTTTTCGTGGCAATCTTCCATCTATACAGGGAAGAGTTTTCTTGGCTATAGAACTTGTGAATTTTGGAATGGACACGCGAGCACATTTGGAAAATATACCTCATTGTATTTTGACATGCGTTTGGTAATTGGATCAAATTTTCATTGTTTTTCTTTTTCGAAGAATTTTGAATTGGTTTTTTATTGATTTCGTGGATATTAAAGTAGATCAATACAATTCTTTTTTTTTTGTTAAATGTTAAGAAAATTTTTGCCATCGTTATTTTTAGACTCCATGGATTTTCGTTTTTTTCCATGATTGTTTCCGTTGTTGTTAAAATGCGTCAGGGATCAATATTTTGAAAAAGATAATCACGACAAAGAACTTTCGCCAATTGACGAGCATCGCGAAATCGTCATCGGGAGTGTGCTCTCGCAAATATTAAAACACCTCGAGGGGACCTCAGTATGGTTAGAATAGTCGCGTAAACCCGGAACGTTGTATCGTAACGTTAGAGTATCACCGGAGGCGGAAGTGGCGGTCGCATTATCGCGACCGCAACCTAGACCCAGAAGATTTCTACAGTCGCCATTTTTTGTTCTCTTTCTTTCTCTCTCTCTCTTTCTTTTTTCTCTCATATTATTTCTGCGGGTTCGTCGAGCAGTAGAAACTCGAACTGCCTTTTGCCAGGAGTCCGTTGGTCCGAGTAAAAAATTCTTGACAAATACAACCAACTCAATTTCACTTGAACATTTTAATAATCCTCCATTTATTTTTCTCAACACCGCAATATGACATTTGTTCTTTTTGCATTCATAAAAACAAACCTCTTGACAAAACGACCCTCGTACATTGAAAGTCCAGTTTTCTTAACAAAATGCAAATGGCCTTAGTGAGGATAAAATTACAGTCAAATTGACTATTCACCACGTTACTAATTCATGCTATTTGTTTCTAAAGCTGTTATTTTTCTAATGGTAATAGCGCCAACAATTTATTCCTGCAATTTCTCTCAAACTGCCCATTAGTGTTAACTTGTATAAAATACTTTTTTTTTTTCATTCGTTAAAATCAATGAGAACCGACAATCATAGTCTGTGGTGAAAATCCTCGAGAAATACATTCGCAAATGACAGCTTTTACTTTCAATTCGATGAAAAAAGCGAATTGTTTAAAAAAGTGACAATTTTTCATTAGAAATCGATAATTTTTTCGAAAAGCGAACAAAACTGCACTGTTTTATAGATTTTTAAATAAAACTATCAAATAGCAATTATCAGCAGCGATGAGTTTCTAATTTATGCATCGATTTTGAACGAGGGGAAAAAAAATGCACCAAAAAAGTGTCAAATACCTGTTGCAAAAGTAAAGAAATAAACAACAACAACAACAATAATAATAATAATGAAAAAAAAAAATCTTAATGGCCTTTCAATATCAATTTTCACGATCAATAATTAACGATAAAGTGAATGAATTTATTAGGCACTCCAGACGTATCGGATGAGCATGCATATTAAACGATGCTCGAGTGTGACGAGTAATATCGAGGTGAAAGGTTTTTCATGCGATGGTTATTTTATTTGATTTTTTTTGTTGTTGTTCGTTCCCTCTTCTTCAACGCTCCCTCACTTGCCGAGTGGGGGATTTCACGCAGAGGTTTGCGAACACCGCAAATGTCGAAGCCAACCACATCGGGAACTCAACAGTGTTGTTAGCACTACCTTTATTACCGCGATCATGAGTTCTCGCGAGATCGCGTGTGTCGCGATGATTCCTCATCGTGTTCTTACTCGCGTTACCTCCAGACACTCTTTACGTTTCTAAACCCTGTGTACGAATCCTCGTGAAAGTGAAAATTTTTCAATGGCCAGTATCCTCAAATACTCGAAGCTTTGTTCGTCGTTCATTTTTATCAATAGTTGCAAACAAACTTCAATTTAAATTCAATAAATATTAGAACTTTTTTTTTTTACAATATGTTGAAATCAAGTGACAGTAGTTCTTACTCGTGCATACCGTTGCACTTTAGCACACATGGACTTTTTGGCAGACGATTGAGAAGATGGGGATCGACAGGATCTTGGGTAAAAAAAATTGCAGAAATGAGAATTTCTTAAAAAATTCAATTATTTTGACGGATGAAGAGATTTTGATAATCAATTTTAAACATTCAAACAAGGACAACGAAGTGTACAATCCATCAAAGTGTTTTGGTTCGAAATAAAACAAATAGCGTTATTTTCGTAATTTTTTTTCTTCGCGTCGAATTGTCTTTTATTTTCTCAATCGATTATTTTGAATGGATTTCTTCATTAAGCGTGAATTTGTCTTTTTGAAAATTGCTCCATTTCGACGAATTCGATTTTTACAGGATTTTTTTCTATCATTAAATCAAAGTGGATTATTGTGAAATATTTGAATAATTAATATTTAAATTCTTGTACAAATGTCTAATCGAACGTTTGCATTTAATTTCCAGAGTCCATCGGTAACGAGTGACGGAGAAGCCGGACAGAACGTGGACGTGAGATGTTCGTTGGTGGATGTCGCCGATGACTACACGAAACGGAAACACGTGCTACGAGTTGCGAATCCAACGGCCGAGGTTTTATTGCAAACTGAGGACGCTGCATCGATGGCACTATGGTTAAGAGCCCTTCACAAACACGCAGCAGCCGAGAAGCCCTCGGTAATAATATTATACTCTATACTCCAGTACAAGCCTCTTCGATCCTTATTATACATCAACCCACATTTTCCTCAAACGCAAACATCGTTAATAAAACGATCCTTCATGTTCGTTGGTAAACAATTTAACTGCATTTTTTCATCTCTTAAATAAGTCAAGTATAAAAAAATATATCAATTTTCTAATATTCCATCATCACCGTTTTATGTAAATTTAAAACACATATTATTTTACAAAAATTCTTTTTATATCGAATTTCCGAAATTGTCAATCATTTAAAATACGTTTTTGACGATTTTTTGAGAAGTTTCTCTGTTTGTAAATCTTTTTTATCGTTCAATTTGATTACGGTTTGAATATTTTGAAACAAAAAAAATATCTACAAATTTCTATCGATCGATTCTGGCAATTTATATTTTTGCCTACTTTTGTTTTTCCTTTTTTCGTCGATTGATCTACTTGCATTTTGCAAAAGAACGGTAGACCGCAATCCATTATATGAAAGATCGTTGACGTCGTTATCACACGACTTAATTGGGCCCGTACTTGTCGTCGTAGAGACCGTGAAGATCGTACTAAGCCGGCTATGCTAATGGACTATTAAACGTCACACTGGTACACGACCACGAATGTGCTTCCCTACGAGAACACGCTCTCGCCCACTCCCCGTAATTACTCTTCAACTTCGAATATATCGCAGTACCGCCGCTCTTCCCAATGGAATCGAGATTCGGAGAATTCTACTTTGCTCTGTGTTAGAAAATCATTTATAAAGAAACTCAAATAAATCGTGAGCTCAAAAGGGTGAAAGAGCAGCGATTGCCTTTTACGGATTATAGTTACTTCTTTCTCTTGGATTACAAAGTAAAAAAAATAATATTTAAAGACTTCGACTCCTAATTTTTCCCAATTTTCTCATTACCTCCAAAACTTTTGTCCCATTTTCTTGATTTTTTTTCGTTCTTTCGTAATTTAACTCGAAATTAAAGGACTAATTTTTTATTTTTTTATTTTTAGGACGCTAATTCGAGCACGTCGAAACAACAAGCTGTACCGCAAACCCCCGGACCGACTACTCCGAGCGCAGCAAATGCCCAATCAACCGGTCAAAGACTAAGTCCTCTGCCGAGTCACAAAGGCATTAGAAAACTCACGTCTTTTAGAAATCGTTCGCCAACCGGCCAGTCACCGGTAAACAAAACACGAAAACCAAGCCAGACAGTCGAGCCGTTGCAATCGCCGAAAACAAAAACGTGGAAAGGCCGAGTCGCCAAACAATTGAGAAGAATGCATGGTCAAGCCGGATCACCCTCATCCCCAACTGCTCAATTACCACCGGAAGGCGCAACTTTCAAAGTACCACTGGAACTTTGTCCAATGGTAAGAACAATTTTGTACACACTTTTGTTCTCTCGAGAGATTTTTTTTGTATAATCTTTGTATACATTTCGATTTATTTATTGTTTTATTCTCAGTCATCTTTCTCGGAATTTGTGCCTCTTATTGTCGAGATGTGTACGAGTATCGTTGAAGCGAGAGGTCTCGAAGTTGTAGGGATCTACAGGGTACCTGGAAATACAGCTGCAATTTCGCAACTCACGGAAAGCGTGAATAAGGGCTTCGAGAATATAAACTTACAGGTAATTTCCTAATTTATACCTAACTTTCATTTTTTTTCAAATAAAACCTTGTGACCTATAAAATCGAGGGGTTTTTTGTTGGAAAACTTCGTCATAACGTCCATCTCTCGGAACATCTTTTTTTTTGTACTTACTATGAATTTTTTTCAATTAGGATCCACGATGGAGTGACGTGAACGTTATTTCTTCGTTACTAAAATCCTTCTTCCGTCAATTACCGGATTCCCTATTAACCGCCGATCTCTATCCAATGTTTATCGACGCCGATAAAATCGAAGATCCACAAAGGCGAATGGCCACCATAAGAAAACTTCTCCGAGATCTACCGGAGCATCATTTTGAAACTTTGAAACATCTTATGTTCCACTTGAAACGCGTAGTCGAGCATAGCGAGGTAAACAAGATGGAAGCGAAGAATCTCGCTATTGTATTCGGGCCGACCCTCGTCAGGGCGAGCGGGTCCAGAGACAACATGGTAACGATGGTAACTGATATGTCGCATCAGTGTAGAATCGTCGAAAGCTTATTGAACAATGTAAGAAACAAAAAAATATTAATATTTCTTTTAAATGAGGTTACGAGACTTTTTTTTCATACGACTAATTTTAATCGATTATATATTTTCACAGGTCGACTGGTTCTTCTGCGAAGAAGATTTAGACGACTTGAGCCGATTAAGCGTTAATCTAAGTCTACCTGCGGACGGTAGCGAAGTCGAAACATCGACCACGAATCACAATCTTCTACTGAATAACATTCAGAAAGTCGAAGGTATGGCCACTGCAGCATTAAACCAACCGTAGTCGAATGACATTTGATTAGACGTAGACGTGCTTCGTTGAAATTGTTTTATTTGCATCAGCAATTTTTTAGTACAGTGCGACGAAGGCTTCTTATATTTTATTTTTCATAATGAACCTTGATCATTTTCTATTATTCGTTAAAAAATTCAATGAATGGTTATTGCAATTTTATGAGTGAATGACGATTGATTAGTATTTTTTGAAAATATGTTTTTCATTGGTATTCATAATTGGAACTCTTATGAAATTCGTGGATGCAAATTTGTTTTATTTTCGATATTTCGATTATTCAAGTTCATTGATTCAAAGGTTCTAAAATTTATCCTTTATTTTGCTCGCTTTTTTTATTTTTATTTTGTTTTTGTTTCCTTTTTTTCACATAACAGGCATGCGTGAAATGGTCTCCGCTAGGGATATTGTATCCTCAATCATATCCGCAGCTAACAGGAAAATACAGAGAAGAAGGAAAGGACACGACGAACAGGAGAGCGAAGATCACGAGGACGAGAAGGTAACGAATCATTTTGTTTATCAATAATAAACTGTTCAAGAGGAAAATTGTTAAATAATCGGACGATTTTTTTCGTCCTATGTCAAATCAAACATTCGTTTCCTTTTGGGAAAATCACAAAACCAATTTGATTTTTTTTTTATCCATCCTCAACCACAAAATCACTTGAATTTAGAACGAAATGATAGAGTTCGAGCCAACGCATGTATTTTTTCGGATTTTTTGATAAAAATAATAATGATGTGTAATTAATAAACAGGCGAAAGCGAAACAAGAAGCTGAAAATCTGGCAACGATACGAGCGAGTATGGCGCTAAACGAGCGTCAATGTTCGGTGAGTGAAATGGTAATGATGCACGAAAACAAAGCAACAAATCCGATCGAGCGAACGGACAGAGCGATCCTGGGTAGTTCGTCGTCGAGCAACAGTTCAAATTCGGTGAACGGAAATCCGTCGAGTCGTACGAAGTACACGACGAGTAGTTCACAGAACGTTCAACAAACGCAGCAGTTACAAAATTCGAATGGTTCCTTGAGCCTCGACTCGTCACGCCTAAATTGCGACAACGAACCTGGCAGTCTCGATACAATTTCGACAATTTCGAATACCTCGAACGACACGAAACAGAGCAACGACGAAGTCGCGATCAGAACGTACGCTGGACTCAGCGCAACGACGCAAGAAAGAATACGGAGATTCGAGCAGGAGACCAAAGCGATGCTGCAACGAGATCAACATCGTCAGAGACGCGAAGCCGAGAAACGCGAAGAGGAAAGACGGAGAATCGAGATGGAGTGGCAATTGGCAAAACGCGAAATGGAAAATGATGATATTCTCGATGGAATCGTTGATGCAACCGTTGGTTCGCCTTTTCTTCAGGAAAGACTCACTGGCAATGTTAACGAGAGATTAATCGATCATTCGAACAACGACGTTGATGATAGACCAACGAGATCCAGATCTACCACTCGACTCACTCCACTCTCGATCGCCGTTCAACAACAACCAACTGCGAGACAAAAAGCTCAAGCTAGCAGCCAATTGAGTACCATTCTCGGCGAGAAAATGAATAACGGGGTTATTAAAAAGTTCAAGACCGATAAAGAGGTGAGTTGAATCGATGGCAATAAATATTAAATTAATTATCTCGCCGAAGAGGTGACATTCCAATAATTTTTCGCCAGAAGACCATTTTTTTCTATCGATTTCTTAATATGAGAAAATATTCGAATGATTCAAAGTTTTGAATAAATATCTGAAATCAATGTCAAATACTCATCGAATTCGATAACGATCAATTTTTGCAGAACATCTTTTTTTTGAACCGTGAAACGAATAAGAAAAATTGATCAGCGAATTTTGGCTTGTGTAAAAATGTATTGTTCAAATTTGGTGTATTTTTTTTCTACAGCCTTCACTGGAATCCGTGTGTCTAGCACCAACTCGTTACGGTAGTCTCGATTCACTTCACGAGGTTCACAATTCGCAATCGCAGCATGCATCACCGTCCCCGTCGCAGCACACTCGCGGTATACCCGGTGACATCTCCGACGATGGTCAGTATTCGAAACTTTTTCTATTTTTTATCTGTAAATGCTTTGATCAAAATGATTTTTCGATTGTCGTTTTTTACTTATACACGAAAAACCACATTTTTCTTTAACGATTACGAAAATACAGCGATGGAATTTAGTGAATTCTGAGCAGTTTCGGAATCCCATGTTTTCACAGCGACTCTGTAATTTAGCTCTTGATTTGAGAGCCAAATTAGCAGGATTTTTGTTTAATTTGATAACAAAAATTCTTAATTCTCATTACTTCGTTAAATATCGCAACGATTGTCCGTTCTTTTTGTTTTTTGTTTTATCATACGTACTGTTTCTCAACTCCCTCTTCATTTCCTTTGCCCCACCTCAAAAAGAAAACAAAATAACCAAATGACCAACATTTAATCGCGCCTTCTTATTATCTGTCTATTTATTCTCTCTGTATATTTGTTTTCTCTCTCTCTGTAATTCGCTTCTGACGATCGGTGAGTGTAGCCGGATCTTGTTTTCTACATTGGACACAGAAGATTCTCACTATTAACCGAAAGCTTGCTAGGTACTTCAATTCCCATCTTCTTTTCTTCTTTAACTTCCTTTATTTCATTTTTATCTCGTCGAAAAGTTATCGACGCCATTATCAAAAAAAAAAAACACTTATACGCTAAATTTTTCTTTACTTCTTTTCCTTCAACATTCTTTACACCATTGATGGAATTCATCATTTTCATAAAATGAATAATGCTTTATTGTTGAACAATTTATATTATAATCGTCGATTTTACGTCACGTGCACGATAGTGGAGATAGAGAAGAAAATAATATTTTCTTTGGATATTGGAACGAGGAGAATTTATTTCGAAGAATATTATTTTTTTTAGTCGCCTGGGGCGTTAAAATTATTTTATTGCAATGTGATGATGGAACACTGCTTATGTAATTTTGCACGCTTTCGGGCTCACCTGCAACGGGGTACGATTTGTTGCATCGAGAATAAAACAAACTTTTGACTTCTGATTTTTTTTTACAGTCTTTCCATAAGCAAGTTTTGAAAAATATCCCTTTTTCGGTCTCAAGAATGTTTAGACGATACACAAACGTGACTAATTGACATTTATGTTGCTTGATTTATTAGAATAGATCGGAAGGTGGACTCGAGTCAAACATTAAATAAAATTCTTTCATTACAGTTTCAATGAGAAGTAACAATTACAAAAAATGTATTGATCTTTTTTCTTCATCGTCACGCAGCAAAAGAGCACATTCTCGAAAATCCGTGACTCTCAAATGTCGGAAAAGAAATAAAAGAGAGAAACGAGAAGGAAAAATATTCAAAAGTGTCCGATCATTTGATAAATTGACGATTTACAGTTACTCCACGGAAATAACGATAATCCGCCAATATTTGCCGGCTTCGTTCTTTGCCTGACTGCCGCTGCTGTCGTCGGAACATAAATACACTTCTGCCTGAATTTCTGCCTGTATTGCCTGCCTGCCTGCCTCGCGGTCTACAACTTTGCGCACGGACGGTCTGGAATATTTGATTCAAAAAGACAAAAGATACTTGTACACACATTGTTACACACAGAGGACACAGACAATAGAAATAAAGTAAACGAAGGCTGGAAAATCTTCGTTTTCTTCGAGGATTCAAAAGAGAGTGAAAGCACCTTTGGAGGTGATGATCATCGATCTCCATGGACCGTCCTCGCGCAAAGGAACGAGTTAAACCAGAAGAAAAAGACAAACAAACAAACAAACAAACAAAATAAGTGAAATTGAAAACAAAAGAAACAAAAAAAAGCATTAAAAAATACATTACAACAAAAATGCACACAAAAAAAAACCTGCTGGCTCTCTCTCTCTCTCTCTCTCTCTCGCATGTTGAGTATTTTTCTCATCGGGATTCCATTGACGATGCGATAAAATTGACACGCGTAGGCACACAGCAAGCCCGGGTTTATGGTGCTACATATCGTCCCATCTACACGGTCCTTCAAGTGCCGGTTGCGCCCCCACGAAGACACCGGTCCCACAATCACAACAACCCCAACCCCGATACGGCCCTACCTCTTCTTCTTCAGCAGCCACATCATCATCACCATCATCACCACCACCACCACCACCATCACCATCACCACCAACGAAATCTTCACAGCTCTCCGAGCCAGGGCTGTTGTCAGGGTCAGGGACCGGGACGTCCTCCTCCAAGACTTTAAACAAATTCCTCAGAGGTAAAATTATAGACGAACAATCCACCTCTGGATTTTTGGATTGTTCGCTTCGGTGTGTCCGATATGCGAGCTCAATCGCAGCCTGGCTCAACAGGAATGGCTTCAAACGTTTTTTTACCACTTGCTCCTTCCTTCTCTTCCGTCTCTTCTCATCTATTTTTTTACATTACTTTTCATTTGTTTTCTTATTGTAATCCTCATCGCACCATCAACGTACAACGGCAGCAGCCTGTCACGTAGTTCATCCACAATTCCCTCGTTTGAATTTTTGTTTTTTTTTTTTCTTTTGGTCTTTACGAATTTAACTTATTTGTGCAGATTTGTTCACCTAACTTTATAGCCTGCTTCTCGTCTAGGAGGCCCGCCAAGCTCTTTCAATGTTTTCGGCTTCGTTTTATTTATTTTTTATTTTATTCGTTGCAGACATATTTATCATTTTCGTCTGTTTTGTTCATCCGTTTCTATTCATCGCTTTTAAGCAGCAACATACATTTGTTCACGACTCAAAGAACGCTGAGAATATTCGGTTTAAAATCAACTGCAATACGAGATCATCAACGTCAACATTAGTCTTAGTTCCTGGATTCGACGAACGGAAATTGCAAAAAATAAAACGGTTCAAAGTCACTTGATAATTTTCATTCCTTTTACATACTTTCGTGGTGGAAGTAAAATCAGAAATAAAAGTCATCGAGATTTTGAACCTGTTTTAAAAAACATTCGAATTTTTTGCACATCTCTGCTCAACATTTGCTCTTCACATTATTTATTTAACATTTTCATACTTTTTTTTCAATTTGTTCTCATATCGCTGTCGTTTATTGCTGTTACTATGGAGTCTTTATTATTTCAGGAATGCCTTCGCACTGACACACTCACACGCACACACGAACATATTGAGACACGAAAAAATGAGAATAATAATGATCTATAATTTGTGTCTAGATGCAATAAAACGGCCTCATGCGTTATACATTGTTTGTAATCTTGCATCATCATGTTTATTTATCGTTCGTTCTCATTGTATCACAGCGAGAGTTTGAACGTTATTATGTGTTCTAGAGTGTTACCGAATTCTTAACGCTCGAAGCTAACGAGATTTGCTTTGAGTGTCCACTTCCGAAAAGACGGAATCTGTTTTAGAGCTCTTTTGTTTATCCCGACTTTAAATTCCGACTAATAAATACGTTTCCTTTTGTTTTTGCTGTTTGATTGCAGGTAGCGATCTCTTGACCAGTCTAACGTCGACGTTCGATCGAAAATGGAAATCCCTCGTGAATCCAGCTAATCTGTTGATGACATCCGCAGACAGTATGAACACAAGCGCCTCCGACAACGAGAGACGCGAAGAAAATCATCGTATCGTTGATCGAAAAGATACCACTCGTCCCGCCGAAGTTTATCGAGATCCGAGCCTTCACAAATCCCCAGCTGATAATGCACGAATGATTCGCACTTTGAACGTAAGTTTTTTTTATTAATTAAAGCGTCATTAAGGGATTGAATGTGTTCATAATTTTGGAATAAACAATTTTTTCATTATCGATCGTCAAAGGAATCGGAATGAAAATATTTCTTCTTAAAACCAAAGAATTAGTTGATAATGTGTAATTGATATTTTGTTGCATTTGTTACAAGAATTCTTGAAGGATCTTTTTTGAAAAACCTTCTTTTTTTTAAATTTTGTTAATCTCCCGAAACGCCAATAAAATGAATAAAATTGAAAATCTAATTAATTTATCTTATTCCAAAAGGGAACAACGGAGAAGAGCACGATATCGAGAACTCCCGAGGTATCAACAACGCCGGACAACGATCTTCGCGCCGGGAAAAAAATGTCAGAACCAGTGAAGGATTCTTTGGGCGAGAGTAGCACAATTCTGGACGCAACGGAGAAGGACGAGAGTCCAAAGAGCAATGGAAGTTTGGAGCGTCCTCAATGTACAGGAAAACCTCGAAATTTTGAGCTTTCAAGGCCCCAGGAGGAGGAAACATCGAGCGCAACAGCAACATCTTTGCGTCGAGATGTTGAGCGTCAAGAGGATGCCCACGAGATAAGCGAGACTTCAGTAGCGCGTAAGGACGTCACCGACTCGTCGTATACAAATAAATTGGAGAAATTTGAGAGTCTCAGCCAAGCGAATGTCGAATCGAGATCGAGATTGAAGCGATCGGAATCTCTGAACAAACGCAGCGAGAACGCGAGCTCGAAGCTCAAAAGATCCGAGAGTTTGAACAAACATCCTGATCGTTTGGCATCACCGACCAATGGAAAACTCAAACGTTCGGAGAGCCTCAACAAACACGCCGACCGTTCGGAATCTCCGAACACAAAACTCAAGAGATCGGAGTCACTAACGAAAACCGAAAAAACCGAATGCAATATTAGCAAACGAAGGCAATCGGTGAGAAAAGAAAGCACGACAAAATTAAAAAGAAAAAACGGCATGCCCGAACGTTCGATCAAACGAAGACACACCGTAGGCGGCACCAAGGACTTCGACAAAGTCCACTGGCTCGATAATAAATTACAAACGGAAACTGAAAGGGTCGTTAAGAATGATACTAAACCGAAAAAGAGTCAATTACGCACGAGCTCACCGGACCTGAGCAGCAATCGTGTTAACGTCGCTGACACTAGTTTTCTCATCGAAGTCAGCTTCCGTGGACCCAGCAACGTTGTTTTCAACGTTACCAACGCACGACCCCAATCTCTGCCTGACGCTAATTTAGCCTCCAAGGTTTTCAAGGTACCCCTGGAGAGTCACGTTTAAACGAGGATCAGGGAAATCGATAAAAAATCGAATTTTCACTATTGCACAAGTAAACAATTAAATCCCCAAGACTTTTATTCTTTTCGATCGTATTTTAAACTTCATATATTTCGAAAACAAATTTTAAAGTCGACGCATTTAATCTTACTGAGCAAACTTTGGGCAAATATTCAAAAATCTCATTTTTTTCTTATTCCTTGAAATTTTATCATTTCTTTTATTTACTATAGTCATTTTTATTCCACTCCTTTTTCAATGCCACGCTTTTTCCAGTTACGCTTGCCAACAGCTCGCTTAATTAAACATAGTTCATCCATCGGAAAATATGTTACAACGCTTTTTCGAATGTAACTGAAAGATTCAATTTTCCATATCTCTGACCTCGGGTAAAATTGTTTCTCCAGTATAGTTTTATCGCGTGACCCAGAATATCTGGATAAACTTATTTAAACAAAAAACCTTAAGTATTGTCGATACACTCAACTTCCGCGTCAAAGAGTTAAAAAAGACATGCCCGATAAAATACCTTTGCTGAACGTTTCCATATCAGGCTAAATATCAATATAAAAAAACGCCACAATATCACATTATCTCCAGAGAAAAATTATAGTTGCAAAAAAAATCTTTTATATATCCAAATATCAGTAAATGTGATATACCCAACGTAGCAGAAAGAAAAAAGGTTTTATTAGCTCGATCGTCCACATGGGAGGCAAGAAACCAGCGAATACAATAAAACTTAGTGCAATAAATCAACCCTGATCGCGATTAGTAATTTGATTTTCTTTTTCGATGATCATTTCGGTCATCGAAGGCTGTTCAAAGCAACTTATATTCGCGTGTATGTTCTTAACGTGTCAATGGGAATTGATAAACGATTATTATCGTACGAGAAAGCTAATGAAAGTATTGAACAAAAACAAAGGATATATATCTATATCTTGAATATTGTAGAAAAAATTTAGATGCTAAGTGAGAAGCTGATCATCGATTAAAGGAGAGAAGAAAAAAGATAAACAAATCGACGAACGAGAAAAAAAATGAATCTTATCCCTTATTCGGTATATATACAAATATATATGTACCATGTCAATTATAAACTATACACATCATGATTCTGAAATGTGATCGTGCAATTATTTTGCACATATCGACTCGAAGCGTTGACCGAACGTTTTGTTGGGTACAAGGCTAAATTCTTTTTCTTCTTCCACTGTATCTTCACCTTCTTCTGACGATCTGCGTCTACTTTTCAATTTTTAATAATGATTTTTAAATGTTCCGCGAATAAATTGCAGTAAGTTTTTATTAGAATCGTAAGTTTTCATGTAAAATCGCCTCTTTGCGAAAACGTTAATTTTTTCATCACTTCGTACAGAGAAAAAGAAAGAAAAGAGAGTGAGAGTGAATTAACGGACTGTAAATATTTATATAAAACATATTGTTATGTACATTGAAGTTGTGGGGAAAAGATGAACCGGTCGCCGGATTAACGGAACGACCGTGAATGCGGGAAAAGTATGACACTCTGCACTTTGTATATTTAACAAAAAAACTAATAAGAAATTATAAGGGAGAAGAGTTTATGGAGAGTGGGCAATAATTGTCCAGTTGAGGATTGCGAGACACGATTTCTTATATTTTCAACATAATGAAAATAATACACGATGTGATAATTATAAATCGAGCTCGACTCTCTTAATAAGTTGACTTTCTAAATATTGATATACGATTCATTCGTTTATTTTTATTTTTTGCTTTTGCGCATAGACACTCGGGTCGGTATTATTGTCCGTGAGGAGGCTGTTGTTAGACGTAAAATCGTATGTATAAATTTATGAATGGCAAATTGGAACGCTTTAGTTTCGCGGTCGTCGTTGATTGTACGATCGGTTTGAAGATGCGTTAATTATTTGTAAATCACTAACGTGTAGCTAAACAAGAAGATAAATGCAACAACAAAGAGATAAAAATGAATAAAACCCGACAGCCTTTAAAAAAAAAAACTGTACCATGTATTTTTCGGGTTTTCTTCGAATAAATGATTGAAAGAGAAGTAAAATTAATGAAAAAAATTGATATATTCTAAGATGAAATCGCAACAATTTTGTCACTATCATCATCATCGAAATTGTTTCTCACGAGACCAATGTAAATATATTCGCTCCTCTATATATAACGTTTCATCGAACATGGACTTGAATTTTATCGCCGAAATAAAGTATCTAGGCTTTTAATATATATTCTGAAATGTTAAAATTCACGAATTTGTATACATTATTCGTCGGAAAAAAGATTAAAAAGAAAAAAAAAAAGAAATCACGAATGTTATATGTACGTATACATTTTACGTCTTGCCAAATTGATCGAGAATAAAAGAAAAATCACATTTTTACTCTCTGTCGCGCGAATCCGAAAATTGATGTAACAAAAATTACGATTTTTTTTTTTCATCACTTTTCGACATGCACCTATTGCGAACAACTATCGTTAATGTAAATAATTTTTTCAGCGAAATTCCGGATTTGCCTGTTTGCGAAACTTCTTTTGCGAAGTCCGGTGAAATTACGATGCAATTAAATGTAACGAGAAAAAAAAACAGGCTGAATATCGGTAATTAGGCTATTTATTTCATAAACAAAACAAAACAATGTAATAGGTATTGTGATTGTATTATTTATTAATTGCAGCTTGAGCCCTGTTATTGAAAAGAAAACAAAAATCTGTAATGTTGAACGGAAATATTGAATTTGTAAATAAATATTGCGAATATGATAAATTGATGAAAATGTGTTCGGTTTTCATTATGTTCATCTAAGATAAACCCTTTTCGAATAAAAGTGTTGAAAATATTTCGTTTTTCAGAGTGTACAACTCGACGTATATTTTTATGAAGGTTTTGTACAGTCTGCGACTTCAGCGCCTTTGCGGCGATTTTTTTAATTCTCGAAAGCTTTGACTCCTCTCCAAAAACTCGTTCTCGTCAGTGTTCAGTGTTTTAGCCAGTTGTACCCAATTTCTAACATTGCTTCATTACTTTTGTGATCGTATTACTCCCAAAATCGTTGACGTATCATTTCGAACTCGGAAATGAACGTGATTTGTGCGGAAAATACATTGGCTTCTACGAGAGGACGTTCAGCAGCGAGAGGAAGAGGTCGCGGTCGAGGTCGAGATGGAACAATCGTTCCAAACAATATAGTCAAAGTTTTGCCAAAATATGGTGAGGCCCTTATGAAATTGCTCGAAACATACATTTTATCGAAGTATATAAAGCTACAATTTTTCACGAAATTGTAGATTTCACCAACATTCGACATCCTTTGGTCAATCTAGCTCCGTCGAGTACCTTCGTCACACCGAAAAACTCGCGAATCAGAAATACAACGACTTCGTCGTCCTCGATTCGACAAAGTGCCTCACGTCGTTGTGGCCAAGGGTTTGCAATACTTTTGTTTTTTCTCTAAAGATCTTTTTGTTTTTTTTTTTTTTTTTTTATCAACTCACGTGTTTTTCCAAGCCAAAACGATGAGAACAAACTCCCAAAAACTGCTTATGACCCTTTGACCTTCGATGCTCGGTCTGTTCGTTCCCGCGTTGATCATACGTTTGCAAGTGTACAAATCTTTCACGTTTGCTTTCACTTCACTCACCGAAGTTAAACACTATTAAAAAAGGCAAAAGGAAAATCCAAGGCCATATAATGAACGTAATTATTCAATTCCATTGAATAGCCCGATTCTTTCCCGGAAAGAATCGCGCGAGGAAGAAAGAAGAAAACCGGAAATGGCGCCATAGCTCAAAAAGCGCGGGAACTTTTGCGGTTTAAAATAAATATTTGTACCATATGAAAAATTCAATATGGCGGCCCTACAATTTACAACTCATCCTAATTTCAACAGAATTTGTATAGAAATATATTTAAACAAATTTGCTTATAATTTTTTCACTACAACTCATACGCAGGTCCAGCAGTCGAATATCACCTCGCAGTCTCTCGAGCGAAGCGGAACCCTGCGTTATTCTTGGTAAAAATAAATAATAATAAAAAACATAATAGCCCCCATAAACGTTTAAAATGAGAAGAAAATGAAAATCTATCATTTTTTCTGTTTCTATAGCGATCACTTCCGGTCGTGGCGATGCGCGCGGAGAAGTTGGAATGGCGGCGATCGACGTTCAGTATCCTCATATGATACTTTGCCAAATCAGCGACTGTAACACTTACGTAAATACCTTGACAAAGATACACGCATTGAATCCCATTGAGGTAAAAATTTTGTCAGTTCAAAAATTTTGTTGTGCATTTTTCTGGCTCAATTTCGCGTATTAAAACGAAAATTTTAATCAAAGATCATAATGCCGGACACGATGTGCGAAAGAAGTATTTACGGCAATAGTCTTCATCGAGCCATCAAGGAAAAGTTCGATTCAATAGCTATAACTTCGATCGCCCGAATACACTTTCATGACAGTGCTGGAATGGACAGAATACAGACTCATTGCGCTGAGGAATATTCCAGTGTCGAACTCGTCGTCAAACAGAAGTAAAAAAAAAAAAGACAAAAAAAAAAGTTTTATAAAAATTAAATTTCATTCATGAAAGTCAAAAAATTAGACGAAGATAAAATCATTATTCATTAAGCAAAATTATCATTTTTTTTTGCATTTTTTATAAAATACTAATATTCAAGAACATTTTCCAGATATTATGCACTGGCAGCAGCTTCCGCCCTCTTCAAATACATCGAATACATTCAGCACATGATCTTTGCTCCAAAATCCATGCATATTGAATTCCAAGGATCACAAAACACAACGATGATAGGTAATTCATTATTTTTTCAAAATTATTCATAAAAGAATGTTTTAGAGCAATTTTTACATCAATCATTGGCCTCTGCTTCAATTTTCCCTTTCTAACGCATGGTCTTTTTTGTTTGAATCATATAAATCTCTTCGTTTTTCAATATGAAATAGAATTATAGTTGGGAAATGTAAATTCATGAAGAAAAATCAACAAAAACTTCATTTTTTTCACATGAACCCGAGTAATCATTTCAGGAGTTGAAAATTTACGTTGATTTTGAAAATGTAAGAAATGGAAACCCGAAAAACTCAATTTATCACTAAAAAAAACGTTGACTTCGCTTGGATTTTTTGAGACCAGCGAACGTTGGTCCAAAAAAATACTTCTTTGTATAATTTGATCGTTCGTTTTGTTTTTACACGAATTCCAGATGATATTTTGATTGTGCATTAATTTTCGAAGATATCGAGAGTGCTCAGAGTCTGGAATTAGTGACATCGCAAGGTGCAAGCGGAACGTTTAGTCTGATGGGTGCTCTGGACCGATGTTCAACTCCAATGGGTCGTCGTCTAATTCGAGCGTCGATACTCCAACCACCCTGTGATTTGGGACTTATAAAAAGTCGTCAAACCTGTGTCACTGAATTTGTCTCAAATCGACCATTCCTTCACGTTGTTCAGGTACACGGTTTTATTTTTTCGAACACAAAATCAAATAACGATGAATTATTATGAATACCAATGGATAAAATATACTGTTTAAATCATTTTTCGTTTTATCAGTCAGTGGTGAAAAAATTTTATGGCGCGAGTCGATTACTCAGCTTGGCAATGTTGACTTCCGACGCTGACTGCGTTCAGGCTGCTGAAAGAAATCTCAATTACGTATTACTCCTGAAAAACGTAATCGACACCATGCCCGAGCTTCGGTCCGTAATATCGAATGGACAGGCACCATTTTTTCAAAAAGTCACCACGGTAAAACTTGTTAACATATAATACAGTTATCGTCAGATTTTGTTTTTTCATTATCTCAATTTAATTTGATTTTCAAAAAAGCCGAGAATCCATGGAAAAATAGCATTTTATTCAAAAAAATTCTATAATGTCAAAAAATGTCATAATTCAAACAAATTGTTAACTCTTAAAAACATTCTTGTTCAGGATTTGGAAGATCCCCGTTACGAGTTGATAAAAGAAAAGATTCTGAGCGTAGTTCATCCGGAAGCGCGATCCGTGATGGGTTACACATCGTCAAACATGCAGCGTTGTTTCGCGATCCGTTCGGGGTTGAATGACATGCTTGACATCGCACGGCAGACGTATTGCGAGTTGATCGATGATATGCAGACGTTGGTAGAAAATTTATCAAAGCGTTACAATCTTCAATTATCGTTGGGTTGCAATGTGAATCTGGGTTATCACATAGAGTTGGATTTGCTACGTTCTAAGAAAATGAAAACAAACGAGCTCCCTGAAGAATTGATCGAAGTTCATCAGCAAAAGAATACTTTGTTTATGACAACGGAATACCTCATGGTGCTTAGTCAACACTGCCGGGAGGCTTGTGAGGAATTGCATTTAATGAGCAAAGTTCTGCTCAACGAAGCGTTGACCGGAATGCGAGAACACATCGGTTGTTTGTTTAAGCTCAGCGACGATATCGGTGAGCTCGATTTGCTCGCGTCAATAGCTCAAATCAGTTCATTGAGCGGTTACGTTCTTCCAAAGTTTGGAAAACGATTGGAACTTCGTGAATCGCGACATCCGATAATGGATATTTCCAGCTCGGACAGTCCAGTACCGAACGATGTCGTTGCTACGTCATCGTACAACTTCCATACGATAATAGGACCGAATATGAGCGGAAAATCTGTTTACTTGAAGCAAATTGTGCTTTTACAGATAATGGCACAAATGGGCTGTTACGTTCCGGCGAAAGAAGCTCATTTTCGTATCGCCGATCGTATATTCACTCGGATGTGTCCACGCGAAGATATTGAATCAAACGCTTCGACGTTCGTTCTCGAGATCAAAGAGTCTCAATACATTTTGCAATCCATAACGCCAACCTCCCTCGTTGTCATCGACGAGCTTTGTCGCAGCACCACTTTCGAAGAAGGCACATCCTTTGCTTGGTCGATATGCGAAAGACTCCTTCGTTCAACTGCGTTCACTTTCAACGCAACTCACTTTTTTTACCTCACACGATTGACAGAGCTTTATCAAAACGTTCAAAATCACTACATTGAAACTCAAATCAATTTGACGCAGTGTCGTGACTCCAGAATGATTTACACTCACAAACTCAAGCCAGGAATCGTCGCCATATGGAATTATGGAATCATGCTGTCTCGATCAACCGGTCTACCGGAAAGTATCATCGCCAATGCCAATGTATACGCTGATGAAATTGCGAAAAGCATCAAACCTTCGGAAATGGAGAACTCAACGAGTTCTTGGAGAAAAACGTTTTACGATTGCCTCGCCGAAATGAAGGATTTTTTAGAAAAAGATCAATTCACCGCACACAACATCATTGAGCTTGTCAATAGATACAAAATTCCAAGCGTTTTGTGGCAAATGAGAACTTCTGAAAAACCGGAAGTTACCGAAGCCGGAGAAGGGACGAGCTCAGTACAATTTGACCGGAATCGAGTTAGTCAAGAAGTAAAAATGGAAACTCATAACGTTCCATGGCAAATCGAAGAATCCAGGGAAATGGAAGTTAGCGAAAGGGAAGAAACTACGAGCTCGGGAAAAATGTTCCTAAAAAATCTCCACCAGGAGAAGACAGTTTACAAACATTTATCCAAGAGAGAATCAACCACGAGTTTATCTTCGCATATCGATTCGAAAAAATCGAAAATTCTTTCGAAAGATAATTATTCCTTCACATCATCATCTCGGTTCGACTATTTGAGGGAAGATACGAGAATGAAAAGTTCGAACAGGAGTTCTCGCGAGTCTGACATGGAATCTGTATTTCACGCTCAAAATGTGGAATTGCCCAAACTGCAAGAAGTGCCGATGGAATTTCAGAAAAAAGATTCTCATCATAGTTTCTATTCTCAATCTTCGAACGAAAAAGACGATCTAAACGACACTGTAAGCTTCTCAATTCCAGGCCCGGATTTAAAATATTTGCCAGGAACAAGTCAACAACGTTACGATGGAATGTTGGTCGACAGTGATTATTCACAAGTGTCCTCGATTCCAACTCAGATTGCAAAATTAAATGTGCGTCGTAAGGAAGCTGATATTTTTAGATACATCGAAGGAAGCGATTTTGACGAAGTTGCTTTCTTCCGCTCCATCGAATCGTCCGATGACGATATGATTATAGTCGACGAGAATTCCAATTAACTGTTACCATTCAATCATAATTTTATCAAATTCATCTGAAATGTATTCTCTCGCCAAATTAGAAATCATTTGGTTATTTATTCTTCAAATCAATCACGAACGGTTCAATCGAACTTTTATTTCTTTCAATAAACCATCAATCAATGTTTTTTCGACTTTTCGAGGCAAACCTTTAGTCGTACATTGCAGCGATAACAAATAACCCCATCCCCGATCGAGGTATTTTTTAAGCGACACATCATTGTTCAGCTGGTCCCCCAACTGGCGGTCATTATTGTAATTTCAAAATTGTAGAACCAAACTCTGAGGGAAGAGTCTAGAACTTTTTTTTATCGGTGACGTTGGTCGATAAAAATTAGACTACATGCTTTATTACTTTTAACTTAAATTTTTTTCTTAACTTGTAACTTTTATTTTTTCGATACATCAAGGGTTATTGATATTTCGATACATAAAGCAACATTTTTTGAATTTATTATTTGATTCATTCAACTCGGCTCCACAAGTACTGCGTTTCGAATATTTTTTTTCGGAAAAAACTCATTATGCACGATTAAGAAACCTTGTGTAGACATTTGTTGGTATAAAAGTAATGAACTCGTACACCGGAGTGCGATTTTTTCTGAAAAGTAGAATATAAATAATAGATTATGTCATTGTGTGGTTTGTAATAACAAATACGTTTGTACTTGCCCAATAGTTCGAACGCCAGTTTGAGTCATACATATTTCTCCTCTGAATGGGTGTTGGGCGATTCGTATCTCCTTAGGACTTAAACCCTTTGTCACACACTGGAAGAATTCGTCGTCACAGCTGCAAGCTCGCCTTGACCATTCCATGTCCGGGTTGGTTAAACCATATTTCGTTTGGCCAGGTAAAATAAAAATTGGACATTTTGCTCGATTGTTGCAGCACTCAATTGGTATGCGAGGATATCCCGAATTGGATCGTGCTTTGGAGCATATGGGGCTTATTCCTTTTTCAAAAACAGAGTCACATTGAGAATTATTAACGAGGTTCTATTGTCATAATCATAAGAGCAAGAATTTTTTGAAATTTTGCGTGAATTCTCTTGAGCGTCACAATGTGTAAAAAATTTGAGAAGATTCCACAGTCTGGTAATCGAGATATTCGAGATATTTTTACAACTAATAACTCAGTTTCTAAACAAGTCAAACTTCGTAAAATTTTACCTACAGTTGAGTATGATTGTTAAGAAGATTCATATAAAAATTTTAAACAATTAAACCTGGAATTTATCGAACGTATGAGAAACGATCGACGCTTCTTGATTATATGCCAAAGAAACCTAATCCACATTTTCTAAATCGCAAGCTAAAAAAAATTTACGAAAGAAACGAAACTTACCATCAGTATCCGAGGATGCCTGGCCGAACGCCATAACAATTGCAGGAAAGGCGAAAAGAGCAAAAATACATGTCGAAGTCGTCATTGTATGGCGAAAAATATCAGAGTATCGGTCTATCGGCTGAAATGACCGCTTAAATACTTTCTTCGATTCGTTTTCGTATTAATATTCGCTCATATAGGAAAAATACAATTGTACAAATATCTGAACGGTTTTTAAATGTGGCAGACTCGCCTCGACGTATGTTATAAAGGCAAAAAGGTGGAAGAATAAAAGTCGAAAATGGGTTATTTCGGAAACATTCGCACTCATTAATTAGCAGTGATAATGAGGCGAATTGTTTTACGAATTTGTAATCGAAAATGATGTTCCGCACTTGTATCTACATCAAGGACCATTACATAGTTCCCATCTCCAGACAGCCTTCGAACTAATTAATATATCACGCCCATCTATATGCATGAATACGATAATTCTAAATTGAATTCGATCGGAGTACTTGATTTCACCTTTCGTTAAATTTTGAGTGGAAGAAAAGAGATAATGAAAAAACAGTAAATGAAGTGAATAAAATCATATGAACACTCAGATAGAACGAAGTGACTACCTTATGAGGTTTTTTGTGCAGGGATTTTGAATAGAAAGTCATCTACTGTAACATTGAAACGATGAAGTTCAAAAAACAAATCTACAAAGAGAATCTCTCCAGGAAGGAAATAAGCGTCCAAGCGTTCAAATCGATTTTAAAATGCGGATTATAGTTCTAAAAATGTCGATAAAGATATAACTTCATGAAATTTTGCATGTATCAGTTAATAATAGGAAAAATCTGGATGAAAATCCAGTAATATCACGTCAATGACGCGTAGTCTACCTATACCGACCTGGAATGCGCCGGTCTATAACGCCCTCTTCACACATCACGTGAACTATTTCATCCTCCGTTATTTTTAAGCTTTTCTCACACCGGAAACTCGGAATCAAAATAATACAGTGTGTACGCTCCTTGTCACTGAAGCAAACTTGGAGTTTCTCGTTTTTCCCCTATCTTACTGTATTGACGTATCAGAGTAAAAAACACGCGACGCGGTTGTCATACACACATACACAATACACACAAAAGTTGAGGGGTAACGGTACACGTTAGAACTGTCAGTTTATAGTCTTGTGTTGAAATCTTACACTCCCAAACAAAACGACGTATTTGTGATTTTTCATTCATTCAGCCTCGGTGGTTATACACACGATGAGGAGGGACCAATTATTCAGTCACGATTTTGTTTACAACATGGCGAACTATCGTGTTTATCATTTTAGTGAAAAAGAAATATCTTTTTAATACACGTTTGTTTTTATTCATTCACCCACATGAAATACTCAACGTCATGGGTAACTGCATGAGAACTCTGTTCAAAAAATTGCGACGAAAAAGCAACACCTCGAAGTAATTATTGTTTAATTCCTCTTTCATAATTATTGTTTTAGTCTTGATAATTAATGACTTTTGCATTGTGCTTTTTTTTTTCAACAGGACTATTGTATTGCTCGTTGTAGGTCTTGATAATGCTGGTAAAACATCTATTTTAAATCGCATTTCGAATGGTAAGATACATTTTATATTTTCCCACGCATTACTACTCCCAGCCAGATTTTGACAAATTCGTTTAAATTATCCTTTTTATTTTTTAAACAGAGTCCGGCCAGGACGTGTTACCGACAATGGGATTTCGCACAGTATCTTTGAAACACAAATCTTGTTTTGTTAAAGTCTACGACATCGGCGGCGCTCCACAAATAAGATCTATTTGGACCAAATATTATACAGATGTAAGAAATTTTTAAAATAAGGAAAAACTTTTTATTTCTTTTGAAACTTGTTCGAGTCATTGGTTAGCTATTTAGATCATTGAACCAGTTTTTTGACCATTACAACTGGGTTTCCACGCTTTTGGGATTTCATTTTGGGAATTCAATTTATATTGGAAACTGGTAAACTGGTGATTGAAGTAAAAAAAAGTCATTGAATATAACTCTCAAGATTTGAATAATTCTCAAAAGTCCTTGGAAGACACAGCAGAGTCTTTTTATGTATTTTAGGTAATCAAATAATTAGAACGCTAGTCACCAAAGTTCTATTAAACTGATTAATCTATTATTTTCATTTTTTTCCCCAATTTCCATCAATCTTTGTAACAAATGTAACAACTTTTAGGTCCACGGTCTGATTTATGTGGTGGATGCTAGCGACATATCACGTCTAACAGAAAATAAAATTGTATTCGGAGATTTAATCGCTCATGAACATATTACTGGAAAGCCTATATTATTGTGAGACTTCAAAGAAAGATTAATATTGACATACGCTCACTAAAGCTTTGCACAATGTTTGATTTTTGTTTCTTTTTTTTCATATTAGCACAAGTATAAAAGTATTGCAAGATTCTTTATTGTGTGTTCACGATTTTTCGTTTCTATAGAATTACCCAACGACACGAGTGAAATTGTTTTTTGGGAAGCTCAAGCAATTGAAATGAATTTCATGTTTTGCAGATTAGCTAATAAGCAAGATGTTAGCGGTGCCATAGACGAATTGGATGTTGTTGAAAATTTAGATGTCGAACGCATGGCCAATGCCATGCGTTGTCCAACCAGAGTCGAAACGTGCTCGTGTATCTTGTTGAGTGAACAATCGACACACAATACACTGGGTATCATAAACGGCTACAAGTAAGTGTAAGATTGGTGATTAAATATCAATCTGTTACAGTTTGGAAAATGTATCTCATTACCATTGAAACTTCTGACAGATGGTTGTTGGACACCATATCAAAGAACTTTGCAACGTTGGATCGTCGCATAAAACATTCTCAAAATGGTATAATCACTCGTGTACAAAGGAAATTGTCTTCGACGTCAATGACACCATCGCGAGCATCGATACGTTCCAATCCTTTCAAACCAATTCAAGAAATCCTGGCGCAACAAGTAAACATTAAACATTTAAAAAAAATGACAAAACGAAGATTCGAATCATTTGTGAGATAAAATGATTAATTCGTCGTTTTTAATTTCTCAGAGTCGTGATCCGAATTCGAGCAACGAAAACCGTATGTATTATGGTCTGAAAATAAATTATTCGAATGGTTATAATTTTTGTAATTTTTCCTTTTTATCGTAGTGATCGAGACCAAACGGAAGAAATCGTCTTTAAAAAAGTTCCTGGCATCGTGCAAAAACAAAACAGCTCCACTAGGCCTTGGTGAACGAATGAGTAAATCGCAACACTCGTTGCACAATACGGGACTCGATGTCTTATCGACAAACGCACAGGAGAATCAGGATTCGATAAATCTCGTCACTTTAAATCCCACGAATTTAGTGTCTCTCGAGATAAATGATAGAAGGAAACAGCGGCCTTTCACAGCTCCGGAAATATCTCATAGACGAGAACCTTTGGTGTTGTATAATATACCTGGACAAGTGCCTCATTGACAATATTTTAAGAGTAATTGTAATTGATTGTTGTATCTATTTTGTACTTGCAATAATTATAAGAAAATCGGTTTTCGATTTAAAAAAATAAAAAAATGAGTGTTTACAAAAAAAGAGAGTACGAGTTGGACTTTTTTCTGCATATCTAAAACACCTTGCAAATCTTCCATTTGTTTTAAACATCGTAATTTATTGATTCATATATAAAAGGCATACAAACTGCGCTTTAAATATTCGGCGTGTACAAATTGTTGCGGTAAGAAAAAAAAAAAAATTATATAAAAAGAAGTTACAAAATTTTGTGACACTTCTGGGCATTGGGGCTCATTGTACCAACCGGTAACTTGCCCCAAATATTTGTTCGGTTTTCAAAGGTTAAATGCACCTTGAATATCTTATATATTCTTATATCCTATATATTTTTATAAAGAGTAGTATTTAGACATTTATCGGTACACGTCTTATCGACCATGATTCACGACGACGATAATTTTTATCACAATTTTTATAGTGAAAGACATCTCTTGAGGTTTCTAGATTGTTTTGTAAGAACGGTTGAAAACTTTGAGAAAATGATGATAAATTTCACGGAAAAAAACTTTCGTCGGTGCGATCACAAAATCTTAAAAGAAAAAATTAAAGTTACTGTCGATGGAATTTTTCAAAGTTTACGTAACTATCGACAAGATGAAGATCGATTATTGCTAATCGTCACAAGAAGCACCTTGTAAATAGAAAAAATAGAAATAAAAATACGTATAAAAATTGAGCGCAAATAGTAGAAACATAAATACTGAGGTTTGTCAAGTCGTCACAATCTAAGTGACGACTCAAAAGCTCGCATAACGATCTAGAAACAAAAATGATTCGTCTAATGAATAATTTGTATAAGTATCGAAATAGATCATCGCAAAAGTGCGAACAAACAGCGTTTCGTTGTTAGGAGCAGATTCACTCTGCTTTGTAAATTGAGTGAGCAAATAATTTCATAAATGCGATGTATAAATGCAGGTATTACCACGTTTGTCCTCTCCATAGGCACGGTTGTGTTCTTGACAAAACCAAGATGGGCAAAATCGAATGAAACAATTGCACCATAAAGAATGGCATTCTTTGAAACAAAATTGTAAAGATTCGTTAAGAAAACAAATTCTGACATGGAAATTTACTAAATACTAAATTTGAAGACGATTAAGTAGATTCCAAAGGTGATATTTGTAAAAATACGTTTCTATTATCAACTGGGCTACTGTAACCTTCACTGGGATTATGCAAAGAAAAATGTCGATGTTTCTATGTAATCAGAATTCTGTTTTGCCCATCGTTCGTTCCAATTATTCGTTGTTCGTAAACATATTTTTTTGCAAACTCTTGACTGCAAAGAAAAATAATAAGTTTAGACAGCACCGTGTCCATCACCGATGATGGCGTTTTTCGAAGGCGGAGTGAATTTGACCAAACGCGTGAGCATCGAAGTGATGCATGGAATCTGTTTTTGCTGGTGCATTGTTGCGTTGTCAGGCGTATTTGATTCAAAATCAAGTGCTACTCGTTGCGATACAAAAGTCAGGAGAGTCAGCATGTCGTAACGAGTACCATTTTCGCGCAGTTCAAGGCACAACGCTTGCATGAACCACGATCCACGTGTTGTATTGCGCCATGAATAAAAGCCAGGAATCGTTGAATAAGCGATTAGAAAATCGGCATGCGTTGGAATGCGAAACGTTGTGGTTCCCGGACCATCCGTTTCCGTGCGATCTTTCATCGTTGTACCACCGTCAAGTCGGTCCCCTTGACAAGCTTGAATGAAAAATAATTTTGGTTTTCCAGCCAAGGTCGGACATTTGTCCGCCGTAAAGTACGACCAAATTGTATCTGCTTTGTACGGTGTGTCATGGGCATACAACAATCCAAGTTCTCCATGGCTCAGAACAGCTACGATTAAACAGTCGTGATTCGAATGATCCATTTCAGCAACTAAAAAAAAAAAAAAGTTTGTAATTTCGAGAAAATTCAAGCAATTGTCTTCGATCTTTTCAGCAAAAAAAAAACAAAACAGAGCAAAGTTTTTGTATATCCCATAATCTTGTCACAGAAGGTAAATAAATATACGTTGTTGAATCGAATAATTGAGAATTAGAAGTTTATTTACGTCTGATTGTGTATGTATGACTCCAGAGAAGGGCCTAAACTAATTATGTAGAGAAGAAAGAAATCAGGAGAAGTAGAATTGGAGGGGATTCTGGGTCGAGCGTAGGTTTGTGGGACAAAAAAGATCTGGTGTATTAGTGATCAACAAGAAGCAAAAGAGACAAAAGTTGTTTATGAAATTTGAGGAGCTGATAAGGCTGGAACGGATGTGGGGTTTCAGATGTCAGTGCAGGAAAGAAATATTTATCAAAAAAGAGCAGTGCTCTAAGAATATAAATAAATATTCTTTGATTGTTTTCAAACATGGAGAAGTTTTTTGAAGTATCATGGCAAAATTATAAGTTATTGATTCTTTTAGTTTAAAGAAAACCCCAAAATTTTGTCACAATTTAAAAAACTAATCTCCTGTTAAAATATTCCACGTAAATTGTCAATAAAATTAGAAAATTACATCAATTTCTGAAAAATCAATAAAACTGATGAGAAAAACACAGTGCATACCTCGCTCCAAGTTTTTGACAACATCCTTGTGAGTAGCGTTATGAAAATCATTGACTTCAAATCCAAGATCTTTGAGCGTATTGACTAGATTTTCGCAATCTACGTTTGTGCCGCTTCTTGCTTTCAGGTGAGTCACAGTGAAAAATTCATGATTGAATATCACAGCAAGACCACGTTTTGAATGATTCATTTTGTAGTGAGTCGCATAACGTTCAGTTGGTGCAGTCGGCAACGATCCGATATGAGGACTAACACTGTTCCTGCTATATAAAAAAAAAATTGTTGTTCAAGTCAGCTTACTTTTTTGCATGAAAAATGCGAAAACGCTTTTCGCATGAAAAATCTTTTACCTGGAACGCTCAATGGAAAATGGGCGGAATAATGACCTTGAAAAAGGTCATAAACATCAATCATGTGTATTTAAGATTCAGGCTATTTTTCAAATGCAAGTTTTGTCAACATTTGAATAATAATTTATACTGTTCATCGGTGATAACAAAACGATCGGAAAAAAAATCATTGGTTAATAATTATCATCAAATTCAGTATCCCATAAATATTCGTATTCATGACGCAAAAAAGTTTTTGTACGAATCACGTAAATAAAGATTATCGACACGACACGTTCGATCTAGTAGTAATTGAATAGACGCATTGGGAATTTCCGTATTTTCATGAATACAATAAAACTTCCAATGACGCTTCCATAGAGGCTAATATATGCAACGTATGAGTTTATGTGCAAAATTGGACAGATCAAATTGGTTCATTGCTTGACGAGACGAAAAGTGATTGTTACTAAACGTCATTGACCTCGTAAATGTCATCGTACTCACTTTCCATAACCAAATGCATCAGCGTTGTCCGTACCCCGATCGATGCCATTGCCTGCGGAGCTGTCAATCTCATTCACGCTCATGGTGTCCAAATAACCTAGAAAACTGATTATTCAGAAATGGGTATCTCAACAAGCGTTTGCTCGGAAAAATATTAATAACTGGGAGCGAATCGAAGGTTTCGATGTTTCGAATGCACGATTGAAAGCGCGTGTAAGACAAAAACGTAAATAAAAAAAAGTACTGTGCTCGAAGTATACAAGGGAAAGTGATAAGATAAATACGCGTCGTTACTTGTTCTGCGTTTGTTTGTGGTTAGCTCTGGTCTGCGCTGTAAGCGACACGATACACAATGGAGAATGAAACGGAAAATAGAATTGCGTGAGATTCGGAGGGAAATCGTACTGGATTGATTGTTTAGAAAGCGCCACTAGCGGACAAGTATGTAAACATCGGACTATCCTCGATTCTCGCGAACGTGTGCGAACTCGCTACCCGCTTTATTTTTTTTTCTAGTACCAAACTCAACGCACGACGCACGTTTACATTTTGACTAAAAACCAACGCTCCATCGTATTTTGACAGCGCAACAATGTTTCTGTCCGCCCCAGTGAAAACTTAAGGAACTTTTATCATTTACGCATCGATGATCATCGCATGATTCAGACAAAGACAATATTCGTGATAATCATAGAGACAACGATAAACAGGGGATAAAAATGTTGAACCAAAATCAAATTAATTTACCTGACGTTAACGAAGTTTTTGAGCATTTAGTCAAAAGGGTTCTGGAGACTCAAACTTTCGGTGAGACTCGATACAATTTTCTGTCTCCATGTCGTAAACAATTGAACATGTCTTTTCCGTTTGTTGTCTACCTTTGTTCATGTTTTTTGGTTATCACGGTTCACAGGAGTCACTCGGAAACCTATTGAACTGACATTCGTTTCAAGCTCAAGTAAACAAAAAGCGGACCGATTCACCTTCGCCCTCCCTTACGCTGGACAGACTCTCCAATGGACAGTGCTTTTTAATTCAAACTGTCCTGAAATGGGACCAGACTTTGAATTCCACGATGATTCCTTTTTTGCTGATCCCGATGCCGATACCATTGAAACACATATTCCCAGTCTCGCCAACTGGGAACTTATGAAACCGGAGAGTCTTCTCTCTGTTTTCAACGAGCTTACTTTGTGCTATAAACAGCATCAAGTGAGTCCAAAATCAGTTGAAAGAAAAAGTCGATAGCTGAGTTGTCTCTTTGATTGAAAAATTTAATCGATTTCCAACATTTGTTTGTTTTCATCAGAAAACAAATTATTCGTTTACACATTCTTGCTCAAAAGTTATGAAAAATTTCAATTTATCTGAGAATTTTTTTAAATTAAACACAGCTAATGTTCACGCGGTAATTGCATCAAAAAGTTCATGAAAACACAATTTTTATATTCTTTGCTTTAATATTGTAACAGCCGAACTGATTTAGTTTCCATTATTTTTGAAAATAACTAGTCATTTCAAAATGTATGCAAAAAATTGAGTAAACACATCCGTGCTTCTTAACTAATTTGAGAATTCAGTCAAGAGTCTAATAATTTTGATTAACTCTTTCTTACAGATAGATTTACTGAGAAGAAATGGGCAGCTGCTCCACGCAGAATATACATCGCTGGTTGAAAACGGTGATGTATGTTCGAAAGATGTAGAAATAATTCTCCTGCCGAATGCAGAGTGCCCAAAAGAAGTTCGATTCGTGATTCATCTGACTTTGGATTTTTCGCGATTACCCGGACGGAGAAGCACGGCAATAAACGACGCAGCAATGATGGTCGTTACTTTTCAACAACCAAATTGGACCAGGGCGACACCCCAACTGCATTTGAGCACAACGTTGGAAGAAACGTTCAACGAGGCAGGTTTTTCGAACTTGAGCATACCTCCGTTTTCACAGGATCAGAATATCACGGAATACATAACAGACATGAAAAAAGTCATTTCAAAGAAGGTACGAAATATTTTAATTTATACTTTTCATTAAAACTAAGGAGAAATTTCAATTTTTATTATTTACTTATAATAACAATGATAATTTTTTTCGCTATTATAAATCCTCCATGAAATCTTGCCTTTAAGAGAAACTCACTTTGCAATGAATAACGAAAGTATTGAATTTATTGAAATTGCAGATAGACTCAATAGGAGAGTCTTACGAGAAAAGACATAACTTTATATCAAGATTGGTGTTTCTTCAAAGGCGCAGCGTTGTCGAATACGATGCCATAAATTTTACTCGTATCACAATACTTCTCGAACAACAGGATTTTTATTTTCTCGTCCACTTTGTCCTTTCACCCACGTTTCCGACTAAGCCACCGACGGTTTTGCTGCAATCGATTTATCATACGACCAATGGCGACGAACTAGTCAAAAGACCGGTAGCAAATTTTCCTTACAGCCCACGATGGGATGCCAAACAGATGATTGATCGGATTTTGGAACGGATTGTTCAGCAAGATGCAAACCATTTAAGAATACACGTGCGCTGATTGTTCCGACAGACATTTTTCACTTTCGCAATTTTTGTTCTTTTGTTCCAATACGATATGCTTTTGTACATTTCAAGATAATTTCCCTTTTTTTTTTTAAACACGTGCCTTTTCATCGTTCGAGGAAATTAACAACGTTAATTAACAACAATTATCGTGACGAAAAAAGAACTTGTTAGAAAACATCAATAATGAAATTATTGAAAAAAAAATGAAAACAAGAAAACATTGTTTTAGTGACGAACGTTTGGATTGGAACAAATATGTATTTTTTTGAAAAATAAAACTTGCATTCGAAAGAAACGTGTTTTACAGTTATTGTTCGATGGATAAGAATTATCACAACTGTAATGATTGACAATAATCACGAAAAATTTGGCAATCCGAGTTCCGAATCAACAAATCTACAAATGTTTTGCTGCTGAAAAGTTTCCCTAAGAAGTTTTCTGTAGGGAATTTTATGCTCTACAAAACGGGTCTTGAAAACAATTGAAAAAAAAAATGGTTTTTCGAAGGAACAGTAATTCACAAGACATTGGTGGTTTTTTTTTTCATATGTAAGGTACAATTATAATTTATAAATTTACATTTACAAGGCTTACAAGTGTAATTTTTAAATTTAATATTAAAATAAACTTGCACAGCGTAAACACTATGTCGAATTAACCGATGGGCCATTCTTGAACCGTGTATTTTTGTTTTTTTTTTTCGATTCTCAAATTGCTGATTTACAACGCGGGATATTAATCTTTTCTTTTTCGGAGCATTTTGTCACAAATAATAAAGAAAGAAAGGAGACTCGTTAAAATAAACAACTGAATTTGCTACTGCACCAGAACGCAAAATAAAAAGGGTTTAAGGAGCATTTTTATTTTGGCAAGATATTGAAATGAAAACGTAAAATCACGCGATTTCAGTGTACCTTGCGTGAACTCGAGCATTTCGATAAATCATTCGTATTTGAACACTTATGAGGGGCGGAGGTGCGTGGGATAAACTTTCAATTCAATTGGTTTGCAGCCGCGCTTAAAAAATAATTATGTAATTCCGAACGACTACTTAAGTAACAAACTAAAATCTTAATGCTGAATAAAAGTGTCTGCTGCAATCGAGAGCGAATACATCGAGTTATTTTCGGGGGGAAAAAAAAAGAAAGTTGGGAAAATAATGAAAAAATACAGAAATAAATTATGTAAATGAATAAATATATATCAAAATATGTGGTCATTATGAAACAGGTAAATCCTTCCTGCGATGGAGGGATTTCCTCGTTTTTTGTCTTCTTTTCTTCCTTGTTGGACACGTGTAGCTTTGGCTGTCTATCTTCGCGTCTGATTAAACTCCTTTCTTCTCATCGTCGATTGATCTCGTACGTAAATTTATCTAGTTGCGATCAAGACGACGAAAGGTCGAGCATTGTGCTCGATTCTTCCAACGCCGGCAACGGCAGCTCGTTTTTCTCCTCCTCGGCTCTGGCATCTGATAACTTTAGGAACTTGATCACCTTGTCCGTCGCAGCGATGCCGCAGCTACTCGCTTCATTCTGCAATTTGACAACAAAAATGACAAAAATTAAAGCGAAAAGAAAAAAAAACGTGTTAATGCAATTTTTCGAGCCAAAGAACCGGATTCTTTATAAACTTGTGAGCAAAATTATCGTTTACGGATGCTTCACGGATCAAAGTACTTACCGATGCCGTGAGGTTCATGAAATTGAAGAACTTTTGTAGAACAGTCACCATTGTCCCGAAATTATTTTCAGGCAGTTTGCTACGAACGGCAGTCTCATATTCCTGGAATTATTAGATTTTTGTAAATTTAGATCGAATTAAATTTCAAAAAATACGATATACCAAAAATGATTTTCTGATTAATTTTTTTTTTTTATAATTATGAAGTAATTATTACTAAATAGACTAGAAAAATGTACCTTGTTATCCATAACTAAGTATCCGAGAAGGAGTACAACGTACGCCCCGATCAGTGTGTGTTCCATATGACGACCAGCTTTTTGTAACACTGTAGAAAAGAAAAATTAAACATTAAGTAAGTGAACTCGTTTTACTTTCCAAGAAATTGAGGAATTCAATGGCGAGTTATTTTACATTTGGTAACAGTTTCTTCGATAAACTCTTCCCGGGACTTTGTGGTCGTGGAAACAGTTTCTGTTTGTTCTGAATCTTTTTTCCCGTCGAGGATCGCATCGGTTTTTTTTTCTTCGGCACGAGCGAGTTCTTCTTGTTTGTAGAAGAGTTCTATCAGGGCTTCGACGCCACTATCATCAGCTGGACAGAATAAAAACAGAAATGAGATATCAATTGGAAAAAATAAAAATGAATGAGCGTGCGATGAAAAATGGACGTACTGTCAAACAAATTCTCGGGATAAGGCGGTGCTTTAGATTCAATGAGAAGTTTCTTGTTGTCGTCGCACTGTTCAACGAGATTTATCAGAAGTATAAGAGCCAACATCATGAGATCGAATCGTTTCTCGTCCGGCAATGATTCCGGTAATCGTAACAAAAGATTAAGACTGCAATCGACGACGCCCGTTTGAGCACCAACTGATTTGCTCCCGAAAGCTGTATCGAGTAAACAAATTATTTCATTTATCCTAAACTTCATTATAATTAAGACGAAAAACAAGCTCAACTTACATTGTCGATTAAAGCGATGCGTCAAATTAATGAGAACTTTAATAATAGCGAAAAGGCATTCCCGAACAACAGCACCGGTTGATGTTTTATCAGCCGGATCGATCGTCGGATAAATTGGTATTTCTTGGCCACACAAATGATAGAGACTTGCTAGAGTACTGACCATTATTCCGTCCCCGTACTTCAACAAATATACTTGGTTCTCCTCGTTCATGTGAGTCACCTGTTTAAATAATTACAATTTTATTTTTCATTTCTTGAAAGTAGTCCACAGCATTTGTGTTAAATTTTACATCGTTAAATTAAAGCTAAACCTACGAGAAAAATTGAATTATCATTCCAACGATGCGAATTTTCTAATTTTTATTAAACAACGTAGCTAAACGTAGTTGAAAAGAATACAAAATTATGAGTTGGACGATATTTTGAAGTAAATCAATACTTACATTTTCGAGTACACGCAAACACCTATCAACTTTGCGAAGTTTGTCGAGTAGAGGTTCCGACCAGCCGGCTCTAGTAACTTCGCTTGCGTTAATATGACGGTGGCAATCTTTAATCGTTTTGACAATATGTTCGAGACCACCGAGTTCTCGTAGTTCCTCTTTGAACCATTCGCCGGCGCGTCTTGACGTCAGACTCAACAATGTTTCCATAGCCAATTGACCAACCGTTATATTATCGAGATTCAGATGTTTCGCGTGTCCTTGGGCTTGGATATCCGCACACAATTGTCGTACTTTTTCCTTGTTCTTTAAAAGTTCAGCGCGACTGAGACCACAATCGTCCAATGCGTCCTTGTGACTCGCATCAGACTCCAGAAGACTCAACATCAATTCCAAACAGTCTCGATCCAAATCCATCGCTAAACGGTCTTGACTCAGCACAAACATTACCGTCGCTGTACATAATCCAAGACTCTGATGAAACAAAAAGTTATATTTGATTAAGCCTCCAGAGGAATCGATTCATTCTTTTCATTTTGTGAAACATCGGCCGACTGATTGAAAAGAATTGTCCAAGTGCCAAGTACCGGATTTACAATTTTTTTCTTTCTTTACAACAAAGAAACGTATTTCGACCAAACTATCAGATTTTATATTCGCCACAGTAAATATGAATGAATGAAAGAATTAAATCCTATAATTACAGTCTTAGGTATCGTTGATTAGACTCACCTGATCTTTGGTCGCGTCGTGAAGGGCTTTGAAAAACTTGGCCACCGTACCGTGAGCTCGAACGTGCATTCTAAACGCCGGAGCCATACATTTACTAGCGAGCCTAATGGCTGAAAGGCAACGTGTGGCGTTTGGATTGTTTTCCCGCAAAGTATCGAGAATATATTCGACATCGTCGTTAAACTCTTGAAATTCACCGCTCTCCTGTATCTGATGGGCTTTCTTTACATTTTTTACGACAGTGTAGAACTGAAAAAAAGTTCAATTCAATTAAAAATGTATTAAGAAAAATGCTCGAAGAACTGTAAAATAGAGATGGGCGATAATAATCGATTTTCATATAATCGATTATTTTCATAGTAAAAATCGATTATTTTCAGCGATTGTTGGTTTCCCGATTAATCGATTTTTCGATATATTTTGGCCACGATATCGATTATGGCCGCCATCGGATGATATCGGAACTGATCGGAGAGAATATATATATTCCAGATTTGAAATTGCGATTATTCTTGTTGGTGCCGGTTAGTGAAATCAAAAAGAACAAAAGAAAAAAACAAAGAAAGAACATAACCTCAGTGAAAAGTGAGAAGTCTCAACGAAACGAACTTTACTCTCGGTGGCTATTTGTTTCCTACTAGTGACAATGGAGAAAAGTAAGATATTTTTATTTGGTATGAACTCAAATATGTAAGAATAAACCTCATGGTTGTTTTTTGCCGTTATATATTTTAATTTTTGTTTTTTTTTTATGAGATTGGAAGTTTTTTATCCAGAGTCGCGGTACCGACTCGTTGTTCAGAAAGGAAAATAAAAAATGAATGCATGTATGTAATTATTGTACCTTTTTTCTTATTCTGTTATACTTTTTAATTAATAAAATCCTCTGGTGATATGCTGTGCTTATAAATTAATTATTTTTTGTGTCACCGCATCATTAAAACTAATTCAAAAAATAACGTTCAAATTTATATTGCAGATAACGATTTATAACTTCTGGTGCCCTGCTGGATGAGCAACTGGATTTTTTTCCAAATTTTTCAGGAACTTTGTTAATTATTGAAAAATCGATTAAATATATCAATTTTGGATTAAAAAATATATCTTGCGGCGTTTTTTTTAACTTTAGGTGAAAAAGTTGTGGATCAAATTCATTTTTTTGTGTATAATCAAGCCTTTTTGAAAAAATCGATTAATCGATTATTTTTCGATTTTTTTTCTTGAAAAATCGATTTTCAGTTATCGATTGTTGGTATAATCGATTATTTGAAAATCGATTTTTTTTTTAATATCGCCCATCTCTACTGTAAAAGCTCATCTGATTTGAAAGTTTCGCCAAAGTCCATACTCGAGGTTGAATAAAAAAATGGAAACTTACTCCTTTGACTTTTTTGCCACATCGTATACTGGTGATGGCTTCGGTTTCGTCGGTGAAATCCATGTCAGTTTCGGGATAAGTAACGACTCTAGTGAGTTGTGAAGCCTCGAATTCTTCTTCGAAAGCAACGGAGCCAGCGTTACTATGAGATCCACTGGCTGTATTGGGAGTAGCATTACCGGTGCTGGTGCTTTCGGGAGTGCCAGATTCTTTGTCGCTTTCGCACCATTTGTGTTTGTACAATGCTCGTCTTTTATTGCCATTGGTAGCACCGGTTGAGCGACTTTTAAAAATACTGCCTTTCTTAGTCGCTGGTTTTTTCGTATCGAGATTCATCGACAGAGTTTCCATAGGTTGTAATTCTTCGCCAACGGGGCTTGGATCGTTGGTGGGTTGATCGTTATCGACGGTACCTCCAGCTTCTTCGCTTTCGTCGTCACTGCCGGAGTACCAGTCTTGATCGACGAGTGTTTTAGCAGCGGCGGTATCGACGTCGATGGGCGGCGCCGGGGCAACGGGAGGGTCTACGTCCATTTTAGTATCGGTCGGTCTCTCCACTTCTTTCTCTTGTTGAGCTTCAACCTGAGGAATCTCTTGTATGGGTTCGACGACTGGTTCGGCATTAGGTAAATCGATGCAACAATGTTGAACGGCATCGTCGTCGAGTCCGCTATCGATGGGTTCTTCAGGGGTTTCCTCGCGCTGTGCCGGTAACGTGGAAATTTCTCCTCTGATCATCATGCTGTCAGCATCGCTGGACAATATATCGATGAGTTCTTGAGTCGTTGTCGGTAAAGGTTGATCCCGTCCTATGAGAGGCTCTATGCTTGGTTTACTCGTATAACTTGTGGTACAATCAGTCTTGACAATATCGTAATGCGATATGAGCGTGTTGTTAGAGTCAGTCACGGACTTTCGTAGAGTCAAAGAAAGACCGGAACTGTGAGAATTTGGTGTTGTCGGTGGTGCTGGTGAGGTTGTTGGTGTTTGCGGTTGTTGTTGTTGCTGTTGCGACGGTGATTGATTAACCAAGGCAACGGAGGAGGATGAAGATGAGGAGGATGAGGAGGAAGTCAAGCCTAAGTCGAGTTGTTGAAGGTTCTTGGCTCGACTACGTGTCGTTCTTCGCATATCAGAATTGTCCAGTGGTATGGAAACAGTCGTGACGATCGGTTGCTGATGATGATGCGACGTCGCCCGCGAACTGTTGCTCGTTCTCGTGTCTTGTCTTAGAGCAATCTCAGGACTGAAACTCTTACGATCGAGCTCGATTTTTGAGGGGCTCGAGTGCGGTGTCGTTATTCTGTACGTCTCAGGCTCCGTATCCAAACTCTCTTGAACGTCTGGACACAATAATCTCGCTGTACCCTTACATATTCTCAATACTATCGGTGGTTTACCATCGTCCCGATTATTTGAGCCCTCGCTCGAGCTATTCTCGAGTATCGGTGGCTCGCTAATGCTCTTTCGCGATGCTGCTGTCGCGTGAGAAGATACTCCCTTCGACAGAGATTGCTGCTGCTTACCCATCGCCTGTTGTGGATTAGCGTTTTGCTTTTGACCTCGCGAACGAACGTACTGCGAGGTATCAGGTACTTGTTGCTTGTAAACTGACGTATCTTGGAGCTTCGGCTGCTCTGCAGTTGTCGCCGCCACGCTAGGAGCGTTTCGACTCTTGAAAAATTTCTTCGGTTTTGGAATCACAGCTGGTGCAGCCTCCGATTTAGTCTCCGGATCTGGCTCGAACGAGAACGGATCCGTGATCGTCGTTACACGCGTGTTCTGATTCGCGTAATCCAACTTTGCCCTTTTTGCTCCAAACGACTTCACGATCTCGTCTCTTCTTCCTAAAATTTCACATTTTTTTTACATTACAATAAACTCCATCGATTCTTTGACTTTCACTCTAAATATCTCATATCTCATTCGACTAATTGTACAACAGACTAAATTTCAAAAAACTTCAACTCAACAATAAGAAAATTATAATATAGAGTTAAAAATATCTCATCACTTTTTACACAAAGAAAAATCAAGAAGACATTTTTCACAGTCCATTCAACATTCTTGCCACCGCTTTTGTTTTCAAAACTTGTGTCATCAACTCAACAAGCCTTATCTGTCAAGCACACATCCGATTTGTTTCAAACTTATTATAATATATCTTATCAATACATTTTTATCACTTTGACAGTGACTTCAAGGCTCGCATCAAATTCAATTTGGACGAATATATTCAAACGAAATTAATGGGAAAAACATGGAAACTAGATGGTTAAGAAATTTGAATGTATGAGCAATGTCGTTACAGACTTTTGGTAGCTTTATTTGCTCAAATGTTTAGCGTGTGTGTGAAGCAATTAAAGTATCATAAATACTGGAACCGTGACATGAAAAGCTGCAAAATAATTCTCCAATCACACAATATCGCTTAGATAATTCAAGAAAATGACAAGCAATCAAAAATATTACAAAATAACAATGAATAATTTAAGAAAATGGTAACCAATGACAAGCAATTATTGCAAACGACAAAGAAAGTGATAAAAGATGGAAAAAAATGTTAACGAATGACATAAATTAGTAGAAAAATTTACAGGAATCGTCGGAAGCGTAGTTTTGAGTGTATAAATTGGCGTATGACATTACCATTGATACTGGTGCTTCGAATGGAGGTGAATGATGTGATACCCCATTTTCCAACAGTACCAGCTGATTTGGCAGCGGAGGGTCTGTTGCTATTTTCTCTGAAGAGTTTGTCGAACTGAATACTGCCAGGTGTGACGGTGTTCACCTTTCGACTGTATGACTTGGTGCAACTGCGAGAAGTCATTTTTTCGAAGCTTTTCCCTTCTTTGAAACCTCACTTCTTCTTTTTTTTTTTTTTCTATCTTTGTTACGATCTCACGAAACAAATGGCATTCCAAGAGTCACAATTTACGATATATTGCCTCATAATTTCGCGATCCCGTCTCAGCAGGCACGCTAGTGTTAAACACAACGCGTTTATATGTATATACATATACGTGGTTGGTAGAGTTATTATAATATGTATATACAAACGATTTAAGTCGTAACACTCGCGGGTTACGGTCGATGAGAAATTTTGCTAATTTTTAATTTTTTCGATTTTATTTATTGTTTTTTTTTTCCGCATATGTCGATTATCGTTATATTCGGCACGGATTGTACGAGGGCGTGTGTAGAAAGCTAATAGACCAAATAGATATTTCGGAGCATACGAGAGAAACAAACGCCATGTTACTACTCTATCTTTTCTCTCTCTCTCTCGCTCTCTTCTTTTGCTCTCTCACTCACTCACGTACACACATTCACTCTCGCCTCCGTTGCTGCTCGGTGCACGAATAAAATCTGTTTTTTTTTTCTCTCAATCTGAACATCCAACCATGGATTTCAACGTTTTACGATCTTTCGAATTAACCCGTTTAACATTTTCTATTCCAATTATAACCGCTTGTATGCGCGCCACACTTTTGTTACAATTTATATACTGTACTACTTTTATTCCGTCTTTTTTTTTATCCGAACAACTGAATTTTTTTTCTATACTCTTCTCCTTTTAATTACGATGAAAAAATAAAAATAAAATGTAAGCCCTCAATCATAACATGATCTTTGCCATCTGTCGAATGTTTTTTTTTTCTTCTTCTTCGCTCGGGAACTCTTGTATGTACGGAACGAGAGACAGATATATACACATTCGACGTTGAATACCGAGAGGCATATAATAATAATAATAATATATATTACACACGTAGAGGGAAGTGAAAAAGAACGATGAAACGAAGAAAGAGCTAAAAAAAAATGAGAGAGATACTACTTTTAACGACAGCCATTCGTCGGAGACACGGCGAGTATTCGTACTCGTGTAAAATATAACGACTTTTTACCGATGGGGATTTTTGTCCGAAATATCTTTGACGCTATTGCCCAAAGTTTATGCTTCTAGATTCTTCGTTTTTCTTTGAGGTTATTATTGATTTTTTTGGCACTAGTGAGTTATGAACTGCAAATTTCTTGAGCAAAAATCAATCACATTCTCCTTGCTCGCCTCATTACTGACTATTCCTGTGTCCCGAAGACAAAACTGTCGATGAAAATTGTTTTGGAATCATTGATGTGAAAGAAAAAAAAAGGGAGATCAACAATGCCAAGAGCTTTGACGTCTTTCCGTCAGATGAAAAGAAAGAATTGGCGCGACGGTATTATTGTCGCGCGCGCGGGACGAAATGCAACGAAGCTTCGAATTTATTCCTCTAGTGGCGCTAGTTCCGCTTTATTTGTTTTTCGATTGTTTTCTTTTTTCGTACCAATGGATTCCATTTCGAATCCGTCAAATGTATAACCACGTATTAGTTGATTTAATTTTCAAGTTATGAAAGTTTAAATACACTGTTCAAAACTTAGTAAAAAAATGACGGAAATGCTTCAGGGAACGTGTTTCGCGATGTGTCCCGAAAAAGAACGATGGCTGTATGAAAAATTTGGTTTTTTCATAAATTAATATTGTTCGAGGGTGACGTTTTGTTGATTTTGCAAATGTATTTTTCTCGCAGCCGTGAAAGAGAAGGCTTGTTGCACGTTTTGGAGATTGACGAACGCACGAAAAATTTGAAAAGACCAAAAGCCGATCCAGCTAAAACTGTCAAATGCTTCAGCAGACCCTCCGCTGGCAAGACTATGACAGATCTTAGCGAACTTCGACCAGCACCTGTACTTTTAATGACCATAAGATATTTATTCAAAAAGTGAATACTTCATATAACCATCGACGTTTTTTCTCAATTAATTTTTTATAATTCCAAAAATGGAAAACTATTTGTTTTTTCAGCATTGCTCCACGCGCTGACATAAACTGGTCTCTGGTTTACGAATTTATTTTTGACAGACTAAGAGCCATCCGACAGGATGCCATTATCCAGAGGCTAAATGTACCCATCAGCATAGAACTTTACGAACCTATTGTTAGATTTCATATTTATGCTGGAGAGAGGTAAATATTTTCAAAATTTTTTGCAAAAAGGCATGTACAGAATTTTTATATTAGAAAACTCATTAAAAATAAATAATAATAGATAATAATGAACGGTAAGAATACCAAATTTACAATTTTGTTGAAAAATACAACTTTTTTAGCTTGAATTGTTTTTCAATTCACAAGACGAATTATAAACAGTTGAAAATCAACAGTTTTGCGTTTTTTTCCAAACTTACGGTGAATCTTTCTTAGAATGTGTGGTCGACCTCTTGAGGAGTATGTGCCAAAGTTTAACAACCAACATTTGTTAGAATGTATAAAACATTTGCTCGTTCTTTACGACGAACGGGAGACGACTCCCGAAGAAAAGCGTAATTTACAAGATCACTTGGCCTGTTTGAGCATAAATGACAAAAGAGCACAGATCGAAGCTCTTTACATATTGCTGTATCTCGGCGACACCACAGCATTGCAAAGAGGATTGTCATTGCCAAGAAAATACAGGTAAATTGACTTTGCATCCTTATGGATTATTTTGCTCTACAGTCGTGTCTTTCTTCAGGGAATCGAAGGAAGTCAAAACTGCAATGGAAATATCGTTGGCTTGGTACTTGAAAAACTATGTACGTGTGTGTCGACTTATCGGATATTTAGACCCGATTTTCGCGTTCGCCGCTCTCAGTAATTTACCGAGTATAAAAAGGTAATGTTTTATTTACTCCACCATTCAAAGATACGATAGAAATTGAATTTTATCGAAAAAAAACATATTTTAACATAATTTCCTCAATATTTTCAGCAACAAAGTTTGATTTTGTTTTATTTTCGTTTACTAGATTTTGTTTTCTTCTAGTAAATAAATTAATACCTCATAAAAATGTAACGAAGGATTTTAACAAAAATGTCTCATTCGCGTTATTGAAGCAATTTTTTTTCCGCTTTCCAGGGATGCTCTCTGTATTATGAGTTCAGGTTACAACAGTCAATCTCTAACTTTCCCAGGTCTAAAGTTGCAAGAAATTTTACTGTACAAAGACATCAGTACAATTGAGAAAGACTGCAAATTGTTTGGACTTACGTTTACACGACAAAACGTGCAATTTCAAAAGTCGAAGTTCAACGAAAACCAACTTTTGGTTAGTCTCGCGAATTATGTTAGACTTGGAAACACGAAGACGAAGGAATTCATTATGTTAACGGATTTTCGTTTTTTGTAGGCGAACGTGGAAAAACACTTCAATTACGAGAATCTACATAAATTATTACCAGAAATATTGCTGGAGTAATTTCGTGGAACGAAATGCAATGAGGTTTCATGTGGTAGCTGCAATGTGGAGTTTCTCGATGGAGAAAAGAGTCTTAAAAAGTCGTACGAGACGAAAACTGTGAATAGATATTAAATTTTAATGGTATGAAAAAAATATACACTATTTTTATATGAAAAATATCCTTTAAATACAAAAGAACTCGGAGGGAAAAAGGGAAAATAAAAATTACAAATCGCATTGAACATTTGACGAATTATTGAGAATCACTGGAAGAACTGCTCGACGAGTCTGTCGACATAACTTCAACGTCTTCGTTTTCTTGCTTATGAGTATTCATCGCCACACTTCCTTGACCACCCATCGACATGTGAATTTCGCCGGAAGGATGCCATGCAAATTGATTCGCTTGAGATATCGGTGGTTCTAAAAAAAGAAGAGAGAAAACATAAAACAAAAAAGCTCCAGTTGTAATTGAAAGACAAATTTTGCAATTTCTTTTCGAATTTACCACCCGGTGGATGTCCAGCTCTGTGAAGATCGGACGTTATTCCTGGATGAGATCCGAGCATCTGTCCGTTCAGAGGAAGATCGCTCAAACGTCCTAAATAGCCTAATCTCATTTCAATATCTGTAAAGAAAAAAGCGTTACAGTTCAAAGTAAGACATTTACTTGAAGTTTTTCAATTCTGACACCATTTAAAAGCAACAAAAATTCAGTTTTTCAAGATAAAAAACGATAAAAAGCATTTACTTTTGAAAAAAACCACAAAGAAATTCTCTTAGATCTGATTAATTGCAAAATTGGGTCAATTGAAGTTTTCCAAATTTGCTATCTGTCCTGCATTATTTGTGGTTTAGTTGCTATAAAATGTGACGTTCAGTTTTTCGTATTTTGAGCAGAATTATTTTTTTACCTGTAGGATAAGGTCTTCGAGGATCTCCTTGTTGCCAAGTGAGAGGAGCGCAAACGGCGTTGGAAGCGCTAATTCTATGAGCAAATTTGATAAGTTCTTCCGACGGTACGGGTCTCTTGTTGGCTCTGGCGATGGATTGTAGTTTCTGTTTAGCCTGATAAATAGCAGTGGCTAAAATTTGTTCAGCTTCTTTCAACTGCCTCTGCAATTGCTGTATGTCTTGGTCCTGTTTTTCGACTTCTGCTTTAAGAGCTTCCATCTTAAGATCGATTTTCGCTTGTTCAGCAGCTTTTTTCAAAGTGCTTTTCAATTCGTTGTCTTTGGCCACTAATAGATCTGTCAATTGAGCGTGCTCGGCGCTCGATAACTTCAGGTGTTTCTGGGCTATCGTGTTTTCAATCATTTCCCTAAAAAATAGAAACAAACATTCGAGTACAAAGTTTCGTCTCTTCATTTTTGCATTGAAATACATTTTTTGAGGTTATGTTTGTCAACTTACTTTGCTATTAACTCTATATCGTCAACGAGCGACAACAAAACTTCACGTGTACTTCTATTGCTCGCCATTTCTGTGGGCTGTTTATTCAATGTACTTTTATTTTTACTGTCTGTTATCGAATTCTTAAAAGAAGGAACGGACCGGTATAAAATTTCATGTAAACATGCTACGATGCTACGGAGTCTACAGAGCTGTCACTTCGCGGCAATACGATTTTTTGCTCGGTCGATAATGGAGACTTTATTAATTCACGGGCGAAAACGTTCGATAAAACATTTGAAATTACCGTTTTCCATTGCATTATAGAGCCTCTGATTGACAGAATTCAAATAAACATGCCAATAACGTACACATTTGTGTTGTAATTGGCCGCAAAAGTACGAAATATTTGTAATTTGTATTTCAAAAAACGTGTAAACTCGGAATCACCGGTAGTCTTTCGAATCACACTGTGATTCACATATACTGGGATTCCTCTATCGATCATCAATCAAATATAATGTAGTGCATAAATCGACGTTTAATGATTCTTGTGATTATACGATCGTTAATGAAGTTTGTGTGGAAAAGCCAATCGATAATCTGTGATCGCTTCTCTGATTTTTCATTAAATAAAACAGAAAATTCCGAGGAAACAATTTTCCGAGAATTTTCATAAATTGTTAAATACGAATCTTTTATGATTCAGTAAATATTCGAAGTGTGACGTTAATAATAGTGAGTCAATTCAAGGATGTGAAAATGTAAGACATCAAAGGAGAAAAAATGAAGTATAGGTACGTTGGAAAAACCGTTAGAAGTTTTTTTTTTTCAAAGACAAAAAACCAAACAAAAAAAAAGGCTTGAGGTGTTGATTACAACAAACTTGTTAATGTTGTAACAAGAATTGAAAGAAAACCCATATTTTTCGTTACTTTTTATGATTCCATGTGCAAGGTCAGGAGGGAAGCTCCACGTGAATAATTGGTAAATATACGTGTGCGATACACGTAAACAAGTTTACGTGCACAATTCGAGCAATTTAACCGTTGTTGGGGGAATGTCCTTCGCGTCCTTGTGCTCGGAGAATTGAGAGACGTGCGTGTTTACAATATTGCGTGGTTATTTCGTCTTTTTTTTCCTTCTTTCTTTCGACTTACATACATACATGTATAATAAATTGACTTTGCTTAATCGATACACGCTGCTTGTTGTTTTGTACCGCTATAAACACTCTCGACAACTGCGGCACTTAAATTTTCTCCGTCATCTCTACACATATCTCAGCCAAGTTTCACGTCCTCTAAGTTAAATCCATCGACGTACGTCACTCACGTGCATAAGTCGAATCTTCAAATCTTCTTATCTCAAAGAAATATCTCGTATATACACGAAACATTCGATGCCAACAAATCTACATCCAATCATTTTAATTTACGTTTAGATATTTTAGTATATTTCTTTATGCACACGAAACCACTGACATTTTTCGTGTTTCCGAAAGCGATGAATAACCTCAAAGTACACTCTGGGTCTAGAATACCCCGGGCAAAGTTTGCCCTTGAAACACAGGGAAGAGTGCACGTTCAATATTTCCGAGAATCTCTGTGTCTTAGATTCGTTCTTTTCATGCTGATTGTATAGAATTTGGAAACACAATACGAGAAAGTTTCCAACGAATGAAGAGTGCAGTGATGAAAATTGTGGATTTCAAGTGCGGTTTGTTGCTCGGCTGTATACGTAATAAATACATAAAAATAAAAATGTATCCTCGTCGAAAAAAAAGAAAGATTTATTTCTCGACTGGAAAAAATCGTTGTTAAGTGAATTCAAACAATATTTGACGTGATATCGTATACAATAAACGACTCTTGATGATTTATGGATTATTAGCATACGTAGCAAATAAACGAACGTAATATTTTCAAGAAACTAATTTTAATGTTCAAAACAAAAGGAGAAATCGATTTGACAAAATACGGAATTTGGGTAACGCGAAACCACGAAATGTTTGTTGTGATTCAGTGGTGTTTATCTTTCTCTCTCTCTCTCTCTCTTTCTCACACAAAAATGTTGATATGTATTTTTCGAAACAATTCAGATGACCACACGAAATCTTAATTCGAACGACTTGTACAGTAAAAAGTATCATTTGCTAAAACATTGAAGTCTCAGGATTCAGGATTGCGTAACCATTTGTAGTGATATTAAAAGCATCACTCCTGCTGTAAAGAAAAAAATCAAGTTTTGTGATGCATGAAAGAACGGATATAAAATTGCGTTACGCAGCAACGAGTACAAGGATTATTCGATCTTCATTTAACGTTGAGCATCATGAACCAAGTCTTTCAAGTCGGTCACGTGGCTGTAAACATACATATATTCGTGTATGTATAAAATAAATGATTTGGTCTTTCGCCTCCAGTCTCTCGGAATTACCGCAACTTTGCACGTGAAGTATCGTGTCGCAATGCGAGACGATAATACGTCGATTCACCACAGAAATTCGTGTTTCTATCGTCACAGAGCAAATTTATATTAAAAAGTTTACTTGGAACTTTTAAAGCTCTCAATGAGGTGTCCAAAGATTAGAGAATGACGAAATTTGAACTTGAAATTATTCACTGCCTCAAAACCTTGGTCGTTGCATCACAAATGATTTTATTTTTCATTTCGTCAGACTTTTATCCTGAATATCCCAAATTTCCAGCCATTGGATTACTTGCTTTTACGTGACATTCGTTTTTATAGCTTCCTCGTGACACGAAGAACAATATTTAATTTTCAGAGAATCAATTCTAAATGTAATTTAAGAAAAAAGCAATTCATCTTTATTACACACTTGTTCAACAAATAATTTATATGGCCAGATAAAAGATAAGATGTTAAAAAATGATAGTCCGCACGTTCTGTCAAGTTGCGCGCAATAAAACCACTTATTGAATGAACCATATAGCATTATTCATTTACCTGCATCATGGGTGTATGCTTTCCTGTTATATTCTCTCACATCTGATTGACAATTATCCACATTTCCGGTGTGGTTGTTAAAAAAAAAATGATTCACTTATTATTTATGAATTATTTCGTCTGATACTCATGATTTTTAGAAGGACAGGTCGTTGGCTTATTTCCTGTCTTCTTTTTTGTCAATGAAACTGCGAAATTTAATGATCTTACGCAATCTACAATGATGAAAATATATCAATGGAAAAAAGTGGACTTACGTCAGAATTCAATTAAAAAAATTTGGCTCCTCTGACATTTGGTACTCGGACATTTTTTCTTTATTTTTATTTGAACAAAAAACTACGGTACGGAAAATTTTGAAAAAAATCTGTTTAGTTCTTTGGGGCGTATTGAGTTTTTGCAAAAATTGATATCTTTGTGTTCATTGTGGTTTGGTCAGGAATTAATTTTCTCGTGAAAATGTACGGAATTCAAGAATTTATTGAACGTGGTATTCATGCGAAGAACAAATGTAACAAAATACACAAAATTTGCATTTATTCTTGAATTATAAAATAAAATGCGTAAATAATAAAAATGTGGATTCGTCGGCCGAGATACCGATTGTTAACAAATGTGAAAATCGTAGTAAATAATCGGAAAAAGTACCGTTACGTGTACAAATACTTTTGATTTTCTTGGAAAGATCCTTTTTTTGCCAAGAATGACGCAGCTCGTTAAAGTGGATGAGTCGATTCTCGAAGACCAGGATTCTCGGGGAATTCCCTTCAGCTCCCGCTAACAGAAATATACACACAAACACAAACACGATCTTGAGATCGGGAATTTTGAAGACGCTGCGATTTTTATTCCTGCCGTTGGATTTTTTGACATTGACATTGACGAAGGTGACTTTTTTTCAAGTTTGAAGATCAACTATACTTCCTTGTTGCAATATGGACATGCTAAATATAAATCTCAAGGTCGTCTACCTACGAGACGCTTAATCATCGTGAAACTAATCGAGGGCTCGCGACCATAGCAAGTTTTGCTCTCGCTCGACTGGCTTCGATTCTTGAAGATCAACTGATTTCCTTTAACTCATGAAATTATCCATCGAATCGCATTCACATTCGTCATAGGTGGGAAACTCGAGAATGCAAATTCTATGTTTATTTATAAAATGGTCGGAATTTCATTAAGAGAAAAATTATTTTCTAATAAGAGATAATTGTTTTTTTTTTTTTCTTTTTTTTTAGCAATCGTTTCGATCGATATTTTTATTATTTTGGGATAAGATGAGAGTAAAAAAATATTTGAACGCGTTTGAGAACAAAAATTATATCGCAAACGTCATGTGAGAACTTTTTTTACGAAAATTGGTTTTGGATATAATAACATGTTCGAAATATTCGCTGTTATGTAAGGCCATCGGAAATAATAATTAAAATAATGTAGTAAAAGCTTTTTTTCGTTGTTTTTAATGGGGATCCAAACACTGCCTCATCTCCAAACGTTTCGTAATAATGACATAGAAATTTAGTACAACACGAGTATTAGCAATATGCTTATGACACTTTTGGCACGGCGTTTCCCTCACAAAATAACGACATTGACGAGAGTAAAAAAGTGAGAAATGCGTGAGTGTGAGAAGTTTTTAGCCTTGAATCAAAGTTTCGACGCTCCTGTGAGCGCAAAGACTCTTTTATTTCGTTCGTACCCTCATTTCTGTATGTGTTTGCTTCGCTAGTTGAGAAATTTCGTGATGTTGGTAATTACACAATATACCGTCGCACCGGTTTCAATATTGCTCGCACAATTTCTCGGCGCACTTTGTACATCATTATTATTAAGTTGCCACCAATATGAGAAGATGGAAAGAATAAAAAAAGATCGTCGATAATTGATTTTTTTCAAATTAACATAAATTAACATTAAAAATTCGATTTTTTTTTAATTGAATTCTTGATAACCATAAATTAATACAAGTTTTTTATGTTTTCACTTTTGTCAACTAAGCAAAACGATTAGCTGTAAATTTTTGCAAAAAAAATACCATTATTTCTTATTGTTTTAGTTACGATGTCGAGACAAAATCACTCTCGTAAAATATGGAGACAGAGAAATTACATAAATTGGTGAAATTGTTTGTTCAATCGTTATATCTCGTGTGATGTGGATTGCAAAATATTCGCTTGTTTTTGAGATGAGAGATTTCCATACTACACGTTTGAAGTGTCATTCTGTAACCCTCGTCATTTGTGTCTCGACATATTCGAGTGTACGAGTAGTCGAGATAGTTCTGCAGTCAGACGGTAAGTGGATATAAATTTCCAAAATTGTCGTAATTTATGATTTTTTTTCTGTCACCTGCGTCGATTAAATCGGGTGAAACATTTTTCGATTGATTCGACATAAAAAAATCGATATTTTAAAAAGGAGGGAATGAGAATAGCAAAAAAAAATCGAATGCGAGAAAAATGAAGTAAAGAATGAAAAAAATTGAAAACTAAACGATTTTTCTGAGTAAAAGATATTGACACGAAAACTCGGGACTCAGAACGTTTTAAAAGGAAAAGAAAGTAGAGAATTCGCATGAAGGAATCGAATTAAAATCCAACCTTGTCTTGATTTAACATTTATTCATTTTTAGGGACAGAAAAATATCGATTCACCTGACAAATTCGTAACGAATACTTAATCTTGTAAATCATGAAAGTGTCAAATACAGATCGCACGAAAAATGTCGGTGAATATAGAGTGTAAAAGAGACTAATACGAACGACATGTAGATCGAAAGAGTATCGTGGAAAAGATCCAACAGTCTTATCTCCAAACTAAGCAAATATCGGCATTAATGAGATCATCAAAGTTTAACAACGAAAGCAATAATTTTTGATTTTTAGTATATATTTCATTGTGTTAATGTGTCGAGATAAAATTAAAAGTGAGTTCAGTTCTCAACGATAAGTCGGAGTGTGAAGAACGTATTTGCAAAATTACTTCGTCTTGTATTTCCGAATAAATCGACATTCCATCGATTGTTGTCGAGGTTTAATAATAGATTCGTTATTACGTCTAATGAGATTCATCTCGGGATCGAAAAGTTCTTTGAACAGTGAAAATAAGTGATTGATAAAGGAAAAAATATTCATGCATGTGCAAATTAAACGAAACTAGACTTTCCGTCATTTATCTCCATTATTTATGGCGCGAGTGACTCGATGGGAATCTTCGAATATTCTTCGGGTATTCCGAGACTGATGAAGGTCAAACGTCTGGGTAGCAAAATGCATCTCGTAATCCGGCTAGACACGTGCTAGCCTCATCGTCCTGGAGTTGAACGAAGACATTATAGAATCACGGTCTGTGTTATGGTTGAATTTAGAAAAAAAAAAAAAAAAAACATTCTCGATGTCCTTGAAACGAAGGTTTTTAACGCACCCCATCAAATTTTAAACAAGACGCTGAATCAAATTTTGTTTACACCGGACAAAAATATATTCATACATTCAGGATTAAATAATTGACCAAAGAACCGAAAAAAATGAATCGCAAAAAGTCGTTTCGATGTCTAGGGAAAACAAAAATGAATAAAAGTTTGTAAAAAAACTGGTTTCGTTAAACATTGAAAGGAAGAAATAAGTTTCGTGAATATTGAACGTTTCTCGTAAACGAAAAATTGGCCCAATTTTGTGTATCAAACGAATAAGGAGATCAATGGCTCACGTGGCGAGAAAAAACAGTGGAAAATCCGGTGACGAGTACAAGTGGTTTGTGGGAAAGCCAAGAGGGTTGGAATCGTGATTCCCGGGGTCACCACGAGCGTCATTCAGTACGAGAAGATCCTCGAACGTCACGTGCGTCCATTATTTCAATTTCAAAGACCACGGGTCTCTTATTCACGGGGGCAAAGTGAGAGGACGAGGGTTCCCGTTTGGGGGGCAAACTCGACCTCCGGTAGATTCCTCGTATAGAGAGACGTTCACACTCTCGACGGTCCAGTTCGTTTGGAGCAATCGGTTCACGTATTTAATACCATTTTATAAATTTCAACAATTTCACTTACTATTTCCAAATAACAACTAAGTTTTCTCATATTTACTTTTTTTACTACTTTTCAACACTTTCCGGCACCCCAGTGTGTGCATTCGAGCTCTTGCCGGAAGAGAGTCGATTGCACGTCACCAAATTTAAACAAAAATCAAATTCTTTTCATAACGACTTACAATTTCTTTTGATAAAGTGTTTTGATAAAGTTTCGAAGAATTTTTTGATTTTTATGAACAAAGTGCGAATTTGATTTCAATTTTTTTTGTATAAAGTGACAATTTTCAACAATATATTTTTTTAAATAAAAGGTGAGCGATGGTTTTTATATTATTTTTCAAACTCGTGTTTTATTGAATTTGTAAACATTATTTTTGGGTTCAATTTATTAGGGAAGTTCGTTCTGAAAAATAGTGCTGTTCGTCCCTCTTTTTAAGATTTACAATCATTTTTATTCATCCTGGTGTGTTGAAAAAAAACGACATTTTTATGTCTTTGTCTATGATTCTCGGACCGGTATTTGTGCAATTTTTAAATAGCTCTCTCACTAAGTGACGTCGATCGTTGTGGTTGGATAATTAGTCGAAATTCTTAGCAGAACTGCACTTTTAATGGATCTTCTGAACTAACGGTTTCGCGAGTTAAACAATCGTGACGAAGGTCAAGAATAATAACGAGTAATAAAAAAAAGCCTCGAAGATAATTGAAAATAAAAGTCGAAAATAATTGTACGATGTTTTGAACGGAGCAAGAAAAGATCGATTAATATTGCGATAAAAACGGGGGGGCGACGATCGATAACAAATTTTCAATATTTCATAAAAGTTGCACGAGAATGACGAAAAATTACTTTGCAACTTGTCACAACAGCCGACAATAATTAATATATTTTATGTCTTTGTAACGACGAAAACGATCGTGAACCTAATTAATCGTTGGAGAAGAATTGTTTTTATTTTTTATTTGACAGAAAACAAAAAATTTGACATGCAATTGATCAATTGAATATTTGACGTGCAATTATAATCGTTCAAACTCATGACATTGACTGCTTAATGATTCGACTGTTTTCGGTAATTCTTTGATTTTTATCATAGAACTTTATCAAGTCACGTCTAAATGAAGTGCTCTAATCAAATGATAGCAAAAACAAATATTTACAATTCAGAAAAAGCTCCAGTTGCGTGAGGAAACGTGCTCTAGACGTGAATAAATTTTCATTTTTATTCGCTGCTCACAACACATCGCGACGAGTTACAAATATTTTGACTCTCTAAACAATTCTTATACATAAAAAAAAAAACAAACAAACGAATAATTTATATCCATTTATCAAGAAACGCTGTAGCGGCTCAACGCCAAGTATTAAAAAGAAAAAAAAAGCCAAACGCACTCTAATATACTAGATTATGACGATTTTATGACGTCACAAAGTTTCCAAATCGCTCTCACGGACGAACGTGTTGAGCGAAAAATCTCAAATTAGATTACATTTTTTCAATGATTTTTTATCTTTCGAATGGTTCTCGTTCGAAGTAAATCGGTCTAAGCAATCCGTGACAAATCTAGTTTTTCATTTCAACCATTTTAACACTCGGCCGTTTCGGGAACTTTGTTTTCATGAAGTCAGAAAGACGCGAGTCCCGTTTGTTTACGTTTTTGGACGAACGTCCTTTGCGCGATCGCTCTACACTCGCCCCGCCTCGTTTCGCGTAGTCCATTACAAATTCTTACTGAACAAATTCGTCTTTGTGTATTTTCAGAATGACAATGTTTTCGTTGACAACGACCATAGTTTACGTCGTGGTTCTTTCGGTCATTCAGAACTGCTTCGCAGGTGAGTGATTTATGACACGTCGCTTTGCTATTTATATTGACTTCATGGAAATGAAGTATATAAATCAAAAAGAAAAAAAAAACGAAGAACAAAGATTTAATATTATGTCTAGAAACTCTATTGATTCAGTGAAATTTAGTTTCGTCATTTTCAAGTTTATGATAAAATAAAATCTGCAGTCAAAGTAATCACCAAAAAACAACATTTTTTATGGTTACAAAGTGAGATTAGATGAAATTTTAATAAAAAAATATTATAATTTAATTGAAACAGCGTCGATAATAAACTCGAACAATGAGATCGATTTTACGAGCGAGTTCGTCGAACCTGACGAGATAGACTGGCGTAATCATCCATGCAGGCGTGAATGCGTTGATGGAGAGAGACCCATGGATTGTAAATACGCTTTTAAAGTCGAATCGTACTACGCGATGAGCAAAGCGTGTTACAATTGTCCATTCAACATTACCGATTGTTTTCGTCCGCACTGTGTACCAGCGGATGGAATAAAACGTTCGATTCAAGTCGTTAATCGACAGATGCCTGGACCATCGATCGAAGTAAGTTTCAAAACTATTTGTCAACATAAATTGATGAACGAAAAGCATAAACTAATCGAAGCACAAATATTGACTGTCAATTTACGAAGAATACTCATGAGACAAAAAAAACGTACCTAAAAATCTAACGGAATTAAATTTCCTAGTCTATGATGAAAAAAAAACAATTTTTTCGAACTTTTTGATGAAGAATTAGAATCGTAAGAATTATTTAATTAAAAGACGGATTGATAAGCAGTATTTAACGGTACAAAATTCGTTATTTGTTAATTGAATCCTTCGTATGAAATCTAAGGAACCAAAATCTCGTAGAAACGCAAATATCAAAATTATGTTCTGAGCAAAAATGGGCTCATCACTAAAATTCATTTACATGCATGACCATAACTGAGTGAGCAAGAGTGTCATATAATTATTGAACAACAGTTAATTTTCTCACAGACGATGTTTAATCGTAGTGTACGGAATTCTCGTCCGTTTCATTCCATCTCATGGAATTTTTTTTTTTTTTCATTTTCTTATTGCTTCTCTTCTCGGCAATTCAACGAATTGACAATTAAATGTATAGTGAATGATACTACGTTGAAAATTACAAGATGTAACGATTTTTTTCTCTACATCCGGTAAGAAGAGCGCCAGACACCTGGCGAGAATGATTTCAAGGCCAAATTGGTCGAAGCTGGATCAAGGCGAATGAATTTATGACAAGACTGTACACTGATTCGTTGGAAAAACTTAAATTGCGTGTTACATTTAATCATACGTGTTGATCAAGTTATCATGCAAAAATATGTTAAATAAATACTCCAAGTATTGTTAAATACTTCGTGATATTTTATGCTCGTAAGAATATATATTTCTCTCTCTAACTGTAAAAAAGTTATTCCAATGCTTATTGGTATAAATCTATTTTTTTTTTTGCATCCTCTTCCGGGATCTCGACTTTTATGCCATAAAAACAATCACTATGATGTACTGAATCATTAAAAAAGGAAAAAATTCTTTCATAAGGTATGAATTAACAGTAATAAAAGAAAAAAAAACCTGTTCAAAAGCCAAGAACAAGATTAGAATATATTGTCATCGAATAATGAATAAATAAATAAATAGATTTTACATTGTTTCGATTTCCACAACGAGCATTTCAAAAGAAATTTTCTGACAAAACCGACCAACCTCATTATCGACACCTGTTGAATTTTCGATAAAATTCTTAAAATAAAATAATAATAATAAATCTCCGAATATTTGTATACATTTTAATTGTCATTTAGTCCTATTTTTATAATGCGATGTTGAATTAATTTGTAACTGTAAAATCATCACGTGCTGAACGATGACGAAATGGCAGCAATCTGCCATGAGTTCGAGCACCATATAAGGAATAATTTTCTAGAAAAGCTGTTCACCAAGAGTGAAAGCGTTTGACACACACACAGGCAAACAGCTGAGAGAATAAACGAAAGAGAATCGTGTGTGCGTGTGCGTGCATAATTACGCTACAGAGGATGAAAATTTATCACGTGGATCTGTCGTTTGATTGTAGGTGTGCCAAGGTGACAGGTTGATAGTGGACGTCACGAATATGATGCTCGCTGAGAGCACTACGATGCACTGGCACGGGCAACATAATCGTGCTACCCCATACATGGACGGTGTACCATACGTCACTCAGTGTCCAATTTTACCTGGAGCCACATTCAGATATCAATTCGTTGCTGAAAATGCGGGTACCCACTTCTGGCATTCACATTCTGGTAATTTCAAAAAAATCTTAATTTATAGCGAAAAAATAATTCTCCCTTTTTCTTCTTCCCTTTCTATTCATGTTTTTTCATGCGAATGGATTTTTTTTTTATTCATTTCTGTATAGTTTTTGTTAGATTTCGCTCTTGGGTCTGAGAGACCCCAACAAAGTGGGTTTTAAATGTACTGGTGGATTGAGAAAAGATTGCAATTTGCAAATAAAAATACGATCGTAAATTAACAGGGTCTCGGAGACCTAGTGTGTGTCTAGTAAAAAAAATTTCCTATAAATCACAACAAATTTTCGACGGCAGCATGGAAAAACAAATTGTTATTGAAAAACGCCCTATCTGACAAAATTTATATTTTGTTTACGATTACGAAAATGGAAAATTGAAACTAAAATGAAAATCACACTGTTTTGGGTTTTTTTAGAATATATTCAAATAGAAAATTAGAAATTTCGAAGTAGATTATGTTCGATTAATGATTTTGGAGAATTGTTTAAATTTTTAATTGTTCTCAATGCGTTTTCAACAGGATTTCAACGTGGCGACGGAGTATTCGGTGCGCTTATAGTTCGCGTACCACCGAGCAAAGATCCTCATCGTGATCTGTACGATTTCGACGATCACAAAATGATAATACTCGATTGGGACCATGAAATAGGTACAGAAAAATTTCTGGCCCATCATCATTCCGACGGCGATAATAAAGCCCCGAATCTGCTGGTCAACGGCCTTGGACGGTACGAGAGGTTCCGGGACGCGACTAACGCCACCAAGGACATGCCTGTTGCAACTTTTTTAGTCGAACAGGTAACGATCCAAAAAAAAAAAAAACAAAAACATCTCATGGCAGGAAAAAATACGTCAATGAAAGTTTCAGGGACGATCTTGAAATTGTGCTCTTCAATCAAAAACGACCTTTGACGTGATCGTTCAAAATTCTGTTTGTTATTTACATTTTTTAACATTTTATTTCCGGAAAAAACGTCAATAGTTGAAGTTTTTTGAATGAATTTATTCGTTTAGATTGTTAATAATTTTCATCCACATTTTTAAGTAGTTAATTACGTGACAAATCCAATAAAAATGAATTCTTTTTGTTGGAACGATTCAAGTAAAAAAATTGAATCTGTACTTTATGAATTGTCATTTTTGTTGCAGGGTTCGAGATACAGATTCAGAATAATAAATGCAGAATTTTTAAACTGTCCGATCGAGGTATCAATCGATAATCACACGATGTACGTCGTCAGTACAGACGGTTATGATATTGAACCAATCGAAGGTAAGAATGAAGAATTTTTAATGAATTTATCAAAAAAAGTTCATAAGGAAAGCGTGCAAGATTATTTAATGAACGAGAACTGGATTGGATTGATTGCAATTATTTTTCTGCAGCCGAGTCGTTGGTCAGTTACGCTGGAGAAAGATTCGATTTTATCGTCGAGATGAACCAGGAGATCGATAACTATTGGATACGATTCCGTGGATTGATGGATTGCGATGAAAGATTTTTGAGCGCCTATCAAGTTGGGATCTTGAGATATGAAGGAGCCGAAAACGTGGATCCAAATGGGACAGTTTCTTACGAACGAGTTCCCATGAACACAAGTGCATTGGTAATTGAAACAGATTTTGAATTTTTATGCAAAAACCTTAAGTAAAGATTTGCTCAACTTTTTCGAATAATTTATTTTGGCAATTAATTACAAATGAGAATAAAGTTTGTTTGTTAATCAATAATTAATGATTTAATTATTTTTTGTGTATAGCAAGTGAATGCATTAAATCGTGGAGAAGAAGACAACGATACGATAAGCATGCCTCGTCTGCAATCGCTCGATCCTAGTGACGAATCAATCACTCGAGAGCCTGATTACAAATTTTACTTGTCCTACGATTTTTATGATAAGGATAATCCCCATTTTCATCGACAGAATCTTTATGGATTTCATCAAGGTAAACGACAATTAAGTCACGCATGATTGTGTAATTAATTAAAAACTTGTCTTATACTTGTCAAATTTCCAATCACGATCAATATTGACCAAAAATACAAAAATTAAGGGTGTGGATGTTTTATTAAAAAAAAAAATTAATAAGTTAATCAAAAGACGAATGAGAAGAACGGAAAAAAATTGCTGTACGAGTCTAAAAATCACGTAAAAACGTACTCAGACATCAATGATTCTTTTTTTCTACATAAATTCGCAGTCTAATTAATTTTTTTTTTCTTTCAGTTCCCGAAAAAACCCAAAGAACATTTACGCCTCAATTGAATCATATTTCGATGAGACTACCTTCATTTCCTCTTTTATCTCAACGGGACTCAATCCGATCTAATGAATTTTGCAATGCCAGTACTGTGCGTAATTGCGTGGATAATTTTTGTGCCTGCACTCACGTTCTGCAGGTTAAACTTGGCAGCGTTGTGGAGCTCATTCTCATTGACAAAGGTTAGTAAAAAAAAAAAAAAAAAAAAAATCAATATTCATTGAAAGAAAAATCTATTTAAAAATTATTTTATTATTATTCGTAGCAAATAATTCCCACAGAAAATGAATAACTTAGTGACTTTGATGTATTTTTAAAAATGAATTTGAATATCGTTATTTTGGCATTAAAGAATCATGATTTTGACGCAATGGATTCGACTCAACATTTTTCTGTTTAATGAAAGCCAGTCAATTATAATTTCATATGCTCTTTTATTTTTCAAGGTTTTACTTATGACGCGAATCATCCGTTCCATTTACACGGCCATCAATTTCGGGTGGTTGCTATGACACGAGTTGGACAGAACGTCACGGTAGAAAAAGTCAAGAAATTAGACGACGAAGGCCTTATTGTAAGGAATTTGGATCGTCCTCCGATCAAAGACACAGTGACTGTGCCTGACGGTGGCTACACGATCGTTCGGTTTCATGCTTACAATCCAGGTAATTTATCAACGTTTTAAAATCCTTTTTTTTTAGGATTTCAATCAAATTTTAATCCATAACAATTTCAAATTCATTTCAAATATTTATCTCGCGATTTGCTTCGTAATGTTTCATGAATTTATATGAATTTTTCTGATTAAAGGCTACTGGCTTTTTCACTGTCACATCGAGTTTCACGTCGAGGTAGGAATGGGCCTGGTTTTTAAGGTCGGGGAACACGAAGACTTCGAGCCAGTACCACGTGGATTTCCCCAGTGCGGAGATTGGAAACCTTCGAGTTTTCCAGAACCGAGAAAAGCGAATATGACAGAATTCAATAACGTGACATCGTCGTCAACGACATCGACTCAAGATCCGACGGAGAACGAAGTATTTGACATAAAATCGCGTCACAATTCGATTTCTGATATTATTCCAATAATTCTTGAAAAGTTACATTTGCAAGCGTCGTCTTCGTCAACGCGTCCATGCGATAAAGTTCATTTACTTGCAGTTTGTTTATCGGTTTTGATCCTGAGATTTATTCGTTCGAATGGGGAATAATTTGGGTTTCAAATTAATTGATGAATAATCAATATTCGAATTCTCGAAACTATTTTTATTTTGCTGTATCAACCGTCCCCGTATTATTCTTCGATGTTTTATTTATTACGCGCTACTTCTCCAAGAATGCCAATTTCTTTTAAAAGTTGATCAATATTTCTTAGATTTTTTTTTATAACCCAAGAGGATGGAAAATTCAATGAAGACTGACAGGATATTGATCATTGTTTTTGCAATTTATGCGAATTAGATAAGTTCATATACTCGGTGTGTCGAGTAAAAAAATAACGAAATTAATCGTCAACACTCATCGTGACGAATTTTATACTTTGCATCAAAATGTGCCAAAATTTACGACGCCGCGCCCCTCGACTTTGTGCACTCTGCAGATAATCGATGGGTAGCAAAAAAATCAATCTCGTAATAACATTTTTTTTTGTGCATGGATACTGTGATATGAAAGTATAGACGTAAGCATAAAACGCATGTTTAACTCTCTGAGCCATAGTGGGATTTACGTTGACTCACTTTTTACTATTTTGCTGTTTATTTTGTTACCGAATTACTGTTTCAACAACAAATACCAGGTTTCTGGTCCTACGTGGTGCCTGCGACATTCGTAAATGTCGAAAGAAAATGAAAGAAAAAAAATAGTTGGATTTCGGACATTATTATAGAAAAAAATGTTCTATTAAACCATGATGAATATTTTTTTCAAAAAATTCGATACTTTCAAAGGATTTCACATCCTATTTTCAGAAAAATTTCCTCCGGTAGTTTTTGTTTGAAAGAATAACGAATGAAGCGCTTTTGAATTTGCAAATTCCGAGCTCAAATTCGTAACGAACGATGTCGAAAATTCGTGAACACCAAATTCCAAGTGAGCTGAACGTAAAGAAAAATATGTGGCTCAAAGTGTTATGATAAAAAACACAATTTAACGAGTGTTTTAATTAAGATAATTTGAATAAAAACATTTTTTCATCAAAATCAAGGACTTTTGTATTTCTTCCCATCCATAAAACTTGTTTGACAAAACTATTTTGTTCTTCCTTTCTCAAATTTTCCACGTTCCCTTCGAAACTGTGATTTTTTTATAAGAAGAGATAGTTGAGTTTATTTTTTAATATGTGAAGGTATTTTTTTCTCGCAACATTTGCTCTTTAGGATAATTCTAAGGGATCAAAAGTCTCAGCTGCTTAGAAAAATATTGCGATTTTGAGACTGCGTTCCGTTTACCGCGACAACTGCCGTAATATTGTGACCAAATTCTTCACAATTCCAATAAATACAAGAAAATATTAAAAAATCACTGAGAACAGGTGTTACTTAAAATGAGAAAAGATTAAGTGAAAATTAGAATCTGATTTAATTAACGTACTTACATATATACACGAACTAGACAATGAAAATGTAGTGATAATACATTAGAAGGAATAAACGTAATTTGAAGGTTCTCCAAATATATATGTATGTGTAAATTAATCCGAAAGGTCACTCGCTCGCTATACGTTGGTTTGTCCATCTTGAGAATTTTCAATCCTGTAGACGGTATAAGGAGAATCGTCTTGTTTGGCCCGTTGTAAAGGATGGGCGATTAATTTAGCCATGTTGTTGTGAAGGACGGCGAGATTTCTGCCGACTTCCAAAATGTAGGAAGATTGGTTGACGTCCAAAGTGCCCAAACGGTTGTAAACGTCTTGACAACAGTTGTTGTCGTCGAGCGGTTCGTGAACGTAGAGACAATCGAGATAAAAGTGGGAATTTTGAGTCAGAAATTGGAAGAAGTTGTAGCCGGATAAAAAAGTAGGTATCGATCGAGAGCGAGTGTAAATGAAGATCACCCTGGAGACGGTATCGGGCATTGGAGAATTTTCACCCATGTCGGTATTCTTGCAAATGGCTTCGAAGCTCGGACCCAAATCGTAATGGTCGTTTTCTCTGGAAACAACGTCTTCTTCTATTTTCTCCAAACTTGCAGCAAAAGATTTTCGATTGTTGGTAAAATCGGTGACCCATTCGACATGATCAGATTTTAAGGCCATCAGCGCGAACTCGTGCTTCGATTGAATTCCGGATTTGGCGTTGACGAATATTTCCACGACACGTTTGATTGTGTACAGTGGCGGAAATTTTCCACCGGCTCGGGCTTCGAACGGCGTGTATTCCGTTTCTCGAACCGTGTCGATGACGAACAAAATTTTTTCCGGTAAATTTTTACCCGGTAGATCGTTCGGCAACCAACTTTCCTCCAACGAATATGATTTCTTCTTGTTATCGTTGATTGAATTCATTGATGGACTGTTTTTCAATTTTGACATTGTTGCCTCGGTTATTTCTACGAGCTGCTCGTTTCTGTTGAGGTTAGAATTGGCGGTTGTTATCGATTGGAATTGTTGCGATATCACATGAATGTCGTCGTCTCGGCCATTCGGCTTATCCGTCATCTCAAACCTTCACTCTTTTGTTTTTCTTGAACGTTTCGCACACACACTGCGTTTCAAAGAACTAATTGTTTGTTTATTTTTTTTTTCTTTTTGTTTCAACCTGACACTCTTGACAGTTTTGTTTCGAGACGTCAAGAAATTTTGGCGCTAGTTACCATCTACCGTGGCTTTAACCGACGGTAAAACATTGGCACTTTTGGATAAAACACCGGAAAACACGCGTTTCGTATCCTTCGTATAGTTTTATCCATAGCGAGTACTGTTTATCTACGTTTGTTCAATTATTGTTGAAAACGTTTGTAATTTATTTCATCACGTATTAATGTATAAACTAAAATAATTCGTGAATCGCTTTTTCGATTCGATCATTTCGAACATGCTTGCGTTAAGGGAATACGGTAGTAGTGACGACAATGCGGAATCGGACGAGGAAACGACTACGAAAGAGGTTAAGAATACGAAAGATACGAATGCAGTTTCTAATGAGAATCTAAATGCTGCTGTACCTTTCGGGAAAATGGCAACAACCCTTGCTTTGCAAGTATGTGCTGCTCCAGAAGTCGTCCCAATGGTAAGCAAGTATAATTTATAAAAAAATATTTATCTCAAGTCAATATGACGTCCAAACTGATTGAACAGCCTAAGGTAGCGTTTTTTCAAAAAGTACACTCAATGTAAAAAGAAAAAAAGCTCTAAGAAACAAGTACTATCAACACTGTAACCAATTTCAAAAAATCGAATTAAAAAATGCAGACAAAAAAGAAATTTCAATGAAAAATTGGGTACAACATTCAAAATATTTTCCAGGGATCGGAGCTCTGTAAACGCCACATAGATTCAACCAGTAAAGAAGTAATGCACAATCCCAAATTCGAGGAACTGTTTGCGCCTGATGTGGGACCTGAAAATCCCTTTAGAACTCAGCAACAGAAAGCAGCAAAAAATATGCTTTCTGGATACGTTGAGAAGGCCCACATTAGTGAATTTCAGTTTGAAAATCAGAGAAGAACTTTTGCAAGTTATGGTAAGTATTTTGCTATTCTATTTTTTCTATTTTTTCATTAGGAGAAAAAAATATTCGTATATAAAAGAAATCCACATTATTCTTTGTTTGTTGAATAAATTGTTATTGCACTGAGAAATTTCTCGAAGATTTTTTACCAAATGCTATAAAAAGTTTTGGAGTATGAGGAACTGCCAGGAGTTTTTGATGTTTTTTGATCAAACCATAGACAACTCGAATTTGTTTGAAACACTAACTTATTTCCAAGTTCAAACAAAAGAGTTTTTGTTGTAGCAGAATTGATTGAATATAAATACAGAAGATTAATGATAAATGATTCTTTATCGTCAATCAGGATACGCTCTGGACCCGACGGTTGATGGTTCGGCGGAAGAAGGTAAAACTTTGATAGGAGCGAAAGAAGCAGCGGTAGAGGCAGGTGCAAAAACGGTTTTCGAAAGTACAGCATTGAGGGATGCTGACAAGAGAAAAAGGAAGAAGAATGACGATGCTGCTGATATTGAAGGTTTTCTTGGCCCCTGGGGTGGTTACGTGGACGAAAAACGAATCATGAAGCCGAGCGAGGAAGAGGCAGCTGAACTGGAAGAAATATTAGCAAAAAGGAACAAGAGAGGAAAAACAACCGAAGAAAAACCATTGGAAGAAAAAACTGTCCTGCACAGTAAGGATTTTTCTAGCAGATCTTGTTTGTCGATTCTGTTCAGCATTTTAAATCGATTTTTGTGTTATTACAGTCAAGGACAGCGTGGATTATCAAGGTCGTACGTTTTTGCACGCACCCCAGGATGTCGGAGTCAATTTACGATCAGAATCGCCACCCGAACGATGCTTTTTACCCAAAGCTCAAATTCACACGTGGGAAGGACACACGAAAGGAATTTCTCAAATCAAATGGTTTCCCAGAACCGCTCATTTGCTATTGTCTTGCAGTATGGATTGTCGTGTAAAAGTAAGAGTTCAATCAACCATCGCAAGATAATGAATTAACGAGAAATTGAATAGTTTGCCAAATTAATATTCATTCAGTAAATTGTTATAAAAACAACATTTTTTTAATTGCTCATGCCTTCAATTAAGTTTATTAAGATTAAAATTTAATCGGAAAGCAATTATTCCCAACAGTATTTCGATCAAAACGAAGAATTGATGATGAATAACTTCAAATAACAATATTCTACTGTTTTTTCTTTTAGTTATGGGAAGTTTACAAAGAAAGAAGATGTGTTCGAACGTACTACGGTCATCGGCAAGCAGTTCGTGACATAAGTTTCAACAATGATGGCAAAAACTTTTTGTCAGCCGGTTACGATCGTTACGTCAAATTGTGGGACACAGAAACCGGCGAATGTATAAGTCGATTCACCAGTAGAAAAATTCCTTACTGCGTGAAGTTTAATCCCGATACGGACAAACAACATTTGTTCGTCGCAGGCACGAGTGACAAGAAAATTATTTGTGTAAGTGTGATTTCGACAAAATTTGAAGACTGTTTATAAAGTTGCAAGTATTTTCTTCGGCGTTAGTTTAATTGATAAATTCATTGATTTTTTTCAGTGGGACACAAGATCTGGTGAAATAACTCAAGAGTACGATCGTCATTTAGGTGCCGTTAATACGATCACGTTCGTCGACGAAAATCGAAGATTTGTCACGACTTCGGACGACAAGAGTCTTCGCGTCTGGGAATGGTAAAAAAATACACCATTTTCCCCTGAAATTATTGTTTTTTTTTTTTTTTTTCAATTTTGATCAATAATCTCATTATTTACGTTTACTTTTCATTTTTTCACAGGGACATACCAGTCGATATGAAATACATTGCAGATCCTACGATGCACTCCATGCCCGCAGTCACACCCTCCCCCAATCAAAAGTGGCTCGCCTGCCAATCGATGGACAATAAAATCGTCATTTTCTCAGCCCTTAATCGTTTCAAAATGAATCGAAAGAAAACTTTCACGGGACACATGGTTGCTGGTTACGCTTGCGGCTTAGATTTCTCACCAGACATGAGGTAAATTTCAATCCCAAGAAAATATTTAAACACAAAATCTTATCGCAAATGTGGAGAAAAATCGAATGTACCTATTTTTTATCTGTTTTATTCTTCGATTTCTACATTTTGTTGAGTTGCAAGAAAACTTTCAAGCAATTTTTCAATTTGACAAAGCTTTTATCCAATTTATCTGCTAAAGTTTTCGTTATTTAGTCATTTGTACAATATTCTGAGGAATTTTTGCAATCAAAATAGTCCTTTTTTTCGAGAAAAGTTGTTCGATTTTCTTAAAATCGTATTTCCTTTACAAATATTTATAAATAGTCTTGTTTCAAAGATATTTACGTTCTTTTCATGATTCTATTTTTTTTTTCCACAGTTATCTCGTCTCAGGCGACGCAGATGGTAAATGTTACGTGTGGGATTGGAAAACGACAAAACTTTACAAAAAGTGGAAAGCGCACGATGGTGTGTGTATTTCGGCGCTGTGGCATCCGCACGAACCATCGCGTCTCGCGACTGCCGGATGGGACGGAAAAATTAAATACTGGGACTAAAATGATTTTCTTTTCTTTCATCCTCCCTGTCCTTTTCTTCGCTATCGTCGTGTATATTTTGTAACTAAAGGAACGTTTGTACATACGTGTTACGCATTTTATGTACGATTAAGATATTCATTATTTTAAGTGATGAGAATTGGAATGATTATTTTTCGAATTCCTGACAAAATAAATAGATTTTTTGTATCAAGTTTTTAGCTACTCGCTTTTTTTATCGGCAGTTTCTCTCGTGAAAATTCTTCGAAAATGGTCAATTTTTCTGTGATTGTCCTTTATTTTGAAGAATTTTTGGTTAATTAAGTAAAATATGTATTAAATTATCTCACATTGTGAATAACGATGACAAGTCGAATTGCAAGAATCGAGCGGAATTCGAATCGAACGCTTGAGGTCGGAGGGAGGGGGAGGGGGTCGAAAGCGTCGTAGATTCGACGCGGAAGGTCGTTGGTTAAAAATCAATAATGCAATGTGGGGTAAAACGCGTTGAATGTCCTATAGGTTCGTCGAGCTTGACACAAGATCGTTCAGTACAACATTTCGCCCTTAATACACGAATGACGTTGGTCGTTTCGTGTCGACGAAAAAAACCATAAAAACAACAGGGAAAATATATTAATTAAAACGTGAAAATTCGTCATTGGACGAACAACATTAAAATCTTATGTCCGATATAAATTATTTATGTGGAATTACGTAGTTCGGTTTCGAAAATCGAGCATTTAAGGTAAATTCTCATTTTTTTTCACTCGAAGTTTTTATTGACTACTTTTTTTTTTCTTTTAATTCACCGTCTTTGAAAAAAGTATAAAACAAAAGAGAAATTGTTGAATAGACGTTCGATCAATCGTTCAAACCTCCCCGACGACATTTTAGACTTGATTAGATTTTTTCCCCGGATTTATTATTCGGAAATTAGAAAAATAATATATCTGCTGATATTATGGTCAGGACGAATCTTACGCCGAGGGACAAGCATGGAAGGATCCGGTCTCGGCTATTCCTACCACCTACCATCCGCAGGATGGAACCTCAAGGTTAGAAACGCTCTGTCACAATTCAGTGATTTGTTCAGCGAGTTCAACAAATACATCGCGCCGGCTTATCATCATGACAGATGCGAAAGGTAAGAAGGAAATAATTAAACATTTTATATTAAATCATTCTCGATGGCAGTATTCAACGAAATTTCAATTTTTCAACATTTTTTTCAATTCTTAATTATCTCGACAATGAAAGAAAAGTAAAAGTTCATTCTTTGTTCCTCCACGTCATGGAATTTCGAATTCCTGTATTTTTTTGAAGTAAGACTTGTTTATAAAATTAATACTACGACAGAATTGTGATTTTTCTGTAGTTTTTCACGTCATAGAAATCAGAGAAACTTCCTTACTTCAAATTCTATGTAATTTTTTTAGTGAAGGTTGTATCACTCACAATAACAACAATAATAATGATACTAATGTTGATTTTAACTACCCATCAATATTTTTTATTCTGTAACTTTGTCGTATTCGTACACAATGAAAAAACACTGAGATTTTTTAATATTTATCACGTGTTCAAAATTAGGTCCGTACAAATGCGTTTGTACTCGATCCACAAACGAGAATTCGTCATGGTATTCGTCGCGTTTTTCGCTTGCTTTGGATTAGCAGTATTCATCGGTCTTGCGGGTGAATATTTGCGGGAAATTTCATTCAAAAATTCAATCACTTTAAACTCAAATAATAATTGTATCGTTGTCGAAGGTCCACCAATAACGTCAACGAGTGAACAAAAGGCTCATTTGAATGGCAGTGAAATGGCAACTGGACCATTTATTATGAAAACTCCCGCTCTGTCGACTTACAGTCAACAGTTGTGGGTGATTGCCAAATTTACAACAGCGAATAACGACGGTAGTTATGAATCCACGTGTTTTTTTTCTTCGTGTTTATCCAATTAAAAACAAACTTATATTTCTGTCCAAATATTTATTATTTCACCTTCATTTCAGACGAACGATACGACAAAACTTTTCAAGTTAGTGTCTCCATCGATGGCATTACACCCGAAGATCGACTCTCTCCCGTTTTAGCCTCGGATTCTGGACACAATCGGTATAATTTCCAAAATAAAATTCAAGTTGCTACGTTAATAATTATAAATATTCAGACTTCGAATAATTTGTGCATCAATTTCAAGTTTTTTTTTTTTTTTTTGAATAAGACACAACAGTTTCTTTATCGAAAAAATTCAACGAATGGTTTAATTTCATTTTAGACTGTCATATTTTTGTGACATTGAGAAAAATGAAGTAAATGAAATAAAAAAATGAACGGTTCGTCTCGACTTCGAATAGAATCGAGTGAATGATGTTTCCTTTTTCGATTTTCGGATATTTCTTGATAAATTCAAACTTTTAAGATATTTTTTGTTGTTTCAGAACGAGGCATTTAAAATGTGAGAGACAATCGTGCGAGGAGATCGTCGTAGCACATTTGGGATCGTTAGATTACAGTCACTACATAATAACAGTTCGTTTTCACGGTCTGGAGAGCTTCCATCAGCGTTATTCAATACGTGATCTCACATTCTACGTCAGTAAGCAATAATTGCAAAAAGTGAATAAATATTCACCAAAGACAGAAAAACTTTCGAAAATATTCTATAAAAACATCGATTTTGTTATTTTTCTTCCTTACAGTTTAAAAATTACAATCCAGCCTTCACGCAAATCGAAATATGGTTCAGGCTCATTTTTCTACTGTCCACGTTCATGGTTACGGTAAATATTCGCACTACAAATTTTTTCTTAAACCACTTACAACTACAAAAACTACAAGAAAATGAAAAAAACTTTGGATTTTTCAGTGCTGGTTCGGTCATTCGTTGAGAAAATATCCCATGCAGGATTGGTCGATCGAGCAAAAATGGGTTTCGATACTTTTACCTTTACTCATTTTTTATAACAGTAAGAAAAAAATTGTTCAAAAAATGGAATATTTCGAAATTTTGTTAAAAAAAGTAAATATTGACATGTTTTCTCAAATTTATTTTCCTCTCATTTTAGATCCAATGTTCCCCATGACGTTTCTCGTAAATTCATGGGTCCCAGGAATGCTCGATGCGATTTTACAAACAACTTTTCTTTGCGCAATTCTCATGTTTTGGCTTTGCGTTTATCATGGGCTTCGGCAGGTACGTGTTTTCTTATTAATTCTAAACATTTCGTTGTACGTTTTCAACTCAATTTAACGGATAATTATTAATTTATTGAATTTTATCACTCAGTTTATTTATTTTTATTACTCCTGCAACTTCCTTGCTATTATTTTATTTTCTAAGCCACTATTTTAACTTATTTTTCAAAAGTAATTACATAAAATGTTAAAAATTCAGAACGAGAGACGTTTGCTGACATTTTATCTACCAAAAATCGTGGTCGTTGGCTCTCTTTGGGGAGCTGCTCTCACCCTGGCTACTTGGCTACGATGCACGGAGCTGGAGGATCCAACTTACAATTACATCGTTGACACATCAAATTATTACGTAAGTGCAAACACATAGAAAATTCATTTTTTTCTTGTTCAACAGACAATTTCTTGTTTTTGATGTTTTTATTGCGAGAACTTGAGTTGAATGTTGATTAAATCGAAGAATTTTAGTTTTAACAAAGATAGAAATCAATTTTATTTAAAAAAACTACTTAAATTACCGAATAATTCATCGACATCAAATTCGACATGAAAAAGATCTCGAATCCAAGGCGGTGAATTCTTTTGAAGTTTTGCTCATCGTTTGACAATTTAATTCTGTGTAGAAAAACCTTTTGACGAGATTACAATCTTTTAATGTTTCGATGTGCAAAACGGAGGGTGAAATTTTTGAATTTTCAATGAGTTTAGCATTCTCGACAATTTGCTTTGTGTGGCCAATCACAGATTTTGAGAGTAGGATTAAAATGCAGTCCCGTCGGACACGAGTGAAGATGCGAAGTGCCCCAATCGCATTGATAAAATTTGTCACAAACTCGTGGATGAGGTAAATAAAGCGTACCCGGATAATTAACCGGACATCGTGGGTAAGGTCGAGGACAAATGTTCCATGAGAAATCGCACTGAGCTCGCCAAGGCCAATCGCAGACTTGAAGCTCTGCGTTGAAGTGCAATTCCGATGGACATTCGAACAAAACAGCTGATCCCCAGTCGCACTTGTAAAACTGTAGGAAAAATATTTTTACGTTCACTGGATCGGATTTTCGTATTTTTTGATGAAATTTTATGGCACTTTGAAAAAAGCGATAAGACTAAAGGAAAAATTGTGTATTCACCCGAGAACAATTGCCAGGAACAGGCAAAAGAGTTGAACTCAACGGGCCCTGGAAGCTCGGACAAGGATACTTCGTCACGGATTCGATGTCGAAGTTAGAGATCAAGGTGACCTTGAGCTTCATTTGGCAAGTTTGTTGATCGTTTGTCGAACAATCGAATAGAGAATTGTATTCGAGAATTTTATTCTCCTCTGGACATCTGTTTGATTCAAATTGGGGATATTTTAAGTGGATTTCGAGTCGATTATCGCAAGACATTAATAGAGTGCAATCGAGCGACAAGGGAGGATCGAAATTGTGAAATTGGAGATAATCAGAATGTGGATAATCGGGACATTGAATTGTGGAAAAGAGTCCCGCGGTTTCTCGAAACTTTAGAAAGATCCAAACGGAAATTACTGAAAAATAAATCCATTTCGATATTAATAAAATAAACAAATATTGGTGAAAAATTAAAAACAGTGCAAAAAAATATCATCGATTTAAGACAAACTCAAAAAATAATTTCCCATTAATTTTTTAATTGGAGTGTTTAAAAAAAAAAAATAACGAAAGTCGAAATAAGAATTTGACTTACGTGGGTATATCATTTTGGAAAAATATTTGACGTGGAAAATTTAAAAGTTTCCGAAACCCAAACAATCACTTGTGTCACAAAAATAATGACTCAATTATCGAATTATTCGAAGCAAAAGTAAAACGGTACGAGCTTGTCGAACTTTGAATCACATCTGAGTCGAGTCTTCCTGCGAAAGTGGTGAGCAAGGTTGTTACACCTTGGCCGCGTATATCCGTTAAACATCAGCGCAAAAGTCCGTTGGAAAAAAGTAATAAAAAAAAAGAAAAGAAAAAATGAAGGTACGAAAAGAAGAGTATCGTACAAAGAGAGTCGACGAGACGAGAGTACTCTCGTCTGGCAAATTAACGGAGATCTATATTAGGAAAAGAATCGTTGAAAGTTGTACAGAAAATGAAACGTCTCTCGGCAAATGTGCGGAAAAACATGAAAGAATCATTGTCGAGCGACCCCATTGAGTTCCCAAGGTGCTTGACACGTATCGTTAAGAAAACCAAGTGTCAAAACAATATTATATCAATTCGTAGTAGGTTTGCGGACGTTTCGAAAAAGAAGAACAAAAAAAAAACGTCTCACAGTATCGATTTACGATAGAAAACTGTCAAAAAGGAACGGCCAATTTTTTTGTAACGGAAATTCTCATAAAATCGAAAAAATCTGAAAAATATCTGATTCTTGATTTTTTTTGGTGATTTACAATCACCAAAAATACGATCACTTTTATTTTTCCTTCGAATTGTAAAAAAAAATAGTCTACGATTCGTTGAAATGATATTTTCTTTCCCAAAAATTGAAAAGCTCATTTAAAACGTCAAGGAAATGGTCTTTCGTTTTTCCGGAAAGCTGAATTTCTAAGGAAATGACAGTATTTACAACGTTGAAAAGAATCGTAGAAGGCGAACTATCAGTCACGCAACGCATGAGTGCGAGAAAGAGATGGGAGAGGCAGATTCACGTCATTCTCGGAAACAATTGGCATTTCGGGGAAAAAAATAAAAATACATCTTATTCGTTATGTCGAAAAGAGGACAATACATGGATTTCATTTCTCTCGAAAGCACAGTAGTGCAAGAGAAAAATGTGTAGCCGGGTTTTTATTGAATGTGATGGATCGCCTTAAAAAATGATTCTTCATCTACTTAACAAGCCCAACTTTCGTCCCGTAAAGACGTTCTACACTTACGAAAATGAGTTTGCAGAACAGTTTCATGAAAGAAGAACGAGTCTATTATTTATAAAAGCAGTAAAAATTCTACAGCACGATAATAAAAAGAAGTCAAAGTTAATGCCGAGATGAATAATCTCACAACGGAAATTATTTTAACCACGAAATCTAGGGCGCATACTTTTCTTTAGAGAGTTTGAAATTCCTCGAAAATACTTTGATTCGGAACCAAAACGCTCATCTCGTGAATTTCTATACAAAATTTGTTAGAAGAAACAAATCTCTGTAGAGCAACCTTTTGCTGCAATTTACGAACACAAAAAAGGGTTTTCAAGGACTCGACGAGAGACACTCATCGTGTCGAATGTGAAGAATTATCGTGAATGCGATCACAGAAAAAAAAACAACAGAATTTCTAGAATTCTTGGAATCTTATACTTTTTTAACATTGCACGAAAGTATGAGCTCGAAAACAGATCTGTTGAAAAAATAATAAAATATTTAAATGACGTTTTGCGATGTTTCAGGGTTTCAAGGTATTTTTCTTCACGGTCGGTGGTGTTTACATCGCTTATCTTTTTCTCCTGATTCTTCGAGCATACAGTGAACTACGCTCTATGCCGTATTTTGGTAATTGTTTTTCTCCCTTCAAAACAATGATGTAATGATTCGAAACTTTTTCATTGATTTTCGTATAAATTGATAACTGACATGTTTACAGATTTGCGACTACGATTTTTGACCTTATTGGCCGGAATCGTAGCGATCGTTTGTTCAATCGTAACAGCTCGACAATTCGGTGCAGGTGTACTCGAGGACAGTTTTGCATCGCGTCTGTCGACGTATTACAAAACCTCAGCACAATTCATGGCTCTTTATGGATTATTGAATTTTTATTTGTACACAATGGCTTACGTATATTCACCCGGAATTCAACAAGTTTACGGACAACGTGAGTGCAAAAACAATTTAATATCGTTTTTTCATTTTTTAATTACGAACCAAACTCGCAAATACGTTGATTTAAAAAAAGAATCAAAACACATTCTCGCAGGCGAAAATAATTGGTCGCCTTCATAATATCGATGATATGACGTTTTCAAAATAAATCAGAAACGAAAAAAAAAATTTTGAGTATTGGAAAAAAAAGTCGAATTATTGATTGTTTTTTATCCATTTTTCATTTCTTACGAATTATAAAATTCTAGATTCTTCCATAACAAAGGACAACCCCGCATTCTCAATGATAAACGACTCGGACGAAGAAGTTATTTACGGATCGGACGAGGATAGCCGAAGACCTTTGACGCGAGCGCAGCGAAACACTGATGACAGTGATTGAGAATAACAAAACCTCAAAATACAACTAGATAAAATTTGTACGTCCTCGCGAATAGATTCTTTTTCTACGCATAAACATGTATTTATTTTCGAATTCCCAGTAACAACAACAACAAAAACGTTGCATGCGAGATAAAATCCGTGTGCAACGTTCGACGTATCCGAGACAATACCCCGAACGAAACATAGATTTATAAGCAAGAGGGACAAAAACAAAGGTCTTTCCGACGAAAAATGCGACTGAATTTTCATGCGGCATGGATATATATATATAGAAACAGATGTCGTGAAATTTTGTGCTTTTTTACTAAGAAAAAAACGATTTACCTGAAAAACAAAAAACCTTCAACATATTCGTCGATTGAAAACAAGTTGCCGTTTCCGTATTCATTTTTTTGTTCGCTCGATTAAACGAGATATTTGTCTTATCAGTTTCGTCTTTAAAATAAAAACGGGTAAAATATTCTCTGTAAACGCGATTATGAGGATTTAATCGTTCTCCAATAAAAGTATTATCAACTGCGAGTTTTATCAACGCAGTTGTAGAACTATGTAAATAATTAAAATGTTTGAAAAACGTTGTGGGATTTTCAACAGCTTATTGATGTTCAACAAAAGCCAATTTCGAACATTATATTATTATTATATACATATATATTCAATCGTTTCTACATAATAAAGAATGACATAAAGAAAACTTACATAATTATCACGATCTTTGCGAATGTGTTATCGTTTATTTGTTGTGCTCGATCACTTATTTATTGTTCAACACTACACTCAACTTCAACGGTTTTTTTTTTACACTACAACCTGATTCGTGTCGCTGGTGTCGGTAGGCGCTCGCAAATACGCGATTTGTTGATACAGAATTGGAAAAAAGCGGTCGTGCGCGCGCCGATAAGACAAACCGGTGAACTGTTTCATCGAACTTTTGTGGTCAATTACATTAGAAACTTTTGTGAACTCCTGATAATCACACATCGATCATAATAGGCGGGAAAAAAATTAAATTTTCTAAATTCATTAAAGAATTGATAGAATTATCGTTAATTGATTGAATAATTAAATGAATTAATTCCCCGCCAATTTTATACGACTGAAACGCCATCTCTAGGATGCCGGCAACATCTACTGTTGTTTATAACCTCGAATATAGAACAAAACGTATGAACGTATTAGATTGAGAAATATCAAACGCAACAGCTTTTACCGTTACACGTTTCGCAGCAGGAGGGAAAAAAAAGTAACAGAATAAAAACGGTTATCTTCGCGTTAAATGCTCTTGCAGCGGAATTTACAATTATTAATAAACATTCGAACGACTTTGTTCAAAAGATATTACGGTTATAAAGAGCCTTTTCTCTTTTACGACGAAATGCCGAAGACCAAGGAATTTGTGTCGAGCAACGACAGCGACAGCGAGGTAATGTTTTTCAGATTTATTAGAACCCACAGATCGTCATATTCTATAGAGTTTGTTCTTTAATTTTTCAATTCATATAATCCTTAAGAAATGAACACATGAAACTTTCAAAACAATGATAATTTCTTTATTGAGGAAATATTGAAACGTCCATTTTCGAGGAATTTATTAAAAAATCTCAAAACTTCGTGTTTTTTTTTTTCGAAAATTCATAGGAAGAAAGACCTGTAAAAAGGAAGCACAAGGAGGAAAAAGCAGAAAAAGCTGAATCGAGCAAAAAACCCAAAAAGTCGTCAAAGGACGAAAAAGAAGATAAATGGGAACTTGGCAACAATCGTTTCGTGACCATTCGCGAATTTAAGGGAAAAATGTACGTTGACATCAGAGAGATGTACATTGACAAAGAGGGGGAAATGAAACCTGGAAAAAAAGGTAAGAGAAGATTTTCATCATTGTTATTCCATTGTAATTGAAAAAAAAAAAAACTTTTCCTCATTCTCCTCATCCAATGAATATTAATTTTATTTTTATTCTCGAACTCGACTTTCTTCTTTTTTTTATAAATTAAAATATTATTTCTGTCCGCAAGGAAAATTCGGAAATAATTTGAAAAAATGTGAATTTCCAATCTGTATCATTTTCTGCAATGTCGTTTTTGTTTTTTTTGCTTATTCAGATGTTTCGAGTGATTTTTTATTTTTCAATCCAGTAGAAATTCCCAAATATTAATGCTGACTGAAATTTTCTCAATTAGGTATCTCCATGAATATGATCCAATGGCGCAAGTTCATGGATCAAGTCGAAGAAATAGACAAAGTTGCCAAATCCAAATGTTAAATTCTCTAGACTGTCAATTTGATGTCAAGGGAAATCTTCCGTTCATTTTTTTGTTTCTACGTATTTAAATATACTTTTTTTTTTTTTTAACATTTCAAATGTAAAATCAGTCTAAAATGATGTATTTAAACGTGGATTACTGAGAAAATGTAAAATAAACTATAATATTTATATGTACTGTACCGTGAGTTTTCAACCTTTGGAATCCTGCTGAAAAGAGAGAAATTGAAACAACTCGAAAGCAAAATTGTCAACGTATCAAACTGAAATCAAGTAAAGGTTGTTCATTCGCCCGGACGGTCAGTAAAAATTCTAATGAAAGTTATACTCCGGGAGGTTTTGATACTTCAAGAAAAAAATAAGTTACACGTTCCCATGTGTAACTTTTATTTTTCTTGAAAAAAAGTAATTCGTAGGACAGGAAAACGAATATTTTACAGACACATTAGAAAAATAAGATTTGTTTTTTTCTTTTCTTTTTCGACGTATGTACACAAATAGCCTGGGGCTATGTCAACTTACGAAAAATAAAATAATCCGCTCTTAAAGCTTCGTTTCTCATGAAACGACGCGCTAGTTATGTACAGTTCCTTTCCGGCACTTTCAACAATCAGTCTATCTACGAAACATTTTTTTTCACATTAATTGATGTTAACGTTAACAAAGAATGCACAGCATTTTTTTTCTCTTTCAATAATAAAATTTTTGCCCCAAAATATCCCTCATTTTCGAGACTCCGAAAAGCCTCAGTGTTGATGAGGATTCTATTGAAGTTTGCATACTCGAAAAACGACAAATATTCTCGAGACAACGTTCCATTCGGTCAATTCCAGAAAATACCAAAATTTTCTGATTTCCAACAAGAAAATTTTCAGCAATACTAGAAATAAGCAAAAAGTTTCGTAGCATTTAAAGTATGCAAAATTCAACATCGTCGAGGAATAAAACATTTGACGTGTGATGAATTCACGCAGGTCCGTGAACGCTGGTAAGAAATTTGTCGAGATCCAATTTGTCGAGTAATAATTTAGGATTTGTGAGACGTAGTTTCTTCTCCCCCTGTTAGAAAATTTACGTAATTTATTATAAATATATCACATTCATTTTTCGTGTTTATTGTTGTTCGAGCTTTCAATAACTTTTATTTTTTGTTATTTCGTACCGAAGTGTTCTTGTCCACAATTGAGAAGTCGATATTTTCTTTAAAATATCGCATATTTAGTTTCATGAGGGTACAAATTGCTGACAGCTGAATTGAAAAAAATTTACTTGACAGATTGTACATTGAATTGTCAATTTTTCCAAGCTTATTTATCCTTCAATGATTTATCATGCCGACTGACTGCATGCTTCTTTATTTTCTTACGCAGGAAGAGAAAAAGACTGCTAAATGACTTTAAAATGGTTTGATTCGTGATAATTCGAGAAATTAAATTACCTGGTCGTTATCGACGGAGACCGAGGATTTCCTTTTGCGGCTTTTCGAATTCCGTTTCTCTGCAATTGAACAACAATAACATTTTTGAGGGCTCTTGTAATGTCTATTAAATGAAGAATTGCAACTTCGTAGTTCCATACCGTGTTCCTGTTGTTTCGTATCTTTCGTCGGATTGTTTTTTTTCTTAGCATCGTTCGGTGGTGGTTCATTTTTCTTTGGTGATTTGGAAGTTTTCGCTGCGACCTTTGAGGTCGTAGCTTTGACAACGGGCGAAGAAGTGGCGAGAGGTTTGTCCTGAATGCCCTTGAATGCTGTTTTCACTTTTTTCACTGGCAATATCTCTTTCTTCTTGGCTTGTGACGGCTTGACTTCTTTTGCTGCCCCTCGTCGTTTTCGGGGAGGTGTGAAATTGAACATTTCCTCGAGAGTCGTGGCTGTCATGAGTTTTGGACATTGGCGAAAAGTTCCGTCGGTCAGTTCAACCTGAATGGAAAACTGAAGCTCGGAACTGCTGAATTTACGTCTTCGTTTTTTCGTAGCAACGCTGTCGTCATAAACAAAATTTAAATCGGCGTGTACACCGTTACGAGAGCTATCGAAGTTGGCGAAACTCTCGTCGTTCGTGTCACCTTTGACCGTCGGCACGAGATCCAGACACTCCAAAACACCAGGCATGTCTTCATTCCCGCACGAGGAAGAATTATTTTTTTCTGACAAACTCGATAAAGAAGAAACATGTGGATCGACACTGTTGCTTCTCTGGAAGTCCGAACTTAGTCTCGTTTTCGAACGTGTTGTTCTCTGATCGTTGGATTCCTCGTCAGAAAACAAATCACGTTTTACGAGGTCAACCTTGGACTTTGTTATGGCTTTTGCGTCGATTGGCACGGAAATTGATTCTTTGTTTTCCTTTTTCTCGATGATGCTTTCTTTTTTATCCTTTTTTGTATTTTCCATGTTATTCTCTTTTTTCTCTTTCTTAGTTTCTGTGCTTTTTTCAGGTTGTTCTTGTTGAATTTCCGAATCAATGATTTTTTCATTGTTTACTGAATCTTGAGGCAGATTGTCGTGGAGTTTTGCTGCTTTTTCTACATCAGGCTCTTTCTTTGTTTTCGTTCGTTCAATCGAACTAGATCTTCGCGATTTGGTGGCTTTTTGCTCTGTTGCTTCGTCACTTTTTTCTTCGTCGATCTTTTTAACACTCTCAACTCTCTTCCCTGTTCCTTCATCACTATTTTCTCGTGGAATCTCGTCCTTAGAACGTTCGTCTTCACTGGATCTTTTTAAAAGGTCATCATGTGCTTGCTCTTTTCGTTTCTTTACATATTTCTTGTTATTGTCATTTTTCACTGTTTTTTCTTTCCCTTCGTCTACAATATTCGTCGTCGTGACTTCTTCCTCTTCCTTCTTCAGGTTTTTCTTCCCCCGAGGCTTCGACTTCTCTTCGTCCAAGTTTTTCGTTGCTGTTTCTTCCGACACCTTCGCAGTCGCGATTTTTTCTTTTTCGTCTTCAACATTTGTTCTGCTCGTCACTTCAACGTCCTCGTCCACGAGATCAATTTTCTTTTCGTTTTCGACTTCTCTTTCAACTGCTTCAGTATTCGAATGAAATTCTTCAACTTCTGATCTGATTTCGTCTTTTGCATCAATTTCAACAATTTTCTCTTTCTCCGAGCGTCCAGTCTCGACAGATTTCTCATTTTCCGATGCTTGTTTCTTGGCTCTCGCGACAACAACCGCGCGTTTTATTCGTGGCCTGTGAAGAGGCGTTTTTTCTTTTTCCTTGAACATGGCCATGACCCTCAAACGTTTTTCTTCCAAATGTCTGCTCAATTTAGCATCAGAGAGGGATTTCAATTGATTTCTAGACTGCATGGCGTTGTAAAGATTGTCTAAGATTGGAGGAGGTTTCATGGCGATTGAAACATTAGGCAAAATTCGTTGAATGCTTACGATTTTCGGTACAGCTTTTTTTGTCGCGTTCGATGACGAATCTTCGCTCTTTTTGGCCTCTTTTTCCGACGATATGAAGGCAGAAATTTTGGAATGTAGGTTTGTCGTTTCAATGCCAGCTTTCGAGCTGCTCGGCGTTTCTGATATGACAGCTTCCGACAGAAGACTTTCGTCCTTGGCTGGAGTTTCGGTGATGCATTCTTCGAGTTGTTGATCGTTTTTCAATATCGGAAAAACCTTCGTAGGTGAATTTTCATTCTCTTCTCTCGAAGCGTGAACCGTAGCGATGGTCGAATGATCTGTAAGCGCAGAATTTTCGTCGGGATTTTTCGTTGCTGTTTCTTGAACGGAGCTGACGAGGTTGTTGGACATTTGGGCAGATTTTTGTGCGGAGTCGTTGCTCGTATCGGTGTAAATTTTACATGCTGGAGTTTTGGGCGATTGCTTGTTCATAGTCAAATTTGGCGACGTGTTTGTAGTGCTGCTCGAAGAGGAAGAGGACGACGAGGTCGAGGAAGAGTCCGACGAGGAGCTGGTGTCGCTGTCCGAGGAATCGTCGAGCGTGGAGCTCGTGTTGTTGGCGTCTTTGGTGTCGTGAGGATCGTCTTCCGAGGATATTTGGGATATTTCACTAACCTCCTGGACAGAAGTCGATAAATTATCATTGTTGGATATTTCGCTCGGGCATCCTGATATCTTGAGCTCCCGGAAAGCTTCCTCGCGTGGTAAATTTTCTTTGATAACTTCGAACTGCGTTATTTCGAGTTTGTTGGTCGAAGTCGTGGCTTGAAAGCCCTGAGCGACTTCGACACTGATATTTTTCACACGAGATTCAGCTGCGATCGCCATTATCATCCCGGGCAATGGGAGACTCATGTCGTGCCTGCTGTGATCGTTGTTTCGTTTGGGTCTCGGGTCTTTGGGCTTGGAGCTCGGTTCGTAATATTCCGAGCCCGTTTGGAACTGTTCCTTCTTCTCCGTGCCATCCTCACTCGTTTGTTTTGGTGTTAAATTGATGCTTGGTGTCGGTGGGAATTCCGGGGTTGAAACAAAACCCTGAACTTTCGACAGATCGTCGGCGATTTGGGCGAAAGGCGTTGTCAAATTACTGCTGGGACTTAGGAGCCTCGGAGTCGGTGGAATTCCAAAACTACCTTCAAATTTACGCGGCGTTTCGAGCGCCAACATATCCGGCAATTGCATCGTACGACTTTTTTCCGTACATGAAAATTCTCCTATTTTTTCTATCGTCAAACTCGAGTTTCCTATCGTTTCACTCGATCTTTCGATCTTCGTTATACACGTCGTTATAGTTTTCAACTTTGCGTACTTTTTTTTTGTTGTTTTCACTGATGCATCCTCGTTCACCGAATTTTCTGCAATCTTCTCGGCGCTATTGTTCGCATCGATTTCCTTCGATTCTTCAAGAATACTCGATAAATTCGATGGCATTTTATCAGCCACGTTTTTGGTCGATTTTTCTGATTGTTCTCCAAGGTTTTGTTGTTCCATTTCAGTTGAATTATTGCCGGTAGTTGAGCAGACGGGGAGTACGGTTGGATTTTGATTTTCGTTGGAGACAGGAGCGAAATCGGACTCGCTGGAAGCTTCGTCGATCAAAGCTGCCGAAGTGCTCGGAATATTTTTCCTTCTGCTCTGACGTTTGTTGTTCGTTGTTGATTTTTTCGTTGGATTTTTCTTCGTGCATTTCGAAGTCGTTGGTTCTTCGTTGGAGATCAAAGTTTTTCGTAGATCTTCGTCCCAGCTTTTGACGGTTGGCTCCGAAGCCGTGGGAGCTTTGACGGGAGAACCGGCGGAGGAACTCGGCGAAGAGCTGCCAAGAATAATTCCAACGCCCGTGTACTTTTCCCAGCCTCCCATCAACTTCGGAGCTGGACTTCTCGTCGCAATTGGAATTTTACAAAGTCCACGATCTTTCAAAGGACTCTTAAGTTTTTTCGGTGACTGAGTGGCTGTGAAAGGCGGCGACTTGAAGAGACTGGTGCGACAAATTTTCTTCTCAAAACTCGTACATTTCGAGGAATATTCAAAACTCTCATTCGTGCTCATACGACGACCGCTCTTTATGCTTTTCGAGGGTGTGTTGAAGTCCAGAGCCCTGATGTGGCTGCTCCGCCTCCTCGGCGTTGACATGCTCAGCCTGTTGTTCTTCGAACGACTTTTCAACAGAGACCGCGGTGTTCTCTTCGTTATGAGATCGTAATTATCGACGTTCGACGTCGAGGCTATTTGCGAATCATCCTCAACGTCCAACATCGGTACCGAAGGTGCTAATTCTTTGGGATTGTCGTTATTGAACTTTAAAAACGGCGACAATCCTGTGCCGGAAACACTCGAGACTACGTCGTCAACGTCTACCGAGGGAACTATCGGATCGCCCAGAACCGTTATCGCGCTCGTCTCGTTTCCGTAGAGCGTTATTTTCTCCGGGTTTTTATTTTCTGATGGTACCAACAGATCCATATCGTCGACCACACGCGGCTTGTCGTTCACTTCGATCGAAGGAGCTGCTTGATGAGGCTCTCCTGGCCAAGACAGTCCCTGGACTGGCTGCAAATTGTGCATTTGATCGCCACCTAACTTTGGAATTTCTGATATTTTCGTTGGAACTGTCACAGTTCGAAGATAAATCGGCTCTGGTTTTGCCGGCCTTGCTAATATTTCCGCTGTTTTTGGCGCTATTGGCAAAAATTGAGAAGAACGGTAACCACCTGCGCCCACTGGGTCGTTCACAATCGGGGCAGCGTTCATTATCGTCGATATTTCCTCCTTCGAACACACTATCAACGTTGGCATTGCCATCATATCCTCCTCGGAGATGAGACTCGGAGGTACGATCAGAGGGAGTTTTTCTTTTGGTTTTGACATTCTTGGTTTCCGAATATTTGATTTTCTTCTTGATTTCTTTTCGGTGTCCGATGATTTTGTTGGTATTTCAGGTTTGTCGATTTCTGTGGGTGGCGCGGTTTCTATTGTTTTTTCTATTTCTGCGGGTTTCGCAACTTCCGTAATTTCTTCCGTTTCTGTGGGTTTCGCGATTTCCATCGTTTTTTCAATTTCCACAGGTTTTTCCGGTTCCACAGGCTGCTCAGCTGTCGATTCAACACTTTCTTGAATTTCGCCCTGCTGCTCCGGTTCAACGTTTGGCTTTTCAACCTCGTGCTCCAAAACTCCACTCGATGCTTCCATTCCCGTTTTTTCTTCCTCCGATTTACTATTTGCGTTTATTATACTCAGAATCGCCGCGGCGTTCACATCTTCGAGGGCAGCTGCCTCGTCTTTGGGATCAAGTTTTTCTGTCGTCGCTTGTTCCTCCTCTGGTCGCATCAATTGTTGACCCGTTGAACTTCGCAATCGATTCTTCAACGGGATTTCGCTCGTTGGGGAATTCTGCTCAACCATTTTGTCGAAAAGTCTGCAGGATTCTGCGCCAGGCTCTTCGGATATTGTTTCAAGAGGCTTCCTGGGTAATCTGAAATAATTATTTAATTCGACTAATTGAATCTTTTTAAAAGAAAAAACACAGAACGCTCTGCGTACAAAAAATTGCAAAACTTTGTATTGAAATTTGAATAAAATCCCAGTTTTCAACTTCAAAACAGCGGAAAACACTTATTTTAGAGATTCAATAGTAGAAAAAAAAGTTTAATTTGTCTTTACTCGTCCGTGTCAATCGGCTGATGATCGTTGTCCTCGTCAGGACTTTCGTCGTTCCCGTTGCTCGGTCCAATGATTTCATCGAGAAATTGGGCGAATACTGGATCGCTTTCGGTAGCAGTAACGACAGATTTAATGGCGTTATTCAATTCCGTCATGATCGATGTGTTCATTTCACCGCCACAGACACCAGTTATCGATTCCGAGAGACTTACGTCCCTCAATGACGTGTCTGAAGGAAGAATAGCTTTATTGATATTTTCGGCTATTCTTTCCTGCAATTCCGTGCGATTAAGTAATTCCTTTGTCAATAACTAAAACAGGAAAAACCAAAAAACGTTGAGAAAAGAGAAGAAATGTAGAGAAAAAAATGAATAAAAAGATTTATCGAAAAACCTACACTGAGGTTTTCTACAGGTTCGTATGTTGATTCGGTCTCGGACTCGACCACGTCGTCAGGCGTTGTTTGTACTTCGGTATTTGTGTATTGCATCAGTTCCTCTGTATCGGTTGCGGTTGAGCATTGTTCTTTTGTTTTTTCTCGATTTACCGAAGTCGATCCAATGCTTTCTGGAAATAGTGCCGATTGAATATTCCCTGCAGACACTGTTGGATTTTTCGTTGCAGTTTGTGATCCTGTTGCTTCCGCGACTGTCGAGGAACAATTCGTAACAACTGGAAGTTCTTGAGACTTCTCAAAACTTTTTACTCCTGATAATTCTATTCTCTCGGAGCCTGAGTGTCCTGGCAAATTTTCCAGGGGAGTTGTTTCCACCGCGTTGCAACTTACTGTTCAAAAATGATGAATAATTTATAACAATTTGTATGAAAATCTTATCCATTCAATATTTGATAGAATAATTTTATTTACAAAACAGTTCTGTCTTGTTTCGTCAGCATATTTTCCTAGCTTTTTTTTTTATTGACACGATTCTTACAGTTCATAAATGAATTTTATGATTTGGGAAGTATTTTTTGAAAATCCCGTGATCTGTACTCACGTTGGGTGCATACAGGCTCAGAACTTTTTCCTAAACATTGAGAAAGAGATTTTTGGGCACGTTTCGTACGTTCTCTTTCACTCCCACTGTGATGACGCTTCCGCATACTGCTCGATATAATAGGCGAGCCGCCCGAAGCTTGAGACGTTGTCTATGTAATTAGCAAGCCAGTTAATCATTGTCGTCATTAAATGATAAATCATTGATATTAATGACAAAAAAAAGAACTTGTGAGATCATACTTCAAAAACGAAAATTAATATGTGTTTAGCAGCTTTGCATGGGGGTTGGATCAATTTTAAGATAATTGAAAAACAAAGAGAACAGAAAGTGAACTGGGTTTCAATTTTAAATGGAAAGGAAAATAGCTATTACCGTGATTTGATAAAAAATTTGACAATTTCGTCATTTTTGTTCACTACATTTTGGTAATTTAGCTGAAAATTGTTTGTTAAATATAAAAATAATTTAATTTACCGGTACATTAATATTGACGACAAAACGTTGTCCTCGAGATCCATCAACGAGAAATCTCAACTGTTCCAGTAAATCGCCGCAATGTTTAAGTTGCTCACAATCCGCTACTTTGTTTAATCTTTCTTGAACTGAAAAACAAAACAAGAAAATTCAAAGGAAAGCAAAAAAAGAATCAAAAATAGGAGAAAAAAGATGTGATAAACATGCACGACAAAAAAACTTGAAGAAAAAAAAAGATTTTCTGTTTTGTACACTATTTTTGTTTGGAAAAAAGAAAGATGGAGGCCATGGAAAAGTATGACTCAGTCATACATTAGTTCAATTCATAATTTATTTCATACTTATTGCATTTGCTGCACAGAACTTTTCCAAAATGTCTGTAAGCGTAAAGCCATTCACTTTTGTGCTGAACCGTCTGCCACTCGAATTGACGGTTCTGCATTCCAGAAGGTGCGGAGACGATTGTAGAAAAGATTTTGCTGCTTCTTCGCATTTTTGTTCCTCTAAATAACCTAAATATGTTGGAAGTCAAAAAAACGTTGATTATGCAGCGAGAGAATTTCGCATTTTCGTTTTTTTGTAACGCTCTTACGTGCATACAAAATAGTAAAGTCGATGATTTTTTTTTTATCGTTGACAAAGATCGCGAATGGAGTGAATTTGATGATTTTTCAAAGACAGAATTATTGAGGAACAGAACAAATGCATAGATATGAATAAAAACAATCGAATTTTTTAAATATCAAACGTTTAAATCGAAAATCTGATCAGATGTTTATGTTCGATACGAGAGGTTAGCGTCGAATTTCGGGTTTGTATTTCGTGTATTCTCACTTACCTAAAACTAGTCGTGCCATTTCAGAAGGTAATAACGATTCCATAACGATAAGTAGTAAGTTTAGATTACTCCAAACACAACAAGTTTTTTATAAACTCTTAAAACTAAACGCGTAAATAAATGGTTAAAAAAAAAAAAGACATTGAAATCGTTTTTCAGTGGTCAACGCGCGCGTTCGCGTTCACTACTAGCACTAAAATTGTAACCTCTCTGGCTCTGGACCATGGTTAAAGGTGCAGCCGTCGCTTTAGTACTTTTGCCGAAATTATCGCTTGACCGCGAAATATCAACGAGAAAATTAACAGAAAATAAGTAAAACCTGCATAATTTTCAATGATATAAATAAAACATTTATTTATCCAATCAATCGCGAAATCGTTGGATTCAATATTAAATTATAATGAGTTCGTTGTTCAAAAGCGGGATAAACGCTAAAATGTGTTGAATAATCGCTTTTGTTATATTGACTTCGTGGGAACATTAATTTTTTTACAGAGCTCAGAAATCATTCGACAGCTGTGATCCTTCGAAATGCGTTTCTTTATTTCTGGCGGGAAGTGTTCTCTCTCTCATGCTCTCAAATGATTTTTCCCGCTTTCGGGATATTCCCCCTTCCTTTTTTCCCGCCATGCATTTCTATCTTCAACAACACTAACACTCGCGCCACTCACGTTCTGTAGTTCAAGCTGGCATGATGGCACGAAAGATAAATAAATGATCGAAAAAATATGCGTTACAAAAAAAAAAGTTGTATAATTGAGTGAAAAAATTGAACATTCGCCATGGAGGCGGTGGTTTTTTGGATCTACGTTGCGTCCTTTTTGGTAAACCAAATTATTATTAATTGTCATTTTCTGTATCCCATGCTTTTCATCAAACGATAATGTTTATCACAAAGCTCTGCAATTACTTCGTATACCTCCTGTCATTCTACGTAATTATCAATGCTTTCGAGATATAATTTTTTTTCGAAACGAGAAAATTTTGTCATTGCAAAATATTCGTACTTATTTTTCAACTTCTAAATATAAGGAATATTCCAAAATCACGTATCGTGTATAGATATTATGATAAGTTCAAGGTTATTTTCGCTGATAAGACAACAAAGTATTCGAAGTGCATGACGTGCAGTATCGACTTCTTGTCACACGATAACATTTTTTTCGAATTTTCAAAATTGCATTATTCGAAAGATCGGGCATCATTTCGTTTGACACTAAAAGAGCTAAAAAACACTATTGATGAAATGACCATGAAAATTTTAAGTGGAACAGGATGCAACAATCACTTATAATTTTTTTAAGGACTTATTCGCTGTCAGCCTTTTTATTCCATTGATGTCGTCGCGTCTCAAAGAATTAGGAGCATCACATTTTTTAATGGGTTGCATGACATCTGTCTATGCCTTGACGCAATTGGTCAGTGGACCAGTGATTGTAAGTTGTATTTCATGAAAATTAGAGCAGATAAAATGAATGACAAATGTTCACAATTACGAACGTTTGTGAAAAATTCTTTCCAATTGATTGAATTGCAAGAATTTGACAAACAATGAAAAGTTAAAAAAAATGATTAGTCACTTTTCTGCTAGAATGTAAAACACTAGGCTTCATTGTTTTGACACAATTTTCGTATTTTTGAGAAATTCTTTAATACTTTTAGGGCAGCTGGAGCGACAGAATAGGAAGACAACAAATTTTATTTTTCAGTCTCATTTCAGTGGGTTGTTGTTACGCTGTATTGGGCTTGATTGAGTCCTTAATGCTCATATTAATTTTCAGAGCAATTCTAGGTAATCATAAAATAAAAAAAATCGTTTTCAAGAATTTCCCTGACTTAAAAAAAAAGGTTGCATGTAAGAAAAATTGAATTTTTTGCACTCTAAATTAGGGGTCTTCAAACATACCCAAGTACTCATTAGAACCATCGTCACTGACAGAGTTCCAGGAGATCAGCAAACTTTGGTATTCGGTTATTTAAAAGCTGTGGCCGGCATAAGTTTCACCATCGGTCCAGCTATCGGAGGGAATTTGGCTGAGATTGAAAATGGCTTCAGTTACATTTGCTACGCGGTTGGGACATTTTTTCTCCTCAATAGTGGTTGGTACCCAAAAAAATCTTCAAACCTTTTAAAATGAACGAAAAAATTTACCAGAGAACTGAATAACATAAGAAAATAGCATAACAATATATGAGGAAATATAAAATCAAAGAAATACAGAGAAAAAAGAACCCAAGAGAATAAAACTGAAGTTTTTCACGAGATTCCAATTGTTTAGGAAAATTATTCATGTTTCAGTGGTCGTGTACTTTTTCCTCAACGATTTATCAGTATCAAAAACCTCCCAAGAGTCTACGACGACGAGGGGAGCAGAAGCAAGAAAAGAAGGTGGTTCGATAATGCAAGCGATTCGTGATTTGGCATTGGTCGATTGGCCGATATACTGGGACATTTTTGCGTTGAAATTTTTGATAGATTTTTCCACCGGTGCCTTCCACAACAATTATAGTTTGAAGTTGCGAGAAAGATTCGATTTGTCACCAAAAATGGCAGGCTACAGTATTTCCTTGCAGAGTTTCGTGGGCGTCTTGGCTGGCCTCATGGTCGACAGAGTAAACCAAAGATTTTATACCCAAGATATTTTTTACACAAAGCGCAATCTACACGGCTACGTTTTGATGATTGTCGCTTATTTGGGAATTGCCTTTACCGATCGTATTGGTATTTTCATGCTTTGGTCTATGCTGCTCAGATCTATTCACATGTTTTTGCGAATAGTCATGACCGAAATGACCATACGACGATGTCCGCCCAGCCAAAAAGGCTCCATCATTGGTTCGAGCAACAGCATTTCAAATATTGCACGACTAATGACGCCTTTGGTCACCGGATTCGTCGAAGATCTTTGGGGACCAAACAGCTCCAATCTCCTTGCAGCTGCCGCTGCAACTTGTGGCTTACTCGTTCCGCTAACATCCTGTCGACAGCGACAAAAAACCAGTTGACGAAATTTCGGACTCTAAGACACAATTTTATTTATTTGTGATATTAAAACTCAAAATGTACAAATGGAAATCTATTCAGTTAGGGAAATATCGCACAAATTTGTGTTATGGAGATTGTGGGTTTTGTCGGGAATAAATTATGTTATGAAACTTTAAAAATTATGTCATTTCTTAAATAGACTGGAGAATGAATTCAAATAATTAAAGTTTTTTCAATTCTTCCATAAAAATGCTTCAGATCTCATTGAAATTTATGTTGGAAGGAAAGAAAAATGTTTATTTAATGCTGCCTCGTTTTGTTATATTGTCGGAAAAGCTTTATTAAGAGCTTTTTATTCCTTAATATTTTTTATACATTTGGACAAATTCATAAATGTACACACTCGCGTACACTGCTAGTGACTTTTGTACACAGAGAGAATCACTTGTTCTCTCATAACTGAGGTAAAAACAAAACTTTGTAACAAACACACAAAATTAATTGTTATTCATTTTAAATGTTGTTGTTTTGCAGCCATTTCGTCAAATTTCTTCTGTGCGGCTTCCATCGCCAACAACTCCTCTCGATCTTTCGATTCGTTGAATTCTTGTATGAATTTCGTCCACATTTCTCGATCCTCCTTTCTCTCTGGAGGGAAATACTCACGGCGTGTTTTTATTACCCATTCTTCAAAATTCTCAGGCTGATTGAACCAGTGAAAAATGATGACTGGAAACGCTATGTACATCGCCATTCTTCCTATCTCCAAACGCCAGGTTCCCATCTTGAAAAACAACAACGAGAATTTAAAAAACTGAAGAAAAACATGATGAGCATTCGAATATCGAAGTTATTTGACAGAATCCCTAGTTCTTTCAAATCGTACATCAATTGTCTGATGAAAAGTTAGGTTAAGGGTCAAATTTTGTACGAAAATATTAAAAAATGGAAGTATTATGTAACAAGAATATGAGAATATTCAAGTGCTGTCATTATAAAGATGAATAATTGAGATACGTGTACAAATAATTATTGGAAATCAAGATAACCTTAAAGTAACCAAAATTTTTAGACTCGGGGAACATTCAGTCAGAACTTACTGACAGGTTGTCATTGCATAGTTATGAGAAATTGTTTCAATTCAACGTTTAGCTTACCTCGATTTATTGTAATTGTCAACTATTCTTTAAATGTGCGAGATCCGGTTCAAAATCAAAGATTAAAAGTCACGAGCAATCACGAAAATGCGTGATGTTATGTTTATAATAAAAACATAGAAGTAAAATAATGGTTTCTGCGCAGGATGTTGCGCATCGAGTTTCACAAAAACGCCGGTGGCGGCTGTAAGCGTCAGCTGCTTCAGTGCGGTACCAATGGCCGCCGCGAGAGGACGGTAAATTGACGATCAACGAGGTTGCTGTTACCATTTACATCCTCCAATTCAATTCCAAAGATTCCAAACACATCCAATCCAATACAATCCCGGAACGCGTGAGTTTTTATTTAAAAAAATGAATTCCACAAAATTTCGCATGTATTTTTCGATTAATTGAAAATCTACGACCAAAGAAGTCGCTGAAATGTTTGACTCTCGCCCCAACAAACTTTTTTGTATTTTGTATCGATGGGGAAAGGATTACATCCAATTTACGAGTTCGCAAATATCGGAGTCTAAATATCTCGAAAGAATCGCGTAGGTGGGAAACTTGTCGGTTTGGAGGGAACACGTTTGTCGAAAAAGTTTCACGATATTTCGCGTGTAGCATATATGGAAACGGACATAAATATAGGTACACATCGTGAATCTAATTTACTTGGGTTTCCATGTCCAAATTCTCGTGCTCTCGATTCCAAGATGTGTTGTCATGATAATGAGGTCGTCCGTCCTTTTCGTGAACATACTGTTGAAAATCTGATGCTCTTCGGACGATAGAAATTATTCTTTTTCCTGCAAATTTTTTTTATACTTCCAAATATCGATTGACACACACGCAGGAAAATACAATTTCCTATTTGATTATCTGTCACAAAACAAAAACATTAACGAATGCAAAAAACTTGGCAGTAGACCAGATAAAATAGGGATTGAAGGTTCTTCCACATGTTCGCTCGTCGACTCGCTACGCATATCGTTTCCTTTGAATTATTAAATGCTAAATTACGTATTTTTTGCTGCTTTATTTTCCTAACTTGGCGAGCAATGCCCCGTGCTATGAAAATCATCTGCACCCTCTTCGTATCTCTCTCTCTCTCTCTCTCTCTCTTTCTCTTATTCTCGGAAGTAAATACATGTTAGAGAGAAAATAGCGTACACCAGGAAAAGGAAAAGTCTTTTAATAATTTAGTGCTTCTTAATAGTTCAGCCATACTCGCTGAATTTTCACAAGAAACTTCGACGTTTCAAGCATACGTACTCGTACATGTGTAGGGAAAATAATGCGTTTTTACATTTATGTATATGTCGACAAAGAGAATTAGAAGACAGTTCTATATAATTTGATATAAACGATGGAACGTTCTTTACACTTTACTTTTCGATTCTGCATCAAAACAATTACTGTCAATTTTTTTGCGTCAGCTCACAATATTTTACTTGCACATTTGTTACATTGTAAAAAGTATTTGCAACAATATATCCCTTTTGTCTCCGAAGTCGATAATACTGCAAGAATATTTTCGTACAGGGCATTTCATTCCTAATCGAAAATAATAATAATAACAGCATCGTGTGGAGGATTTTTTTGACGTAATAATTGAAAATCGGAGATTGTTATTTTTTTCATAAACAGTAATTTCTTTTCTTTACAAAACGGCGTCGAATGGTGCATTTTATTTAAAAAATCCAGCATGAAATTGAAAAATCTGCAAAAATTCCACCGTAGTCTCAAAAAGAACAATGGTTCAGAGAAATGTTATGTTTGTGATTTTTGTTTTCGTTCTCCCTCGGCGAACACGTGCCGAGGCAAATATTCCGCTGGAATAATCGAAGCAGGTGAAATTACCAGAATTTTTTTTCCCCTCGATCTCCGTTGCTGCGACTTGGTGGCTTTTATTTTATTTTTTCGAAGTCTTTCACGGGGCACGTGCGGCTCGTATACACGCGGACATTGAACGTGGGCATCGCAGCTCCGTGTCTCGTTCCTTGGTCCTCGTTCCTCTTATTCTTACCTCGTGTGAGCGCGAAAAAACTTTCGTCGTTCCGCCCCCCTCCCCTTTCTTCTTCGTCAAAATGGGGTAAAAAAACAAAACAAAAGAACAGCACGTACGTCTGCTCGTGTGGTGCGAATGACGAGAGGAACATGAATCAAGCGAGAGATTAAAAAAATAAAAATAAACGAAATAAACAACCATTTTACATGTTTTTTCTACATTTTTAATCCCTTTAGATCCACTTCCCGCCGATTTTATTATTTTTGTTTTTATTAATTTCTTGTTAGGTAACAATTGCGAGCTCGTTTCTGATTCACGTTAGTGCTTTATCGTCGTAGTCGTTGATTTTGCCAGTCGAGCGAGAGCTCGGTATATATGCAGGTCGATTGATTTACAATGGGCGGAGGTGTGGCAGAATCCGACACCCAATATCATGCCGATGGTCAGAGAACGCGTGAAGTGATCGAGGAGGGAGAGACTGTGTAGTGTGTAGAGAGAAGCGTGCTCTCGTGTGGACAATTATCGTTCCAAACAAAGGATATGGGGGAGGATATACACAACGTATGTATATATATATGTATATGCGCTTTCGTATCCCACGTAAAATGTACAGTAAATCGTAAGTAGTACAATAGTTGGCGATCAGGCAGTAAATATTAGCCACTGCGTACAGTCAAAACAAAACGAAAAATCTACTAAAAATCCTCGTATTTTTATTTCGTCCGCCATTGTTGTTTCTAACCTCGAAAAAAATCGATCTTTCGTGCGCAGCGATTGAAAAACTAGATGTTTATTTGTTCATTTTGACAATAAAGTTTTTCTCATCGAAGTATGAAAAAGAATTATTATTATTTAATTATTAGAAGTATTATTGGAAGAAATGAAAATACGATCGACCTTCGTTTCGCACGAGTCGCGACGCCACAGCAAACTCTAACTATTTCGTCTTTGTTATGATCGATTGTTTTTCAATTTTTTACACTCGACAACAAACCTAGAAGGAACGAGTGAGGAGAATTAATATTTAGTTCGCGAAGCTCGGTTTTCGAGAGTAGTCGATCGTCTTACACGTTTCGCTCTTTCGTTTTTGTTTTTCTTTTCGTTCGAAGTAATAATGTATAGGATTGAGTGTGCAGTATAAATGCGAATAGGAGGTGAAGTGAGGATATATCGAGATAGGAAACCGAGCCTCTTTACGCAGCTGACGCGTCGCTCGTCCCTTCGTATTAAGATTCTTTCTCGCGTGGGCTTTCGCGAGAGAGAAAGAGCGTGGGCCAACACCCGCACGTATAATGTACACCCTATCTATACAATGCAAACCATAGTAATGTATCCGCATCATCATTTCGAACTCGCACGCAACCGGAGAAATGACCAAAGTAACGGGTTATCACTTACGTACGTATATTGCTGCTTATAAGACCGATCATTCAATTATATGTTTTCTGTAGACGCTGGCAGCCAATTTATTTTACATAAAGTTTTTTTTGCGTCATTTTTCCGTCTCGGTTTTTACTCGATTTATGAAGGCGCCATAAATGGCGCGAATAAAGCTTTTTGTGGTGAATTTTTTCAAGAATTCTTCGAGGAAAAAAGGTGGTTGATCAAAATTGCTGAAAAATTGGGGATTGAATCTCTAAAAGTGTCGATAAAAATGTGACATGACGGAATTTTGCGTTTGTCACAATTGTTTCGTAAATCTCTCGTGTACGTGATATTTTTTTAGGTTAATAGCATGCACATGCTGAAACGAAACTTTGCGAGAAACTATTGTGAAAATTAGACACTGATTTGACTGGCGTGAAGCAGTTCTTTCGCTTTGAAGATACCGATTGTATTTTTCGAGTTTATTTGAGTTTCTTCGAGTTACACAACGCGATATATGGACATTTTCTATGAGATTGTGATTCCATTTTAAAATTTGATGAGAAGTTACAGAAAATAAAAAAATATTGGAAGATCTTATAAGCCTCCGAGGCCGTGATTCAATTCGAAACGTGAAGTGCGTGGACAATTTTTCACTGCTAAATCCTCCGTAGGATTAATTTTAATCGGATATTTCCAATTTCGCGGATAATTCTCGTTCTTCCATTTTTTCTTCCTTTTCTTCTTCGTTCCGTGGAACGTGAACACGTAGCTCGGACGCGTTCGCGTTCGCGTTCGTTCCTCTCTCGTCTTTTCCTTCTCTGCGAGTGTTTTTTTTTTTAAATCTTTTATTATTGTTTTGTCCCGATAGTCTTCGAGCTTTTTCTCATTTGCGTGCTGTTTTTTTTTCTCGTGACGCTTTTATTTTTGGCTTTTTTCGTCCTTTCTAATTCTCGTAGGATTCTGAGCGAATGGTTTGGGGAAGACGACGCCCCCTCGCGATGGAAATTCCCACCAGAACGACGAAATTTCCGGTTTGCTCTAACCCCCCCCCCCCCGGCCCTTCCCCTTTCGCTCTCGCCTCCGTCAATCCTCCTCGTCTCCTCTTCGTGTCTCTCGATCCGTTGGCTCGCGTTCGCGTATCTAATAATTGATTTTTAACGAGAGGGAGAGAGCGAGAGAGGACGGTGACGACGTCGGCGTCGACGACGACGATGGCGACGGTTACCGGCCTCGTCCTGATGCTTTTCCTGGCTCCAGCTGTCGAGTAACACGCTCGTATCTATCCTCCTCCGTCTCCATCACTATTGTCCTTTTTTTTTCTCTTTTTTAATCGACATTTTTCGTCTCACTTAATCTCCTTCGAGAGTTTTTCGTATCTATCGCGTATTTCATGTTAAAATATGGCGATAAAATGTCACTGCACTTTACAACGAATCAATTATAAGAATATTTATTTGTGAAAACGTTTGCGGTCATAAAAATTAACGTTTTTAGTGGAAATTTACGTTTGACACGAAATTATCGAATTATTTTTCAAACGAAGCCCAGTTTTTCCAGGTTTTTTTTGTATTTTACAGAAAACTAATGAAATCTTTTTGAACCTGAGCTAAAATTTGATCGAACGAGATGAAAAAAAAACTGTTCGATCTCATCGTCGATTAAAATTCCTTCAATCACCTGGTGACGAATATAAAAATTCCTAAATACTCGTAAATTCGATTTGAAATAAAATGGCCCATACAATTATCGCGTCTGTCTTTTCCTACGTTTCGAACTCTTGCCTTACCCCCACCAACTCTTACTGTTTCATCGCCACGTGCAACTAGCGATTTTCCAAGGACGGATAGAAAAATAGCTGGCAGAGAAAAAAAAAAGAGATATATAGAGGAGTTAAGGTTGGAAGGAGATGAAAGTATAGAAAAAGCTCTGATGGATGCTGGCTCAAGTGTGTACAGAGAATCCTATAGACGAGAAAAACTCTTTTCGCGCAAAAAGAGCGAGACTCTCTCGGTTATCGTCGTCCGAGAGCTTTGCCACTGTACACTCATCCATGAAGGGAGGGTTTGGGCACCATTGAGAGAGAGAGAGAAAGAGAGAGAGAGAGAGAGAGAGAGAGAGAGAGAGAAAGAGGGCGAAAGAGAGAAAGAAAAGCAGTCATCTCTGTACCGTAGCGCGGTTTCAAGAGCCGTGCGATCGGTGGATAAATTTGAAATTGGAAAACCCCTCTGGGTTCGGTCCTCAGGACCCAACGAAATTAATTGAAGTCTGAGTGGCAAGAACCCGGGAGAGGGAGACAGGGAAAGAGAAAGAAAGTTGAGAAAAAGATTTCCACACGTATATTTTCCTATGTCTACTACACTTTCTATTTACATATGTGTTTTTTAATTATAACAATAACTAGTTTTCGGATATTCGATCGAGGCTGTTTCTACACATTGATTTTTTTTCCACGATTCACGAACTTTCACTCAAGAATTATCGATTGAAGTAATAACGAAGTTTCATATTTAAAATTTTATAAATTCATCGATATTTAAGACTTCACAATAAAAAACAAAAAAGTATACAAGTTCGTGGATCAAACTTCCTCGTAATTTTTCAACGATCCTAGACGTATATTCACGGCAGGAGAAAACTCTACCCTTTGCCAAATTACCTTCGATTTTGTATAACTGCATTTCCTATAATCGTCGAGCAATCGGTCGATAATTGATGAAACGACAGATGACTGTAGTTTGGGTACAAATATATTTATAGTTTCGCTATATATACAAAAAATTGCGGCGTCTGAAGAATATTTTCATTTTTCGTCATTTTATAGCAAAAGACTTAGAAATTTTACTTTTTTTATATGAATTATTTAGGGGTCCATAATCATAAAGAAAATTTAAAGTCATTGGAAAAAACTGGAAAATCTTTGGCTTTTTTTGATTATTTTTTAAAGGATTTTGGGACACCACGAAAAATGAAGAATTTGTTTTTTGTTTTTTAATTAAAAATAAAGATGCTTCACATCTTTATATTTTTTTTGTCATCGTTCCTCTATGTTTGCCTTTACTTTATTTTGCCTCTTCGGGCAGCGGGTCACAGTGTCACTCGGTACAAGAGCAGCAGAGACTTTGTATAGCGGGGTTGCGCGAGCCACCCCTCGATAAGCGAAGGTGTTCCACGTGCTCTTCTCCCTCCCTTCCCTTTTCTCCCCCGTTGCCACTTCTCCCCGAAACACCACTTTTCTTCTATGCACCTCCGTCGAGTTGTTTCGCGCACCCTTTTCTCTCTCCCGGATCAAGTTCGCGAGGTTCTCCGCGCTTTACATACATGTATATATGCACTTTAGCATATACTTCAGCTCTCGTTTCAGTGGCGAACTTTTCGAGGGCATTATATGCTGAATTTATTGCACTTTCTTCCACTTCCGATGCCAAGAGAAAGGGAGAAGCTTGGACCGTCTGCTTGCCTCATAATTCATCTCATTTTCGCTGTAAAGCGTCTACACTTATTCCCCACGTATTGAGAAAAACAAAAATCTGGAGGTAGAGTTGAATAAAGTGAGAAATAAAAAAATCTTAGGCGTAAAAAAAAGTTACATTTGAAGCGTATGTTCAGCACACATTTATTTACTTTGCGAATTATGAATTAAAACTGATTAAGTTTTATTCAATTTTATACTCACATTAAATTTTTTCGATCGCATCAAGTTTCGTCAAGCAAAATTTGAAATATTATTTCGAAATATCCTTTTAATTTCATAGAAGATTTGAGAATTTAGGCACAATTTACTGTGAGGCATAGAAATTTTTACAATTTTTCCAAAAATTACTGTCGGTCCATCGCTAGGGAAGTAATTTTTTGTTGTTTTCTCAAACGTTCCAAACGAAAAATACGTCAAATCAGCTGATCGTCGTGAAACGCATAATTCGAGACTTAGTCAAATCGTTGCATGACTAAGTTTTGAAATTATTGTGAAAGAAATGGAGATAAGAAACGATAAAAAATTGGAATAATAATTACTGTTGTTTTGGTATTTATAGTCATAAATAATGATTATCGAGTGTTGAATCCTTTGAGCAATAACTTCGCACGAACACAATTAGGAGGACGGTCCTTGTAAATGTAATTAATTAGGAAATTGTAACTGCTACTACGTCAAAGTTCTCGATTTAAATCGCTGCGTGATATTTATTTAAACAATAAAAGAAGAAAAAATATATTCATCGTACGCATGTTTCTTGTCTCGTACGAACGTTCTTAATACACTTTAACATTTTACGCGAGAGAGCGAGAGAGAGAGAGGGAGTAAATATTAATTTCATTCAAGATTCTCGGTCACACATCCCGTATAAACTGAGGCATACATGTTTATTAAGCAATCACGAAGATTTAAGGGCACATCGAGGATTAATGGCCTACCGGTTAATGTAGGCCTGGTGCGGCAAGGGCTTGTTACGGACGCTTGTATGGCTCACTAAATATGACGTACAGGTTCATTCAAAATTTCGACGAGAAGACAAATTTCAAAAAGCATATACTTTCGCATAAACTTTGACGAATTATTGCGCAAAAACGTTCTTTTGACATTCAAAGGCTCTTCAATCTCTGTTTAATTGATTAGTAGTTTAATTCGTACAAATTAATATTTTAATCCGTACAAATTATCGTTTATTTTGAGGAACTTTAAAAAAAATGGCTCTCAGTCGGAATAGAAAGTGTTGATATTTGTTATTTTTCAATTAAAATTCAAACCGTCAATAAAATGAATAGTGATTTGATCATTTTTTAAATGACAATTTAAAAATTCCGTAACTCGAATGATAAATATGAAGAAAATCGTGGTCAATGAGCTGCTACAACAGGGAATAGAATTTTTTCAACATTGCCTCCATTTCTAAATCGTAATTAAAAGAAAAAAAACTATAAATTTACAAAGAATTTCTTCAATTATAGTAACAAATGAATGTACAAGTGCAAGTTTCTAGCTCGTAAATTGATAAGAAATAACTACTTAACAAAGTTGATGTAAATTGTGACACTGAAACGGCCTATAGCCGGCGGCAAGTTTATGTATTTCAAACGCACATCGCTCTTCCTTTCTCTCTCCTTCTCTTTTGCTGAGTTTTGCAATGTTTTGCGGCAGGGATGGATGCATCGGCGCTTCGTTGGTCTCTTGGCTCTCTTCCGGATGTTTGTATGCGCAGGTGCGAGATCGCTAATATAACGAGCATTACCGAACATGTCATATGTACATGCAAAGTATATAATGAAATGCTTCGAAACAGAAAGCCGTAGTTCGTACGTTAAAACTAACCAAGTTAGGCGAGTTAAGACCTTTTATTAGTCAGAATTAGATGTTTACAGTCGAGGGAATAGTGTGAGAAACGAGACTGAAGGCGCCTAGGCTGAAATAGAGCGTCAGTTAAACTCCAACAGAAAGAGAGAGAGAGAGAGTCACATGACCCTCGAAGTTGTCGACTTCGAATGGAAGAGCATATCGCAGCCGATTAGAGGAACCGACAACACATTTGAACGCAAAAATATCGTAAACAGAATAAATTTATGTCCATTGTTTATAATTCGAAGAAAAACAGAAGGTGAAAAGTAAAGAATTTGGTAAAACGTGAGATTTCTTTGGGTTTGTTTGGGTTTTTTGTGAGAGAAAGGTCGAAAGGTAAAGAAAGAGAAAGATCGAGAAAACGTAAGAAACGAAGTGAGCCGAAAAAAAGGAAAGAAAAGTGTGATAAATAGCGGTTGATAATAAAGTGTGGAAGATTAGAGATCGTTCGTAATGACATGAAAGAAAAAAAGAGGAGAACCTTCGTTTCGGTTCTTTCCTGTTCGTACAAAACGCCATCACGGTAAATAAATTTTCATACACATAAGTTTATATCCGAGCTGGCGGACTGTTGCTGCCGTGGTACAAGCTCTTTACTCTTGGAAAAGCACATGCGAGGAAGACCAGGAGAAAGAGAGAGAGAGAGAGAGAGAGAGAAGAAAAGAGACAGTAGTGTTACACGTACTGAGAAGACCGTGGGAAATGCGGTAATGCGTCGGCAGGGCATAAGTCATCCCTTGCTTGCGCTCTCGTTCTCCATCTCCTTTTCTCTTTCTCTCTACACATCCTTCCCTCCTCATCGTCCTATATATCTTCACCTCTTTATCTCACTTCCACTTTATCCTGCGTCTCATACTTTGCGGCATGTTACGCGTATGCTTATTCTTCTCTTTCTCTCCTTTTCTCAATGGATTCACATTTGTAATGTGTATCGTCGTATACACACCAACAACTTTGTAATCCTTTTACAAACTAGTTCGAATTACCAGGTTACAGAATGTACAAAATACTTTTTAAATAATCGAACATTGCGACGATCCCAAACGAGGAATTTGACGTCTTTGGAAAACAACAACACTTTGTGCACTTATTCTTAGAATTTAAACAATTTAATTTCACGTCTTAGGCTTTCGTCTCATTTTTATGAGGGTTGACCACCCCCCAAACGTGATAATGACCGTTTGGTTTTATTTTTTCCTGATATTCTAGTTGTTGAATCCTAAATCAAACTGAAACGAACCCAAACATAAATTAAAACCACTGAGAAATACTAAAATAACAAACACGTGAAAAAAAAACCGAGATTGAACGAATCTGTATTACAAAACGAGAGTCATTAAATTTGAAGCCAATAATTATCGACTTCAAATTACAATGATCGTAGAGTATATTGAACCCTTGAAACAAAAAAACTCCATTAACGAACAAATCACTTCAATCACAAGCAGCCACAAAATAAATGTCGTAGTTTTTCGTTGCCACCGAACATCGTGCAAGACCCTCATTCGCCGAGTTCTTCCATAGAAAACAAGAAATAAAAAAAAGCAGTAGCACCCTTTGTTTCTGCAACAAGAGTATACAAATCGTAGCTTTTTTTTCGAAAAGACGTTGTGTAACGTCTTGTGGTGAAATAAAAATAAAAAAAAAAAAAAAAAAACGAATGTTGAAATTGGAATGGGTTGGAGTAGAAGTATAAATCCTCTCGGCCGTTTCGTTCAATCAGACTTTGTACGTTGTACACATGTGTACGTGTATACGATTGTCCAAGAGCGAAGGTATTATGTACTTGTGTATATCTATGAACAAATAGGTTTATATGTGAGAGGAGAAGTACAGTGAGGGGGGGGGGGGGGGGGGGGGGGTGAAGAAGACAGTACATATGTACCGTTGTATCGTATCCTATGAAATAATATATATATGGACATAAATACGGGGATGTGTATATATATACGTTGAATCGAAAGGATCCCCGGCGGTCTTCACCGGTCCTGCTACATCCCTCGGTGGCGTCGGGCTAACCCTCTGGGGGGTTGTTGGTTCGTCAAGGAGGTTAGGTTAAGCGTTGCAAGCGGAAGTGCGGCAAGACGCCGCGAGAGAGAACGGACGTTCTCTCGTTTTTGAGCGTGTATTAGTGTACGGGAGAAGACTCTGTTCTGTATATAAACGTACACACATGATGTATAGATATATTGGAATGGACAGTAAGCAGAGGGTTGGGATGAATGTACCAAAAGAGAAAGAGAGAGAGAGAAAGAGAGATGGAAAGAAGGATTAAATGGAAGGACGAGGAGGAAGAAAGATGAAAGGACAGGGTGAGCGACGTGCGGTAGCCGAAGAGACGCTGTAGAACGCAGAGAGGGATGTGAGAGGGTGGGTTTTGCCAGAGGGTTAACGTTGGAGGTTCGGCGAGGCGAGAGGAGGAGTGGAAGAAGGAGAAGGACGACGAGGACGAGGACGAGGACGAGGACGAGGACGACGACGACGACGAGGGTTGAAACTCAAGATATATATACACATATATATATTTTTATATGTATATATGAGTATGGCCTCGACCGTGGGGGTAGTTGAGGCTGATTCTACAGAGGAAGGCAGAGCAAGACCACCGCCTCACCTCGCCTCTTTGCTACGCCACGCCTCGCCTCACAATGCACCGGATTAGCGATTGTATTGATCCGCCCTCGCTAGTTCCTAGACCCCCTTCTTACCACCGCGACACACGAAAGAGCGAAAGAGAGAAATACCAAGGGGAATAGAGAAGACACACATTTTGGTCGGTTCGTATATATTCTCTATCGTCCTTGCCGATTCATCCCTCTCCTTCTTCCAAGCCCTCGTTCAACCTTTCTTATCCTTTTTCTCTCTTTCTCTCTCTCTCTCTCTCTCTTTCTCTGATCTTCCTCATTCCACGCCGACATGCTCACCCACCAGATGACATCAATCCTATCCACCCAACACAATTAAACTGGATGCTGCGCTGATTTTCAAATTCCAGAGAACGTAACAGGATTCAGCTCATTTGAAGAGTTTAAAAAAATTAAAAAATTCAAAGTACAATGTCATAATTCGTGAATAAATGCTGGAACTCGTAAGAATTCTACAACTTTTCTCAAATATAGTTCAACATTTATCAAGAGCCCTGCTTCTTATTCTTTTACAAATTTTATTTTTTTAAATGTCAGTTACGAACAGTGTTGACTCGGTGAATTATTTTCTTCAACGAATTTCAACGCACTCCAATTACTTTCCTTGGCTATTGGATGAGATACAGTAGCCAGGCCGGAAACCAACCTCCACTCCCACGCTACTGTAATTACCTAATTGAATGAAGAGACGGCCAAAAAGAAAGAAGCAAGCAAAGAAATTACTATTTCGTATTATAAATAAATATGTATATGTGCAGCAAAGTCTCTGTGGAACTTTTATCTCACTGACTATATATTTATAGCCATTGTCATCTTGATGCTCCTCCTGCTGTTGATACGATAAAAAAACAACGTCTTCGAACTTTGGCTATGAAAGATCTTAATAAACATGAGAGACAGCTTGCTTTTCGTACAACATTCAACTTCAGCCCTTCGGTTTAAGTAGTACGAATTTTGTCGACGTTAAAAATGCATTTGAATATGATTATGACATGATTTGAATAAAATTACGAAAAAAAGGGAAGAACGTTGAATCAGTTGATCGGATGCCACAAAAAAAAACATTGAAATTTATTCAATCTCCATAAACAAAACTGCAAGTTTGCTGTCTCACAAATTTATCGCTGGTTCTTGTTTTTCTTTTTTTTTGTTTGAATGAAGCAGAGACTTAATAACCTTAACAGGAAACACTCAAGTATGTAGACGTAGATCAAGGGAGGGAAAGGGAAGAAAAGGCCCTGGAGGAGCGAATACTCTCAGGGACGGAGTGTATAAGGACGAGAGAGAGAGAGAGAGAGAGAGAGAGAGGGAGAGAAAGAGAGAGAGAGAGAGAGAGAGTAGAAAATCGAGTCTCTGCTCTGACGAGATGCGTCGTGGCCATTTTGCCTGTGAGGGGTCGAAACTATAGCGAAGCGTGATTGCCAATGGCGTTGGTTGGATTCGACGTTGTGGAGGGATGGTGGTGGCGGCCGACGGTCGCAAAGTTGCGCGTCTAGGGTCGAAGGAAGGGACGGGCGAGAGAAGGACGAAATGAATAGGGTACGAGGAGTCACAGGAACGTATACATGCACAAAACGAGAGAAGCAGTCGGCAGGGTGAGCAATACATAGTGAGCTGTACAGGGGGTACAAATGTGGGGGGTTTGGTCCGATGGTGGCGCCTCGTCAGGGAGAAAGGGAGATAGAAAGGGTGGCTACTAACGGAAGAACGTTTGAGAAGCTTGCACTTGGGTTGCTATATCTGTACGAGCATGGGTTGGCCCTTTTCTCAAAGTCGAGATGGCGACTGTGGGTCCTTATGTGCTGGGAAGGATGTTGTCGATGTATTTATTCGCGAAGGGCGGGACGGAGGGGGAGGATTTGAAGGGAGGAGGGCAAAAGGGAGAATAGTTGATGGGAAAAGAAGGAGGTCAACTCTGGGGTCAACTTTGTTGAGAAAAAGTGTGAGAAATAAAAAATTATAGAATCCGAAGAAAGAGAAAGATTCGTGGACCGAATAAAAACGATAATCTTAGGAACGTGGTTGGAAAAAAAGTAAAGAAAAAATAAAAGATGGATGACAATCAAGAGACCACCATTTTAACGAACGAAGCGAAAAATCGCCACGTGTATATTTTTCAGCTAAAGTCATTTCCTTTTCCAACGTTTTTTCCACTTTAGGTTTGAGTCACGGCGGTGTATATAAAAGATTGAAGAATTTGAAGGATAGATAAACTGTGTGGCAAGAAAGGAGAGTGGGACGGGGGAGGAATTGCCAAAAGGGACATATATGCCGCGGAAGAAGGAATACGTAAGAGGTTTTTGTGTCGCTGGTTAGGACACACGCGGTTATATTCGTCTCTCCCGCAGATATCTATATATGTCCACATACATATTGAAGTATTCCTCTTCTGCATGTGTACAAAAATGCACGCACTTACACTCTAACAACTCGAACGACCCTCTTCTTCCATCTAGGCGGACCGCCATGTCTCCGTGTCTCGTTTAGTCAACGTCGAAGACCGACTTACCAAGTCTTTTCTCTCTTTCTATTTTCCTCTCTCTCTCTCTCTCTCTCTCTCTCTCTCTCTCTCTCTCTATTCCTTCCCTCCACCGTATCCTCTTCTATTTCGATCCTATCCAACGTGTATATACATCCTCCGGCATGTACCTATATATATTTATATGCCACATAACCTTATAGCAAGCAACCACCGGTGGTAGCTCTTCCTTCTCCGTGCACCAGCACCATTTTTCCTTCCATCGGGTTCTTTTTGCTCGAGCTGCACGCCGCCAGATAAGGTATCTCCGTTTCGTCATCCGGCCAGCGAGGTCGTGCAACACTATAGCTTGAGCTACTACAGAACCAGAGCTTCCTATCCAACCAACACCACCCTCAAAATCTACTACCATTTACTCCTGTCAGGTCCCTTTCTCTCTCTCTCTTTCTCTCTCTATACGTACATCCACCAGGACTAAAGGTTTCTGGATCAGTCACCCAGTCACACCGAATACGCCACTGCAAACAGTCAAAATGTCCTTTTGCCCATCCGCTTTCAACATATATTTCAATCCACTTACGCCCGTCTTATTCTCAACTAGTTTATACAGCTTTTATGTCGATTCACACAACCCTAACACAGTCTCTTTCCTGATGGACCACCAACTCTTCTATATAAATATATATATATATATATATATTTATACCATGCAACCAACAACATCCACGAGATACAGAGAAGCACTTTTCGTGCTCTCTTCTCCCATGAGATAATGCTTTGGTTCTCCGAGCGTAATGCTCATTCCCTACAGTCTCCTTCCTCCGTTTTCTACTTCTTCTTCTCTCATCTCGAATTCTTCAAATTCTTCTTTATCTCGTAATTCCTCTCTCACGTATTTTCCATTCCACAAATCGACCTTCCAAAAGGATCTCCCTAACGAGCACCTGTCTTTTAGTCACGAGCATATCATTTCATTTTTCCTTTTACTCCAGTGCACTTACCCCAAAACTACTTTTCGTCTAACCCATTTTCGTTTATTCCTCTCTTCAATTATTTCCTTCGTCCTAATGGCAATCGGGCCAATTTTACTCCCAAGCTATTTATTAATCCAAGGGAGAGACTGTGTGACTTTAAAGCCGCGAATTTTTCCCATCAGAAGGTTTTGTTTTTCCTTAAAATTCAAAATCTCTTGACAGTCTCATCCAACTGTACGAAGAATCCAGTTGCTTAACGCAGTCTTCTCAATAAATAAGTTCACGTTTAAAAAGTCCAACAAAAACTACACTTGCCAGAAAAATTCAGTCAATTTCAAAACGTCAAAGAAATTCATTCACCAAAACAAATGTTTTTTTACCTTCTTCAATGATATGCGAAGTGGAGCGACAATGACCAGTGGAGCTTTTATGACCGATATTATTTTTGCCTAACATGCATATAAACCCTTCGGATTGATGGCGTAATTGATTGACGATGTGATCACTTTTGAGAGCTATAAAATGGATTTAACGAGAAGAGTCTCGGCCTTGAGAGACAAGTAGACTACTAGTTGAAATTTCTTTATAGATATATAGATATATATATGTCTTTATAGATGTATATGTTCTTAGTGCACAGATGTAATGGCTATTAGAGTGTCTGCCATGGTAGACAGTGAGGGAACAATAGGCATTATAACTCTCCTTGGTTATCTGAAGCAAGGGTATAATATAAAACGTCCCAACCCCCTCCCCTCTCGGCCTCCCTGTGCAAAAGACGGGGACGCCGATCTATTCGAGCGAATAACACGAATGGAAATTTTCATGGCTTATATAACGCGAGGTATGGCGGTGCTAAAGGCGATGTGAGATTTTCAGCTTTCTGGCGATATATGGACGGACGAAACGAGAGATAGACATTAATAAATATCCATATATACACCGTACATATGTATACATACAAAATTTAGATTGAAATTATGACTATATACTTCTCGAGAGTCTACGTCCTTACCGAATGAGAATCATAGAGGAAGAGAGAGGGAGAGAGAGAGAAAGAGAAAGAGAGAGAGGAGAGAGTTGGTTGGGTTCTCTTATCAATTTATAGTTAGTTGCGTCTCGTGACCCATTAATCGAGCCGTCGCGGTCGACGCTCATCGACGACGGAAGGTAGACGAGACTCGAAACTGTTCAACGATATATTATCCTGAGGTTTAATCCTTGCAGGTTATTTCATACGAAGAGAGTCGGTAAAAAAGAAACAAAAGAAAAACACTTTAAGAAAATGATTCTTCTTGAATTGTTGACGTTTATTCATTCAATCTCGTGTTTTTTGTCAAATTTGGTACATTTTTCTTTGCCAGTTTACTCGGTTCCTCACTTTTTGCCAAAATTTGCTGCATGATTGGTTCGAGGATGGAAGTTTGGACGGTTAATTTCGATGTAAGCTTCTTGTAGTCGGCTAACCCCGTTTAGATGCTGTTTTTTTTACATTTGTTTGTTTTTTTTGACAAAATCCGAGGTCAACATCCCATGCATGTATATTTTGCTTTGATATATATATAAATATATATATATATGTGGCACAGAGTCTGGTACGTCCATCGCCATTTCGTTCTGGTTTTACTACCGTCTGCGGATCTAGTTTACGGTCGGAGAACTAAACTCTGTATTAATTTCACGAAAACACACGTAAAATCAACCCCTTTCCTGCACCTTTGTCCCGTAGCACGATGCGAGTGAGCTAAATTCCTGCGGTTGGTGCAGTCTGTTCTTTCCTTCCGTTATTCTTGTTTTTTGTCTTCTCGCACCTTTTCCTTTTGTTGTTTAGCTTTTCCTCGTTTTACGTCTTTTTTTTGTTGGTCTTGTCTAAATTTTATTACGAATCCTCTTTTTTCTCTAATGTGTGAGCGCCTGCGTCACCTGCGGTGTCTGCTTTTCTTGATCGTTAAAGTTCAATCGTTTGGAATTGGATTTTTCTAGTGCGTTTGACACAATTTCGGAATAAAATATATTTTTCTTGTCAATCACCGTTTTCATTTCATCGAGCAACGCCAAGAATAAACTTTGCTCGATAAAGAGATTATTCATTCGTCAAATTTGGGCGATTAAAAGCTCCAATTAAAAGCTTAATTCGTAATCTTCGTTCCAACGGGCGCCGCAACCGTTCATAATAATCGATAAATTTGCAAACGCGAAATTCTCGTTGGCCCGAAACGTAACGTACAATTTTACATGGCTGCCGAGGGATTCGCGGGGGGATTGGAGAAAAGGCGGGAGGGGGGGGGGGGGGGGGGGGGGGGGGGGGGGGGGGGAAAGGATAACTGGTAGAAAAGAGTAAGGGTAGTCGCGTGCGTGCGTGTCAGACGGACGATGAGAAAGAGCTCTCCGGGTGCATTCGTGTGGCGAATTTCGTGGATGTCGGAGTTTTGTGGAGGAAGAGGGTGGAACTGGGGTAAGAGAGGAGGAAAGGGTTGATCGTAGGAGGGTGAGGGATATGGAGGGTTGGAAAAATGGGGGTCGCGGACGAGCTCACGCGGTGGAAGAAGCGGGGGAGGGGGAGGATTCTCGGGTGAAGGACGAGGATTGCCTACACCGGTGAATAAAAATAAAAGAAAGAAAAAGAAGAAAGAGAGGAAAAAAAAAGAAGAAAAAACAAGAGTTGCAGAGGGTAGATCGTTGGTGGGTCCCAAGCCTCATTGCTTGTTCCCGAGTTTTATACGTACACGTATCGACGACGAAAGTTTTAGTAGTAGTAATACGAGTGGGAATCGTAAAACAGAGAGAAAAGAACAACGGAAAAAGGAAGAGGAAGAGAGAGATGGGAGGAAGGGGTTAAAAATTCCATACGAAGGACGAGACGAAAGAAGAATAGGAAGGAAGAAAGGAAGGGAAAGAGAGGGAGTGTAGGGTGGCCGGAGAGAGAGAAAGAGAAAGAGAGAGAGAGAGAGAGAGAGAGGAGAAGGTTTACGAGTTTAGTGTCTTCGTGTCCATCCGCATAGGTACATGCGTGTTACTCTTGTATTCGTATAATATATAGACACGAATAGCTTGCAGTAGCCAAACGAACAAGGCTGCAAAAGAAATAGGAAGAAAGAGAAAAGCGATGGAAGGATGAAAAACGAGAGAGAAAGATAATACGAGAGAGCGAGAGAAAGGAGGATAAGCGTTGCTATGTTGGTGTACATATGAGGCGAGCGGGATAGAAAATCGAAGAGGTTAGAGAGAAACAAAAGTATGCGTTTTGGAAGGTCGTATAAACCAAGCGAATCGGTGTGAGCAGGCAGATATAAGGGAGGTTATAACGGAGAGGATTGGGGTATCGTCTATAGCAGTCCAAACAGTACGCGGGGCTATTTTACTTGTTGTCTATACGAATTGGTGGCAATTTGGACCACCTCATAAATTTTCATACACTCATCGGTTTTTTATTATAAAACACGTCGTACACCTTCAAAAAAGTCTTGTATTCAAGAAATCATAAAAGTGAAAAATTCATAATATATCGTAATAATTAAGTTTTACATCGATTTACCAAAGATTTTTCTTGTTAATTTAATCAATAAAATAATAAATTCAAATCGCCATAGTATAACTCCGCAGTAAACGTTTTTCCACATATGTTTGTTGCTGATGGGCTCGAAGGGGTGAAAAAATGAGGTTGCGATAGTACGTTGAATTCATTGGACTTGGGTTTATATACTTTTTTGATACAATAAAACTCCTGTTCACGTGTGCGTGATGAACCTCGCTCTGCCACGGTACATGTTCCTTGGTGATGCAACACTTTAATAAAGGGCGGAATAACTGTGTAAAGCGATTTCACGTTTGTAGGTATTGCTGTTGTAGCCTCCGTTTAATTCTTCTTTTACACATATATGTACACGATTGTAGATCGGAATATGAAATTGAAATGAATTCAAAAGGGCGTAAATGTGGAGATTTCATACTTTGAATGTCGAATGTTATGCCATTTTGATGGTAAGAGGTTAATTTTCATGTGGACTGTGTCCACCTTTGCCAACGTGTGTCTACGGCTGCTGTTCCTCTCTATCTCTCTTTCTACCCTTCCGCTTCTCCCTTCGTTCCTTCTCTCCCTCTCTCTCTCCGCGTCCACTTTCCACATGTGTACGTATTTAAGGGCGCGTCGTGCGAAAGATATGCGTGAACGTCGATGAGGATCTCCATGTGTATATATTTCTCTGTCTCCTTCTCCTCCCATTCTCTCCTCTCACATTAGTCTCGGAGTATGTATTCGTCGCAGCCTCCCTCGCAGCCCGGTAAACCACTTCCCCTTCTTCTCTTCATATCCCTCTCTCACCCTGTTTCGTGGTTCAACAGATATCCGATTCTTCGTCCTCTACATTTATCTCTCCTTCTCTCTTTCTCACACACTTCTGCCCCTCTTGATCTCCATTGTTGCCTCTTTCCCTCACGAACCACTCCTCTATGACCAACACCACCTAATATCTCTCTGCCCTATGGTCTCCCTGTTACGTAGACCTCCAACTCTCTCAATCCACCGTCCACTCTTCTCCATCCCTCTTATCCTCAAATGCTAATGTACAAACGGGCATAACCTTCCAAATTCAGACAGCAAATCTATGACCGTTGTGACCTTTTATTCTTTCGCACTCAATACAAATATACATGCGCGTGGATCGACCCTCGTGTCCCTTTTACGTCCCCTGTCCATTCTGGCCTCCTATAGATCTGTTTTGTTTCTCCATCTTCTCTCTCTCTCTCTCTCTCTCTCTCTTTTTGCTTCATATCTATCTCTTTTTGCTTCATTCGAACAGTGCATCGAGATGCCAGGGCAGCTCGTTATTTCGCCAGCGTCTGCGTAAGCTTCCAGATCGTTTTCCTCCCCTTCGAACTCCTCTTCGCTCTTTCCTGTCCATATTCCCCCAACTACCTCCGATGGTCCAATTCTCCAAGCTATCGCACTCCCACGTAGAACGTGTCCTCTCCAAATTCCGGTTCACAAGCCCCTGCACATCTCTATACACATCCACACAGATTCAACGTCGTCCCAAATTCGAAAGGGCCTCGAGTTTGAGCTTTTACACCCTTACAACCAACCTTCTTCCATATAAACCATTGATGTATTCCTCCAACTTATCTGTCGTAGTGCATTCGTTTATTCCATCCGTTTTACCCCTTCCATCCTCGACGTCAACCCTTCCGTGTCTCGTCACCGATTCCGGATTCCCACCAAATTTCTCCCAGATTCTTGCCCTTTAATGGACGGAGAATCTCCACAAGAAATTGGTGAAAGGAAATTCAACAAATTGCGGTTTATGGAGTAGATTTTCATTATTTTCATTGAAATCATAGGTTCTCGAAGACATTTTGATTCTATACATTCGTAAATATGTGAAAAATACGTCACAACTGACGTTAGGAAGAGAGCGAGTATAGAAATTTTCAAAAAAATCTGTTAGTTAAGTAAATAAATTGGAATCGCGAAAAAACTTGAGACGACTGAAACTCGAGAAGAGAAAAGATATTCGCAATAGTGATACACACTCGGCTCGATTCTCGAGAAGTCGTTAAATTCGTCACAGAAAGTACATTGAACACGCGACGTCAAAAAGATTTATTTATTTATAAATGCAATTTTTATAACACGCTGAAATAATTCCAATTAGTCTCGGTTTATATGCAACAGAGGGCGTGTCGAGTGGAGCGAGATTCTTCATTGTCAAAAAGATGACAAATGACGATACCGGTCGCGATTATATTCCACGATAATAAATCGACAAGCGGCCAGACGAGACTTTCTGAATATTCATTGGTAGGACAAAAAGAAAAAAAAAAGAAAATCTTTCAGTTTGTCATAACAGAGAAAAAGAAAGAGAAAGAAACGAGACATAAAAAATAGTCATATCCACGTTTCGTGGACGAAGTTTTCACTCTTTTTTTTTTTTTTTGCTTCATTCGACCAATGTTTAACGGAGTAGTCTCTTCACTTTCAAGTTTAGCGAACAACTCAGAAATATGGAAAAGAAAAAAAAAATAGACGCGCTCAAAAGTTGGCTCGTAGTACGTCATGCTTTTGTACAAACCGAACCAAGTCTCCATACAGCTCGTAAAAGTTTATTCTTGTAGTAAAACAGTCTACATATTGGTAGCATCCTGACGTATGGGATTATCGAGTGCAGGGCAAGATTTACGGAACTATAGAATTTTTTGTCCATCCATTTAATCAACCTCTGCCGAGGAAAAATCAAAATAAACCCTTTCAAAAATCATTTTTTGAACTGCTTCCATTTTTGGAGCTCGTTTGGGATTATCGAGTGCAGGGCAAGATTTATCGAACTATAGCATTTTTTGTCCATCCATTTAATCAACCTCTGCCGAGGAAAAATCAATATAAACCCTTTCAAAAATCATTTTTTGAACTGCTTCCATTTTTGGAGCTCGTTTGGGATTATCGACTGCAGGGCAAGATTTATCGAACGGGAGAATTTCGTATCCATCCATTTAATCATCCCCTGCCGAGGAAAAGAAAAACCCTTTTCAAAAATCATTTTTGGAGCTTTTTCCCAACTGACAAAAACCTTCACCTCAACGTCAATGAAAACAGTTCCGGTTCCATTGTCCTGGTCAGAAATCCTTGCAATCTCAATATTTAACTAAATATTGAAAATTCCTTATGTTAATTCTTTGCTGTAGAATATGAAGAAGCAAATCATCGAGACTAAGAAGATTACTCGGTTGTGTAACTGACGTGAAATGTTTCATGGATAAAATAAAATAAACATATACGGGCTGTTCCATTTTGGACAATCCACGCATGTGTCCTCGAAATTCGACAATTTCTAAAAAACTGCAGCTTCAAGATCGATTGCAATGTCAATTTTGGAGCCATCAGATCCTTTCAAGTTTCAAAAATCTTGTCTGGATCATTTTTCCAAAAAACCTCAAATTTCGAAGATATTTCTGTCGATTGTTCAAAATGGAACAGCCTGTACACATTTATATATCGTACGAGGTATAACTGAAGGCAAAACAATATTACGCATATCAATGGCGGATGAGAAGAGAAGCTCTAGGCAAAACCTGCCTCGTCCTTTTTGGTCGGTCGTCGTCGAGGTCGGTTCATTTGAATTTCAAAACTTTAAATGCAAGCCTGTACGTATAAGATAAAACAGCAGCGATATACCGTTTTAATAAAGCTACGAAACTGAGGGTGGAGGAGACGGAAAAGGCGGAGAACAGTGGGGCAGGAGGCGGGGGAGGAGGGAGGAGGGGGGGGGGGGGTACGTGCGGAAAGAGGGTGAAAAAGCGAGACGAATGATTACGTTGGATGTCCACACATGGCGAGTGAAAGATAGTGAAGCATGGGATGAAATGAGAGGAAGAGAGAAAGTCTCCTGGAGAATGATGACGTTGCACGAACTTTGTGAATGTAATCAGCTGTGCACTGGGCCGTGACAAAAAAAAATTACACTTTTTCATTTATAGAAGGAATTTGCTCCTTCTCTCTTCCCCCCTTTTTTTCTCTGTTTCCCTCTCGTTCTCTCGGTCAGGAATATCGAGTGGTTTTTCGAGAATTAAACACAAGGCAGTTCCACAGGAGAAGGCGGTGTCCTTTCACTCTTCGTACGACCTGTAGATATCTTTGATAAAATATTCCTCGTTCACGTCTCGATTCACAATCATAAATCATTTAATCCACTTATCCCAATAATTAGGTCAATTTTTAACTAGTCATAGATGCTCATTTTTTATTTATGCGTAGCGAAAACATCGAGAAAGATTAATGTTCATGGAAATATCGTTGTCGACTGAAATTTGCGTTGAAAGATTCCATCAATTTTTTTCATTAACATTTTTTCGTTACAGTCATCGATGTTGGGGTTATTTACAATTTTATTTCCTGCAGTTTTGCATCTTCTGAAAAGTTTGAAAAGAAAATGATAAAAATCGAAGGAAATTAATAACGATTCATTGTATTTTTTCTTTTAATGTTTCTAATTGTTCGAGGACAAGGAAATTCTATTTCCGGTTGAGAACTCGCGATAAAATATATACGTCGATTATGCATTTCCTTCGCGAACGAAGAGATGATAAAAATAGACTCGGATCTTGATCAATCTTTTGTTTTTAAGTCTCTCCCTGACCCTGGGGAAGAAACTTATGGTGGTAAAGAAGAAGTCAAGCTATATTTCAAAGTTAGCCGCAACTTCGTACCTAACTGTGTCGTAGCGAGACTCATCCCTGACCTACCCCAAAGAGATAAACCAGCTTGATGGCCGGAAGGATTCAGAGTTCTCAGTTCCCTCTTTACCTCTCGCTCTTTATACCGCGCGCTAGTGGAGCAGAAGGTTAGTGAAGTTTGTACGAGAAGTAAGATTTGGGAATAATAGGTGCTTTAAGAATTTGGTGCAAAGATATATTTTCGTATCTATAGAATCGTCATCGTCACGAAAGATTTAGAAATAACGATGAATCATCGATATTCGTTTTATTACAATTTCGTTCCCCCATGATTCACTGTTTTTTCCACAATTGAATGAAAGTGCAGATAAAAAAAAGCAAGAAATCGCGAAAAAGAAGAGACCAAAGTGTCATCGTTTTCATCGATCGAGACACACTTTTATTCGCAATTATCTCGTTATTCTTCATATTGAAGATTCTTTCTTTCGTCGCTTGCATCCTATAGGAAGTGAAAAAAAATCAAGTTTTTAATCTCCTTTTCATTATTCCCGTGGCTTAAAACCACCCTCCCGTCTCTTCGTATATAGGCGTCTAAAATTCTCGGAGAGAGTGAGATAAATAAAGGAAGAGAGATGAAGTAAGAAAGTAAGAGAGAAAGAGAGAGAGAGAGAGAGAGAAGGAAAAAGATATTCGAGGGATGATGCAACAACGAAGGATCCTGAGAGCCCACCGCGGGAGTGCTTTTCCTAGACCTTTTCGAAACTCCCCTTACTCCTTTTTCCCGCTTTACCCTCGTTTAGACTGGGTGGAGGGTCGCGAGTTTACGGCCCGTATCCCGTCTCGGGAGTATAACGCGCGGCTATATATATGAGCCATGTAGTAAAAGGGCAAAATGCAGTGGAGAACAGACAAGAAAGAAAGAGAAGTACATAGAGAAGAAAAGAGAGAGAAAGAGAGAGAGAGAGAGAGAGAGAGAGAGAGAGAGAGAGAGAGGATTGCTCTCGCGAGTACGATGTTTGTGAGCGCTACGTGGCGTGGCATTAACGGCCTCATGGCAGTAAATTCTGGATTGTGTTGGTGGCCAATGGACGTTTTCATCTCCACCCCACATAGGACTATCGTAGGTGTGAGGTGCGTCTAGACCGGTTAGAGACCGCGTCCTTTCTCGCTAAATCTACCCTTAACCTTCCACCCTTTATTTCCATCCCTTTTTCTCCCCCTGTACACATACCGAATATTATCAAACAGAGGAATGTGCAACTCATGGAATTTCTCTCGTTACACCACCGTTCAGTTAAAACAGTCTTCATTTGTAAGCAGTCAATAGATGTACTTGTTTTTGTATAAATATACGATCGAGAGTTATGTTTAACAAAATAGCTTAGCCGGCATGATTTATTGTGGGATTTACTTTGATGCTGTGGGTTATACGATTTTAGGGGTCGATTAAACCGCGTTGTTTGTTGGTAGTCGGTATTTGGAGTTCGTTAAATAGTGCTGGATCCACGAAAACTTTATAATATTAGAGCTGTTCGAAGCCTAGTTTTCATTGTATTTCGTTACAACGTCCAAATATATTTTGTGGATTCTTTATTTCAAATCGTGAGTAAATGTTGTTTAATCTTAAAAACAACAAAGGAAAAACAAAAAAAAAACAAATACTACCGGGTCTGATTAATCTGGAACTTCGGTGATGGTGGGAAATTTCCTTAGAGCCTCATCAAAACGAACGGTAATTGTGTCGAGTCACGGCTCCACCTCAAAACTGTTCAAATTTTTTTTGTGCGGTTCCTTATCACTAAAAAGTAGGATCCATGGAACATTAGGGAGGCTTTCGACTCTTGAACAAAAATTAAAACTTGTACTTGATTCATAATGATCGCTAAGTGAATAAGTCACGAATAAATCCATAAAAAATCAATTAATGTCTAATTAAATAAAAAAAATGGACCGATGGATTGAGGAATGCAATCTTTGCTCTCATCTAGTTGAACGATCTTGAAAACGATCCCTTTACGAAATAGTCTTATCGTCGATTCATGATACGAAAGGTCGGGGGCGCGAGTAACGTTTATGATAATGATTAATAAATAATATATGGCTTGTAAAAGCCCTGTAAATAGTGAAGCTCTCGGTTTATGCCTCCGTTACAACAGCACATCGTACAAAACCCCTTTTGAGACCCCCGTGAACCCCCATCCCTGCTCGGGAGGGTGTAATAATGCTGGTGATAGAAGCACGAGAGCATGAGAGCATGGTAACGACGATGATGACGACGACGACGACGACGACGACGACGTCGACGACGATAGAGATGCGTGTTTGTGTATTGGACACGCGGGTAGGTGTCTAGACGGGCTACTAGACTGACACGTCGTGTGCAATTCCCTCCCTTACTCCCCGCCCCCCCCCCTCCCTCACCCTCACCCCTTTACCTTCGCCTCCTGTTCTCCCCCTTCTCGCTCTCTGTACTCGCATCGTTGCCCCGCGTCGTTTAACGATGGAGAAGCCAACGTTATGGTCCAACCTACATAGCACATCGATGTAGTAAACGTGTTGTATATGCCCTTAATGTTATATATACGTTGTGCCAACTCAACGGGGGTGCAGAGGATCACGCGTCTCGCTCTTTCACCTGACACTACCCTTAAGCGTGTTAACTGCACAACTCTGACTTCGATGTACATGCACATCAAATATATATAACACCAAATAAATATACTTGTATTTTGTTACTCTACATGTATATATTGATACATAGATATATATTTAAAGTTACGATGTATCGTTTCATGGTTTCGCTCACCCTGTCGCATATTTTATCCACGTCTCTCGTAGATACATTGGGCTTGTTCTACATCCATTGTATGGGCTTCGAGCCAAAACGTTCTGGGTCAAACGAGCGCTGATTACGTTACATGAAAATTCAACAAAAATCAAATTATAATCTTCTCGGATTATGATCGAGTAGAAAAGTTTATAATAAATCGCTTATTTTGTCATTTGAAGTTATTGTCATTAAAGAATGTTAAGTTCGCTGCGTCATTGGCGTCAAAAATAATAAATAATCATTCTCGCTGTTTGTCCGAATTGATTCGAACGTATTCTGAGATGAGGGATCATTTTGATTATTAAACTTTTTGTGAGTAGGTCGTTTTTTTTTTATAAATGAAACAAAAAAGTCACTCGAGAAACGGACAAAAATCTTGTGTCAAATAATTCACATGTGAATGAGAGTCAGTTTGAACAAATACGACGCAGTGAACGGTGGCTGCTGCGGCAGTGATTTTGCAGTTTCATCTATTTTACTCCATCTCTCTTTCTCTCTCTTTCTCTCTTTTTCTCTCTCTCTCTCTCTCTTGACGTTTTCGTCCTATATGGCTTTATACATTTAGCTCCGTCTCACTCCTCTCGTCGCTTCATCTATTTTGCCGCTCGTACGTGCCAGATAAAGATACGAAATGTGAGAGCTCGGAGCACAAACAGTTTCGCATTGCCTCGTTCTGTACGGAGATCCTGATTTAGATATTGCCTCGGACACTTTCTATAATTGAATCAAGTCGATAAACGTCCAGGATTCAACGAAGAGATGCGTCCAGAGCTTTTTTTTGTTTGCCTTTAAAATATATTAGCAATTATTTATCTCATTTATTTTTTCAATTTATTCATTTAGGGACGAGAAAAAAAACTAAGAATTCATGAAAACCTTTCATATGAATTTTGTTGTGTTTCGATATTGAAAGTTTCGTTCGTACAAATTGATTCGGAATCTAATGGACGAGATGAGCTGAAATTTAATAAATATCTCAACGAATCTCTGCTCATTTTTCATCTCTCGCTCTCTCTTCCTCTCTCTCTTTCTCTTCTAACTCAGTCTCGTCTTCCACTTGCATGTTTCCGTTCCCTCATAATCGAATGAAATATCTCCATCGAGTTATTCAATCAGCCTCTCATGGATCGATCAACGGTATTTTCTGTCCTGCGATAACATGTACGGATATATATTTATATCGGTTCGTTCACTGACCTCACTTTCGAGCTCATCCTTCGATTTCGATAATGAAATCAACGTCAGTTATTCGAGAGAACGGCTATTAATGAAGAGACCGATAGCGCGAGCAAGATGGACGAATAAGCGATTCGAAACATCGCGAATCATTCGTGTACAGTCTATTTTTTGTTTGTTTCTTATGAACCTCATGGTCCAATGGCCTTTTTCTCTTTTGGTGTCCCTCTCATTCTCTCATTCGTATTTCCACTTTTCAATTTTTCTTCATTCTCACTCAACCAACGAAGCACTTTTAAAAGCTACAAAAAATGTTTATTTTGCAATGTTCATTTTTTTACTGCGAATTGCAATTGTAATATTACTTCAAATTATTTACTGACTCACCAAAGTCTCATCCATTCACAAAAGTAGTTACAATTTTGTTTTCTATCCATTCTCTCTTTCATTTTCGAATATAATCTTGCGGAATGTTAATATATAAAAAAAAAAGAATTTAAAAAAATCTTATCATTTTTGTAATGAACGATTTATCGGAATGTTCATTGATTTTCGACAAATAAATAATTCGTTCTTTTTATAATAAACGTCGATTGTTGACAAAAAATCACAAAATTATTGAACAAAGTTCTCAATAAATGAATAAATAATAAGAATTCATGAAAAAATTGCAGTAAAAAGTGTTTTCTACCACGAAGTTCATCTGTTACTGAATACGTAAAAAGGCACAGCCGTTTTTTTACGATCTTTGGAATGTTATATATGTGAATAATATATATGTATATATAAAACATATTTTGGGCAGACGAACGACGACTACGAGGCGGCAGAATGCTCTCACAGTGGTTATGTGCGAGTACGAATGTTCGTGCGTTTCTCGTTTTTACTTATGTATGTGTGTGGCGTCGTCGTCGTCGTCGTCGTCGTCGTCGTCGTCGTCGTCGTCGTTCGTCGTTTGTGGAGAGTGTGGCGTGGGGCAGGTCCGGGCGGTCGATACCGCCGTCTGCTGCTGCTGCTGCTGTGCTTTCTCTCCTCCACGCAGTGGAGAGACTTCCAGCAGCACATCGCCGGCACTTCTCTTCCGTTACGCCACCTAGGTCCGGGTCCGGCTCGCTGGCGTCATCCCAACCTCCCTCGCCCACGTTTCTCTTCTCATTTCAACCCCCTCGTCTTCCCTTCAACCTCTTACCCCTCATCCTTCGCTGAGCACGAAGCCTCCAGAGTTTTGTCTTCTCTCTTTCTCTCTCTCGCTCTCTCTCTCTCTCTCTCTCTTCCTTTATCTTCTCTTCTCTCGTCGCGGTTCACGTCTTAAAGATCTCCGCCTGACAGCGCGGTCCAACTACTTTTTCCAACTCTTCACAAGCTTCCCTACCAAACAGCCTACTTTTTTCCTCTTAATTTCAACGATTTTCGGGACTGAATAAAAATTTCTCTTTCTATTTCTTAATTAGTTCTAACTTTCATTGATTTCTGGTGAACGATTTTTCGAAATCGCCCGTGGAATTGATTTTTTGACAGAGAAGACGTTTGTTTTTATTCTGTATTTTTTTTTCAATGTTAATAATTTGAACGAACTTTTTGACGTGAAAAATAAAATGAAAGATAGACTACGAACGAGACTAAAAATATGAGTCATACAAAAGACTCTTACAAAATGATTTTCACTGTGTATAATCGTAGGGAAAGTATAATTGCGTTTGAAAAAGTAAAAGAAACAGCTTTGTTGCCAATGATCGTATTTGCGTGGCAGTTGTAATGACAACGCGTTGTTTTTTCTCTCTTTACTTCTCCTCGCTGCGTAATTCATAGTTATAAAAGTTTTATCGTAAAAGTTCATCGCAACGAGACTTAAATTTCTGTGCGTGCCTCGATAAATTATACGTTCGTTTACGTCAGTCTATCAATAACCAACCCTCGCTCGCTCTGTCGAGAGACTCTTACTGCATGGACTTGTAATACATGCTATCGAGAGTTTTAGTACCGAAGTTATAAAAAAAAATAAAAAAGCTTATCCCTCTTCGTTTGCTGGAACATAAAAAGCTCTCTTATTATGCGTTTACGAGGATAAATCCACTCACACACACACACACACACTCATAAAAAATGCTTTGAGGTCGGTCGCAGTAGAAAAAGAGCGTTTTACATCGGACTGCGAATAGACCTTGACGCGTCCAGAAACCCTCTGCTCGGCCATACATTTCAAAAATACCAATTCATCCATCTCCATATGCTTTTTCATCATCGCCACTAAACGCTTCAACTATTTTTCAATATAAATCTGTAGAGACATTTATTTTTGTCTGTCTAAGTGTCCTCGATTTATTTTTCAAAAAAATTATGCAACGACTTTTCGTAAAAGCTTCACAAACGCAAAAAGCTCGTAACCCATATTAGGATTTAGAATCTGATTTCGAAATGAAAAAAACTCCATTTTCGACTATAAAGTGACTAGTTTGATAGAAAATGATCGATTTACAACATTTTTTTCGAGCACTTTATTTCGATTCCAAAAAAACTCAAGATTTATTGTTCACCTTTAACATTTTTTTGAAGCAATTCTCAAAAATAATTTCCTCAATCAACTGAGAAGTCATATTTTTGAAACAATTTTTGAAGCTCCTAATATTTTAATTTAATAAAAATGAAACGGGGCTCGTGCGGTCGCTTTCCCTCAAAATTCCGTCAGACCCAATTCTAAAATGTGAAATTCCATAAATTTTAACATGTTTATATCCATTCACGAAAAATACCGAACGATAATTTTCGGGAAGAGAATTAAAGAAGATTTTTGTAGACTCGTCTCGAAGTTTCGATGCGGCGACTAATCGAATTTTTAATCACAACGGTCAGCTTATTTTTCGGTCGTTAGAATAATTTGTGTAACGTAACTGAAGCGAAGCAAAGGGTGCAATTATTGTGTATTAAAATATACTCATAAATATCTTTCCACAAATAAAAAAAATGTAAAAAAATTATGCTAACACGTATTTCGATCTCTCTCAACCCCGTACTTTTCGCTATGCTCTTTACCGTTGAAGGGTTGCGTGAGTTTAAAGCGCCTGCGTCCATATGCGAGAGCATGGAAAAGGGGGTTGATTGTGGCCCGGCTCTTGCCTCAACTCCGCGAGAGTAGATTACGCAATTATCTTATGAACGCTCGCCCATACGAGCTAACTCGACCTCTGTACGTTTCCTCGCACACGTTTATGTCTATTACATGTTTACATATGTACAAATACGTGTTAAAACTTAGTATTTATAACGAGACAGCTATAAAAGTTCGAAAGTCATAATGCATACGAAGTAGCAAACCTGTACATTTTTTTTACCGCGTCAATTTCATTAATTTGTTCATTAAATCGTACTGAGTTAATTTTTTAAAAGTTCCAATTGTAAAATTGAGAGAAGAAAAGTAAAATCCTGTCAAAAAAAAGGATGAATATTTTCGAAATTTGGTTCACGGTATCGTAACGAATAGAGTCTTCAATGTTTCGACCAAATCCCTGAAAAAAATGGTAAAAATAAGCATCAGCGACGTTCTACCTCAACGTCTAAAAGATTTAAACAAACCGTGTCACATGAATAGAAAAACGAATCAATTTTTTCTGAGAAAAGATAAAGATAAATAGAGGAACGAGTGGTCTATGCAGTACTTGATATAAATAAACGTAAATGTTTATAAGTACGAAGAGGATAAAGAAGAGGAAGAAATGATAGTCGCGCGTTCGTTGAGCTGCTACATCACACAAGAGAGCTCACAGCGTTACATGGCTGGGCGTGTAAACGTAAAACGAGCTCTCTATCTACTCCTCTTTTCTCTCTATACTCTCTATGTTGCTATATTCACTCTTCTACTCTGTTTTCCTCTATCCCCATAAACTCTCAAAGTCCCATTTATATATATATATATACATATATATATGAGTTTGCATCCATATATATACTGCTGATGAATGCCGAGCTCTTCCTATACGTTTATACATATATATATACACATATAAATCGACTTGAAAAAAGTCTCTTGCAAATTGGTGGCATTACGCAATTACCTGAGGCTGTGCCCGGCAACTAACCTCCCATAACCCCCCGGTCGCTTATAAATAGCCGGTGTAATCTCCTCACTATATATATATGTATGTACAGAGATGTAAGTGTCGGTGTACGTTAAACTTTGTACAGATATCTAGAGAGCTTGAGATTCAAATCTTTACAGATGCGTGTGCATTTGATCAAGTTTAAAAAAAAATCTTAAACGACATATTTTATAGAGAAATATTTATATGTCTTCAGTTATGCTCGAAACATTATTGAGATCTGTCTATTTTACTGCGGGAGGAAATTACTTTTTGGAAATTTGTCTATGAGAAAAAATTTCGTTGAACAAACAAAAGTCATTTTGTTGGACGAAAATATGGTCAATTCAACTTTTCTGAATTGAGAAAAAAACGTATGTGAACTTTCCTGGCCGCCATTATGGACGAAATTATCGGTGCATGTCGTGCCAGTATCACTGCAGTAGCTTCCCATCATGAGGGTGGAGAAAATGACATGTGTCAAATACTACGATGCAAAAAAAAAACGCCTGGCTAACAACTTTTGTTTGTTAAATTATACATTTTATGTCTTCTTACATACTGATGAAAAAAATGCCTTAACTTTCGAGCTTTCTGGTCACCAAGCTTGTAAAGATAAGTCCTTTCGACTGTCAACAATCCACGTGAAAATGCATCGGTTTTGCTCTTTGCACTTCTGACTTATTCAACGTACGATCGCGAGAGACTTCCGCGTGATGCCTCAACTGTTTCGTGTCGTTCTAGCACACGCGGAAACCGATAAAAACAAGTTTTCTACTAAACTTCGTCATTTATATATCCCCGTGTACGAATATGTCGACTGTATCGCAGTATCCAACAGTTTTACTCACATTTTCTCTATCGTACGTGTTGCAGTTCGAGAAAAAAAAAAACGAACAATTTGTTATGTAGGTTGCAACAAGAATAAGAAAAAATTGTTTTCGTAGTTGATTTCTTTGAGGTTCTCCCAAGTTTCTTCGTTTCTTCCAAGTTTGACAATCGTTATTTTTAACTCCAAGTAAGTCTACGTTGGAATTAGAAATGACTCGGTATTCAGAAACTCGTTTTTAGACTCGGAAAAGTTCGATTTGAAAATTGATTTAAAACAGGATTTTGTTTGCGCAGTGTTTCCTTGCAAATTCCCTGACTGGAAGTTTTTTCATTTGACAATTTTTATTGTCGTTTAAAAAAATAAAAAGTATTTTATATCAGGGTCAATTCTCTTGATTTTTAAAATTAGATTCTTTCGTCCCGAGCATCGGCGGAACTATCGATGCCGCTTCAGCTTTTTCTCGTGCTTTTTTTTTCCCCCTCGTTACAATAATGTCGGAGCTATATAAGTTGCACTTTTCCCTGACATATGACTGCTTTTGCGATGATATGCTGTTTAAGCCACGAGCGAGTTTGCTTGTTTCTCAACTCGGTTTCGACCAGACATCGATGTGCAACCAAGTGATACTCGCACATTTCCTCAAAACAAGCTAAAACAATTGCAGTGCAGAAGTTGTTTGTAGTTGCGGAAATATTCAATCCTCCGTATGAATCTTTTGAACAAGATTATTTTCAAATTTTGGAAAACAAAGCGATCGTAAAATTTCCCCGATAATTGTGTAACGTTGAGCTTTATTTACGAACGTAGAAATCATATGATCGATTAAAAAAAAAAACAAATATATCACGAAGAATGTTCTTAAGAAACATTATCTCATTTATAGAAAAAGAAAAACAGAATTGACCCTTTCAAGGTTCATTCAAAGTTTATTCATGATTTTACACTTTTTTTCATCCGATTCAAAAGACACTTTGCTAAAAGTCACCATATGGTGCATTTGTTAATTGGATTCATTTTAGAACTCGGACTACATTCGAAATCCTTCGCAAATTCTGGCAGATTTGACAGCGGTACGTTGATTCGGACTTTCGACAACGAGTGCTCGTCTGCTCGAGATCCAAACATCATATATTCCGGTCGGTATCTTGCACATCCGGTGCTGACTAAACTGATCCAAAACAGCTGCTTCGGTGAGTAGTCAAGACCAATAAGTATCGGATTTAATTATCAAAAATTTGAATTCTTCTTTGACAAATTATTCAATGACGAGACACTTTTTTTGCCACGAATTATCAATGTATTTTGTTTTCGTCGCTTTTTTGACGAAATTATCGAAATTTTATTGAATATCGAAAATTATTGAATATCGAAAGGAATATAATAAAAATGGATTGAGTGTGGAAAAAGGAATTAATTATTTGCGCTCACTGTTATGTTCACCAGTAGTTATTGCGATGCACACAAAAATTGTGCTAATCGCAATGATTGTTGGCCAAAAAGACATTCAAGAAAGTTTATGAAACACACTAGACCGCGAATCGGAAAGATAAGAACGCTGATGATTTGAAAACTTTCCATACTCTAGTGACGACTGCTTAACCGAAACATACTCGCTAAATACTTCAACTTAAGTTGAATGATCTATCACAGTGTATTCGTTGTAGTTAATATCACCTGAGCATACAAAGTTTCTTTATTTAGTTTCTTATTCATGCGTTGAACACTTCTTATCGTTAAAAAATGGAACGTTAATTCAACTTGACAAGGGAAAAGCTTCCGAATGGGAAAAAAATCAATTTTTTCTACGCAGTAGGAACGAAACACGTGGAAATATTTAACGGGATAAGAAATAATCGTTTCCATTGTATTCATCGATCGTAAACATTGGAATTCTTATCGTTGAAACACCAAAAAAAAGAAACACGTGTTATGAGTTTTTTTTAATTCAAATTTTTCGGTATTGTACAAATAAAAATGTTTTTCCAAATTCAGAACATCTTTCACAACCTCGAAGAGGCTACGGTATTAAGGGGTTAAAGGTTATCAAAGTTTTAGCCTCGATCAGCAGTTTTCATAAGTTTATTCGTCTAATTCTATAAAATTTTAACATCTGATTAAATTCAAGAGTCACCTTGCAAATGATCACCATATGGAACACTTTGTCGCAGGATTCATCTTCGAATTCGGGCGACATTTGAAATCATTTGCGAATTCTTTAAGATTTGACAGCGGCACGTTGACTCGAACTTTCGACAATGTGTGCTCGTCCGCTTCAGCCCCGTACATCGAGTATTCTGGCCGGTATCTTGCACATTGAGTTGTGGCTAAACTGATCCAAAACAGTTGTTTCGGAGAGTAGTCCAGACCAGGCAATGTTTTTTCGCGATTTTTCAGCCATGCACTTTTGCAGTATGCAAAATACGCCGCCTTGGCACCCAGGTTATCGGCAATATCTTCATCCCGAGGCTTTGAACTATTAATCTGCAAAAAGTATCATTACATCGAATCAATCGTGAAATTTATTCAGTAACAATCAAAATCTGCTGACTCCAAGAAAAAAAAGTTCTTGAATGGGTCGATTATGAAAATGAAAAACTAGATTTCTTGGAATTGGTTGGACGGATTTACTTCGAACAAGAATCAATCAAAAGATAAAAAATCGTAAAAAATTATGATTTAATTTGAGATTTTTCGCTTGAGCCGTTTGTCCGTGAGAGCGATTCATATTCTTTGTGACGTCATGAAATCGTCGCATTGGAGTAAATGCTTAGAAAATTTTGCAATCTCATTCTCAATCATTTCAGAAACAAAATAATTGAATTTATTTTGTCATGACGTAACCGAAAATTGGCTGACGATATTTGTTACTTAAATCACTTAAATATATTTGTTATAAATACTTACATGGATTCCAAACTCATCCAAGACGTATTTTCTATACTTTTTAACAAAACACCTTGTGCGATTAACAAAGCTTTCATCATTTTTGGAATCCCACCATATTTCGACGTTACCATTTTTAAGATAATGTCTTCCCTTGTTATCAAGACTGTGGGCCAGTTCGGTACCAAGCACGTACCCCAAAGCCCCGTAATTTAGAGCGTCTGGTCGATCGACATCGTAATAAGCGTCTGTAAATGTCACACCACCAAGGCCTGCACAGGTAAAATTACCAAAATCAAGGATTTCTCACCTCTGGTGTGATTCCATTAGACAGTTATTAGAAAACTTACTAATACGTTGTGATTCGTAACTGTATTTTGCATGGCCTTTTATAAAGTTATATCTCTCTTCGCTCGACGAGTCATTCAAATGAATCAAGATTTTAGTGAGATTTGCTCTATTTTCTGCTAAAAAACCGTCTGATAATTTAGGATCATTATCAGACCGTTTGGAATTTTTATGGAGCATGAATTTCTCGAAAATACCAACGTTGTTGCTTATTTCCTTGACTTTTTGGAAAGCATACCTTTTTATTTTGCCATCCAACCATTCAGCCTGTAAAAATCGCGGTAAAAATATTAAATATTTTTTACATTTATGTCATAATTTTTCCTCAGTCAATTTTTATGCAATATCTTGAGCAAAAAATTTGTACCTATAAGATAATTTTTTGTTAAAAATTAAATTAAAAAGTATTCACAATTACTATAAAGTCTCGTCTAAAGTAGTAAAAAAAAAACAAAAATATTGGTAACGAAAATCGTGAAAAAATGAACTATAATTATTCATGTTTTTACTATTATTATAAATGAAACTTATAGTTCCATGGCGTGTTGTAAACTTCGATAATATCAAAGTATTTCCAAGTTTCATCAAAATGAATGAATCCGTAAAGTAAAACAATTACCTCGTTTATCAATATCACATGTTGTTGTTGAACATTTTCCAAAATTTCGTTGAAACCTCTAATGAGATTGTGGTCCAAGTATTGCCCATAATACAAAGCATTTAGTAAAAATGGTGAGTTTTTTCGAACTTGTTCAACGCACTTTTCTTTCACACTATTCGTTGTGCGAGTACCGGAAATAGCGTCTTTCAACAGCTGTTTTTCGTGGGAAACAAATGAGCCCAGTTCGTCGTTCAAGTAGTCAGTGAAACGCCATGTTACCCAATAATCGAAGTCCCTCGTTGATTGCTTTTTCGATATCCATTCTCGCAAAGTCTCAAGAGCTTTTAGATCCCACGGTATTTGGATTATATCGGAATCGTTTATTTCAAACATTTGTTGTTTCAATTCCCAACTTGGAAACTTTCGATCGAGTTCTCCAACAGTCATCGTGTGATATTGATAAGAATTTTCGTATGTTTCATACTTCGGAAAGAGAATCTACATAAATTCGTTCAAAATTAACTCACCGGAACTTTGAATTAAGTAAAAAGTAAATGTGCAAATGTAAAAGTACATGGGGTTGGAGAATTTGAAAAATGATGAAACAAAATTTCTCAATTTTTCTACTACATTTCAATCTTCATACGTACATTAGCCACTTTCATGTCAAACGATAAAATTTTTGTCAGTTCCATGCCCACCTCCGAATCCTCACCAGCTAAGTGGGAAACAACGTTATTCATGTATCTGTAATAGGCTTGAATTATTGGCTCTGAATGGTCTTTGAAAAAGCTCCAAGGAATAGCCACATCACTGAGTGCAAGCTAGAACATAAAATTTCGTATAAAAATGTCAATACTCATTTAAAAAAACAGAAAAAAATGGATTTTCCTTGTTCCAAATTCGAATATTTGACGAACCTCCCAAACTGAAACTCGTGGATTGTGTACAAAGGGTTTTGAATCGAATCGGAATATGAGAGAGCCCACAGCACCTTCGTTATATAGTGGGCCATTCCATCTATCTTTGCGAAGGAAATACCAGCGATTTTGAGCTTCAAAAAAGTTATTCTGCCACGAATTATCCTTCGGTTCATCGACGGACGACAACTCTGATAAATAAAAACAGTTCATCGCAACTTTTAATTGGCCTAATCGAGGGCACTTTTGTTCCCTCTTTTTTTTCTAACAACTCCAAATAAAATGATTGTTTGTCTTGGTAAAAATGCAGGATAGTTTTTGACTTGATTGAAGTTTGGACAAATAAAAGATCGAATTGGACAAATAACAGAGCCAAATAAAAGATGGTTCATTTTTTTTCAGTCTCTATTAACAAACGAACAAAAAAATGATAATACTTTAAAATAACGACGAAAACTTACCGTTAGCTATGCATTCTTTGTACATTTTTTTAAGCTCCGAAAATTTCTCGGGTGCTATTGACTCATCAATGTCTTCTATGATCCTTTGCAAACGCGATAGTGTTTCTTGTTCCTTTTCGTAACGCGGAATAATCATTGGCTTACCATCGGGTATTGTCGCTGTTTGCGCATAGTTTCCACAAACAAACTCGTAAAAATCGTCGCACGGTTTAACCCTGGTATTCATCCTCGACAGAATCCTCGATGCTGAAAAATCATTTTTTAAATCTTTAACTTTATCGACGGACTCCCAATTTTAATCTTTATACAAGGGGGCCTGAGGGTTCAGAATATAAAAATCACGGAAAATACATAAGCGTGAGTTCTGCTTCAATGAAAATTTTGATTTCTTTTCTTTCGAGAATGATGTATATTTTTTTTACTTACCCGCATAAATGCATTGTGGAGTTAAACACAAACTATCCACGGTTTTTGGCTCGGATTCTTTGTCTGTCCTCACTGTATTCGTATCTAAGACTTAGTTCAAAATTATATATTACATTGATTTTCAAATAAATCAATTCGACAATAAAATTTAAGATTTCAGTCAAATTCGAACCGGTATTTGAGTATCGGATTTCAATTTTAATAATTTGAATGCGTAATTAAGGAATTCTTCAAAAAATAAACTTTTTTTTACTGGAAATTGATTCTCGTCGAATTCTTGAACGACAATGAACATTTGTGAACATATTTCTTATCGCTTTTTTTCTTATCTTGATAATCTATTGCTATGAAACGGTAATTTTCGAACGATTAAATTTCACAAAATTTGTCCAAAGGAATGGTCGATTTGGAAAAAAAAATTAAAAATATTTTTACTAACTGTTTATTAATTTGATAATTCGTGGATCATAAAAATTTTGGCTTTAGTCGAATCGTCAAGTCACGAAATTGTTAACGCAAGAAAATGTATTGTATGGAATTATTTTAACGAAAATGAATGAAAAGTATGAAAAGCAATAAACTGTTTACGCTGAATGTAAAGTTCACCTGTAGCTTTTGCGATGCACACAAAAAGTGTGCAAATCGCGATAATTGTTGGCCAAGAAGACATTCGATCAAATTAATAATACACCACACCAGACCATAAATTGGGAAGACGACGACGTTCATGAATCGGTTAGTTTCTACTCCGAAGTGATGACTGTGAGTCGAACCATATACCCACTATGAAGTCATGAACTTCAGGGAAACAATCGGTCAAAGAGTATGTACCTACTGTAAAAAATATCACCTGAGCACACACAGTTCCATTTTTTATTTCCCCTATTCCGTTGAATCGTGGCTCAAGCCTCGAATTTATATCATTTTTCTTTGAAGTTTCTCACCATTAGAAAATTACTCAATTAAAAAAAAAACTTTACTTGAATGACGCGTGCCCTTACAATTTGTTCAAATAAAGCAAGAAATATTGAATCCTTTGGTCGTTCCTCGTCCGGGAGAACAACCCGAAGCCAATTTCCTTGTCTCAATTAATTTCCTCGTTTTATTGATGAGAACATTTTCTTCGGCATTCTTTTTTTACGAAATATTTGTTTTCATCAGCATATTAATCTTATAAATTTTATTTATCGGTCATCAAAATTGATCGTAATATAGTTGAGTGTAAAAAAATTAACAAAAATGTCTCTGTTTTATGATTGACTGATGGATTTATCGAGCTTGACACGTTTTCTTACGTCACAAGTGTTTTCGTCACCCTCATCATCTGTTCAATTATATTTATCGGACTCAAATATTGATATACATCTCGTTGGTGTACAAATGAGTGTAAAAAATTTACTTACTTCAATATTTATTGACGAATAAATTCGTGCTATGACTCTCTTTCTTACGTCACGTGTGCTCACGTCACACTCTTCTTCTTCTATCAATTATATTTTCGTGCTTACACATTGAAATTCATGTGGTTCTCGCACCTGGTTCTTTGAACTCCGTGAACCGGAACAATCGAAGACGAGGAGATTATGAGACCGAGAGTCTCGGCCTATCGAACTGTTTGTAAGTTCGACGACTTTTGCTTCTCACTATATCTTTATTCTTCTTCTTCTTCTTCTTCTTCTTCTTCTTCGTCTTCATCCTCTTGTGCTCTCTTTGTGTCTGTATTTTCATTTCATTTATTGAACTATTGTTTTTTGAATTTTCTCATTTTCTAACTAATCGCAATCGGATCTGTTGATATTGTTGAGTGCACACTATGAATTAAACAGTTCTTATCAAAACAAATGGATAAACGAAAAGAAAACTATTTTCATTGTAACGTGAAATGAATATTCGATAAAAAATGAAAGTCTAGGCCAGATTAAAAAATAGATATTCGATGAATATCAAATGCGAATTGAAAAAATATATTAAAATCAATGAATTTATCAATGAAATTCTGCTCAAAGAAGATTCGTTTAAAAAGCACTCGATTCTTTTGGCTGTCAATGAAATCCAAGTACGTCGATTTACACTGTCAGACACAAATCGAGACAAGGTCATGGATACGAAGTGAATCAATGAGTGTAGAATCGACGTTATTGCAGTATTAAGAGAAGTTAAAAAAAAAAAATTGTCATCTATAACCATCGAGATTCGTAAAATCCATTAAAAAAGAGAAATAAAAGTCTGCAGACGACAAAACCGATATGACGGGTAAATAAAATATATTGCAGGAATAGAAAAGAGTTGGAGGGAAGGAAAAAAGCGTATAAACAACGCACAAATCAATTCGAGAACCACAGGAAAATCGTGAGAGGCTTTCGACGTAACAATCCCCCCACCCTTCTCACTTTTTTCTCTTCTTTTCTTTTATACAAATATACATACATATATACATCGATGTATAAAAGGGAACGAAATATATATATGACGAGCGGGCAGCTTTGAGCTTTTTGCGAAAGTTCAACCACCTCTTGGTCGAGACGCGCAAGCACGCAGAGCCCAAGCCGACGCACGCAACCCCCGAAACGTATCCGACGTGGCCCGCCACCGCCGCCACTGCCACCACCGATCGTCGACGAAGCCGCGCCGCCGTCTCGACGAGTTTGCCTCACGAAAATCCACCAGTGCACGGTTTGTCCGTTCTTCTCGTCACTGACATACATATATATCGGTTCATGCATACACATAACGTACCAGCAAATGGATAAAGGCGTATCCCTTATGGTTCAAAGCCGCCATTGAATATTCCTTTTCAGTTATCAAATTGGCCGAATACCGTATGCAAATTATTTTTGGAAAACCTATGCGATAAGGCTTTTCTTAATTAATTACTAAAACGAGTAGAGAAATAAGATTTTTAGAATATTGCGAGTCAAGATACTTTGATTATTGATGATTTCGTACGAATAATTTTATCGAAGCTGCATTTATTCGAAAAAAATAAGAAATTAATTTCATTTCATGCTTTTTCTCGCGAGATATTTGTACTCGTAATTATAAATTGTACTGGGAATGTGGAGAGAAAAAGAAAAAAAAAGGATTAGTGTGACAAGATAAACTCAAGAAACCTTGAATGAATGTTTTTTTCATTAACAGCCTGTTGCAAAGCCTGATGAAATTAATTTGATAATAAAAATAAGAGTGGCTAAGTGGGAATGGGATCGTTCCACACGAGAGTATGGGACATTCGCACCCCATACGTGCGAGATTTCTTCTCTACATGCACTTCTCTCTGATGCACTTTTGTCCCCCTGCCAACCTTCCTCCTCTTGTTCTTCGTACGTGCACAGGATGGAGGAAAAATGATCCCCACAGGGGGTGCAACAACGAGAGGGTTGCCAGAGTGAAAGCGATAAAAGTGAGAGAAAGAGAAGGAGGGCAAGAGTAAACAGAATTTGCATGGAAACAGTGTGCCAGTGGGTCGCACCCTCGTGAAAAGGGGTGAGTGGTGGTGGTGGCGGCTATTTAACATGGTTGTAGAGTCGAGGGTGCGCACAGCAGCCATTCTCTCTTACTCCCTCTCGTTCACTCTGATAAAAAGAGAGGCAACTGCTCTTTTTAAACAGTCATATAATTCTTCTTACCCTCGCGTTAACGCCACGTGGTTAAATGCCTTACTCCATGACTCCCATTATGCATGTAAACGTCGCATTCACTACGATGAATGGACGCTCCTGTCCGAGTCAGAAAGAAAGAGAAGGAAATAAAGAAAGAGCAACTTGTGCCTCCAGTTGTTCAGCTCCAGTTATGCTCTCTGTTTATTCTCTTCCTCTTCCTCTTGTTCTCCTTCTATCCAACACCCCTTCAACTATTCTAAGTAGCAAATGCTCCTCTGCAAAATCATGCAACATTCATATTCTCTTCAGAGATTTAACAATAGCTTCAAATTCCTTCTCACTCTGACATCATCTAAGTAATCAACCGAAATAAACAAACTCTAGAATAGTATAAACATTTTTTTTTCAATGGCACTTCATTATGACATTCATTAATTCCAGATCAATCTAATTTTGTTATAAATAATCAATCGATATTGATTAATAAATGTATTCATTAAGAAAAAGCTTGAAGAATCAATATCGATTGATTATTTAGAACAAAATTCGATTTATCTTGAATGAATGATTGTCATAACAAAGTAACATTAAAATTGACTTCAACATAAAAATGGAATTGTCTTTTTTGTGTTGAATTCAATTTTGATGTGTGGCGTTTAGAGGATTTTCGCGAGTGTTAAAATTCGATCTAATTATTCGAACGTGATGTCTGAAAAATAATGTTTTTCTGAATTCCTTCAAATCCTCACAATTACAGAGACTAATTACTTGAAATTCAATCGAAACTTTTTTCTTTTGATTTGCGAGATTCAATTAGGATATAAATACGAAGAAGCGTGAATTAGAAAGCAAAAGGAAGGCATTTATAGGTAAAAGGTAAAATATAAAGGTATGCGAATTAACTAAATAAACGCCGTGGATATATATTGGCGGATTATGGTTGCGATGATAGTTGAGTATAGTAACAACGCTACTTATACCCTGCCGCGAGTAGGAAGTTGTGAGTTTGAAAGCTACTTTAAAGCGAACGAGCTGGTGGTTTGGAAGCTTGGATCGAGGAGAGAAATACTAAGGTTGGCATATACAGTAAAGACAAGACGAGATATGGTGGAAAGGGACGGGGGGTTCGATGGGTAACGAAGTTCTTTAACGAGGCAGCCCCATTTTGCGGACTCGAACTGATCGATAACTCCTTATCTTTCTTCGCGAGTATTATTTTACTTTCTTTTATTCTTCTCTTCATGGTTTCTTCATTCACTCTTCTTTTTTTTACTTTTTGCGAGTTAAAGTCTTGACTGGAAACAAATAATCCATTCGCGAGGCTCTTGTAGTAACAATCAAACAAATTGGACTTGAAGCTACTTTTTTTTCAACACTCGATCTTATAGAAAAAATAAATATCGATGTATGAATAACGATTAATAACAAAATATAGAACAACATTTTTTCAAGTTTTTCGTAGCATATTCATGAGACGATGAAATAAAATGAAATTGAATTCATTCAACAGTTTATATTTCTCGGATTATTTAAAAACGTCATGGAAGCGTTTTTCTTTTCTTCTGTAAAACGCTGCTCATTTGCTTCCTTTAAATATGCTTCGAAGATTTATTAATGCTTCCTATTCATCTTCCAAAGGTCGTGAATTTTCTTATCGTTACTTCCCACCCTTATTTTTCGGTCTCCACAAAACGACCTTTTGCTATTCTGCCAAAGTCACATGTTTACGGTAGACAAGAGGGTAAGTTTCAGCGGATAAGTGTCCACTGATTATTCGTAGGGAGAAGCTTCGCGATGGAGGGCATTGTGCGGAAAGATAAAGAGCGAGGAGGATAACGAGAAGATACGGAGTCTACGCATTAAAACGTCAGTCCTGCAATCTGAGGACGTTGTCTTCTCGGTACCAGTGTGTGAAAATTTTTACACGTACATGAAAAATGTGTGCAAACACACACACACACACACACATAAGTTTCCATTAATATGTTCGTAAGACGGTGCGGACACATCAATAATTAGCCATGAAGACCGGTTGCACGAGACAGCAAAAGAAGAAGTAGTGGGAGGTCGAGTTAAGGGTAGTAAAAGCTTTAATACATATATATCATTTCGCACAAATACGAAGATGCTTGAAGTAGTCGTAGCAGATAGTCGTGGCAGACTTCGTTGACGTCGTCGTCGTCGTCGTCGTCGTCGTTGCAGCGAGGAAAGGGTAGTAGGCATCCGTCGCGGAGGAAGCCGAGAGGGATAAAGTGAGAGAGGGTGCTTATATAGAGAAGGGAGGGAGAGCGAACGTGAAACACGAAGAGAGAAGAAGAGCGAGAGGAATGAGGGGGAGAAAAGGATAGACTCTCGGGTCAACCGGGGTCAAGTCGCGCCACCAGACGCGCAAACCTCCACTCCCTCCTTCCCTTCTCTTACGGACTGAGTCTCTCATCCCCAATTCCACCCTCTCAACCCTCCGCGTGCACAGGCTTCTATAACTGCTTCCAACGTCACCCACACACAAGCTTCCTCTTCCAGAAGCTCTGACCTCCCCGCAGGCCTGCTTCGCATCTAGGCCCTGGTAAAATCCACCCCCTCTGATGCTAAGCCATCGAGCAACAACCCCTCCTCCCTCATTCTCCTCCTCCTCCTCCTCCTCCTCCTCCTCCTCTTTCTTCTCCTCCTTCTTCTTGTCCTCTTTCCATTCGCTGTGAATCCTTTCTGGCAACAGGGCCATCACGCACGTACGTATACGCAATATGGTGGCTCTATATGTACAAAAACCTTTGCTTCGTATTTATATATATATGTATATATGTTTCTTCTATGTATATGTATTATCATATATAAATATAGATACATATATATGTATGTTTTTACGCACACCGAATTACACGTGCGTCTGGCCATCCAACTTTCGCGTCTGGGCCTCGGTCTGGGCTTTTCTCCTCACTCTCGCCCACCCTTCAAATCATGCTTCTCTCTCTCTCTCTCTCTCTCTCTCTCTCTCTCTCTTCTTTCCTATATATCGCGTGCTAAGAGGGAGAAAGAGAAACGAGAATGAGAAAGAGAGAGAGAAAGAGCTTGGAGTTCGTTCACACCGAGAGAGACCTTCTGTTAACGACGTCTCAGGCGCCATCCCCGAACCTCCCCGCGTGCCAACAACCCCTCCGTCACCCTTCCTCACTCGGCCCTCTCTATTCTCTCTTTTCCTCTTTCTCTCCATACATCCATCTCACTCTCTCTCTCTTAGTTTATTCTCTCTTGGGCGAAAACAGGCCCGCTATACCACCCGAAACCAGAATTTCAGCTCAGGACTCTCAACGAACGAGCGCCTTTCCGCTCTTTCACTCTCTCTCTCTCTCTCTCTCTTTCTCTTTTCACCTCCTGTTCTTTGACGCCCTCTTCACGTACATTTCTCGTTTGACGGCCTTGTCGTCACGTCCGTTTCAATTCTTGTCGTTGAGCTACAAATGTTTTTATTCCGGCTCGCCCTTCCCACTCTCTTCTAATCATTGTAATGCTGTTTTAAGTATTTTTCTACTCATTTTTTTCAGGGTTCAGATATATTTGGTTCTTTATTCAACATTCATTTATTTTTAATACAATGAAAATTCGACTTTTGGAAAAATAACTTGTTTGCAAAGACCCTTTTTTTTGGAATTTTAAGATCGCCCATTTTTCTCGACTCTCCATTGTTTCCGATTGCCCAAATATTTTCAGCCGATGATAAAGAAATTAATGAAAGTGTTGCGAAAGAAGGAGAGTCAGAGAGGATCAAGATAGTGTCCGGGGACTTAACGTTTTCCGTAGATTGGTTGGATTAGTCGGTAGACATAAACCTGCTTGGGCTCTAATTCCCAAGGCTCATCCTAGTGGAATTAACATTTTTTTCTTCTCCTCCTTTGTCTTTTCCTTCAGATTTAAAAATAAATCTACAACATATTTAAACTAATCTTAAATACATTGCACATTAGTTGAATCAACGAAACATGCTTTTGGCCTCATATTCATTCCAACATTCCATCGTCTCGTTTATTTGAATCTCTTATTTTCTTCAAATTCAAATTTCACTCTGCGAAGAGTCCTTAGGAACTAAATTGCTACATATTTCATCAAATCAAATTATTTCCCTCGTAACCAGCTCGTCCATTATTTAGACCTTTTTCTTGATTTTTAACTCAAATACTTCTACTTTTAGATTGTTATGATATTCTTGATTTTTCGTGCTTTTTACATCGAAGCTTTTTGCTTTTATATTTATTCTCCGAGGTTACTCACACGGCCACGTAAAGCTTGAAACGCTTTAGCATGTGTATTACGCACAACAACCATTTCGGAATAAGCTTTGCCGAGACTTCTGAAGCCTGAAATAACGTGGATTATTTTTCAGGGGTGGAAAAGCTTCGAGTCACGTAATGGATCCATTATAATACATATGTACGAGTTTATATACTAAATTCGAGGTCCCAACTCACGTCATGTCCACCGTTATACCGTTTAGCTTGGACTGTCTTTGTTTTCTTGCTACCAGTCCAGCCCCGCGAACCACCCTCGAGACAAGACTATCGCGGCCTCACGCACCAATCCAAATACAAAACCCCCTCCATATCACCAAACTTTTGTCTGGTTCTCAAACAACTGTGCGACTCACCCTCTTCGCATCAACCCTTTAATCGTTGCATAAGTTTCATCTTATCCACTTTATTCTCCACTCGCTATTTATGGAGTTCATTAAAACCGAAGCAATCCTACCATTTAATGACAAACAATAGACACCAAATTGGCTTTAATTGAATGTTGAAAATTGTATATTCAAGCTTTAATAAATTCTAGTTAATCATTGATCTATCATTTTTTCAAATTTCAATAAATAACGCATTTCTCCATTGGAAGAATGATTATTCTAATGAATAATTTAGGTGTCAAATATTTCAATGACATTTTCATTCAGGGCTTTTGAAATAATTATTCGACATTCATTTATTCGCTATCTATAATTAGTGATTCTATTATCCTCATTCATTTCCGATAACAATGTCAATTTTGACGAGATACTACCATTGAGATTCCAATGATTGATCATTTGATCGGAGACTCGCGATAAAGTCAATCGCAATCTATTCGTAGAAATGTCTTTTCGACAGCAATTTTTATCATCATTTTCAACAAAATACTTCGTGTTTGGGTTGGATTTGCCATAAAAACACAAATTAATTTGAAAAAGACGGAAGAAGAGTTAAAAATTCACTTCTTTTTTTACCGGAACAGTAAAATTATTTTCAATAAAATTCGACCAATCTTTGGCTCAGTCCCTCTGATTCGAGATAATTACGAAAAACGTTGAGAAGGAGACCAAGTATTTAATGAAATAGTTCGAGGAAAGAAGGCTTCGGAAATAAATTTGATTTAATTTTGGAATTAAGGTACTTCGTTCTTTTGAAAAGCATGCACTGAAAAAAATCGTTTGTTTTCGAGAGTATAGGGGAAAAGAACTGTCATTAAAAAGTCGTGAACTGGAGAGATTGGAATTTCGACTGATTTGAATTGCCGTCAAAGGCATTGATCGGTGTTTCAATCTGCTTCAATTTGGGGCTGATGTGTTACACGGGAAATGTATCTCAAAAGCATTGGAGCGTACACAGCAAGAAATGAAGTGCTCTTCTCGGTTTTCGCGAATATCGATTACCAAACGACAAAGTATTCACTATGTATATATATTTTTGAGAGGTATAGTGTGATAGGATAGTGTCGAAAAGCAAGGACCACCTCCCCTCGAACAGGACCATTCAGTAACTGCCTCAATCTGGTTTGTACATTCTCGTCTCGTTCACCCCCAATCTCCCTCGTCACATTCGTGTGAAATCCTATAGTCTCGGAAAGCGTTGTCACCGATACTTTTCACCCTGGTACGACGAAAAAAGCATAAAAATAGACTAAAACAATACCAAAAAAACGGATTCTTTTTGGTCGCCAATCGCGCTCTCCGGCCAACAAGCGATCATCGTGCTTGAAACGAGAGCCGACGCAAGCATAGAAACTCGTCGAGAGTTTTGAAGGGTCCGATTGACGTAACACACACGCGTGGTTCAAATTTAAGTGCATGCCATGCGAGCCGAACCGAGATGAACGCATTTTATCGTAAATTCTTCCAACGGAACGGAGAATCGAGGAAAAACGATTGAAATTGTTTTGATAATGAGGATAAAATGTTGAGGAATAGAAAAAAAAAAAACAATTTTGTTACGTAGAATGTAAAAAAATTGAAAAAAGTGAGTCATCGTTGAATTTGTGTTTGGTCTTTGAGAAAAAATTGGGGGATGAGATGCGACGGAGACGAGTTTAAGGCACTTTGGTAGGTGGTCGTTGGTGAATACGAGGATGAATCGTACATAGAATTGGAGAAACGTACAAATGTCACGAGAATAAAAAAAAAAGAAAAAAGAAAAAAGAAGAGGGAGACAGTCAAGGGTTGAATGTGTGTAGAAAGGGGTTAAGGCTCGAAAAAGGTTCAGGACGCGTAGGCAGAGTCGTCGTAGAGAGTTGTAAGCTTCGAAGTAGTGTGTTGGGTGGGGTTTGTGTGTGAGAGAATTCTGCCGGGAGGCTCTTCGTTCGGTTTGGGGGTGAAGCGTTGGGATAGTAGACGAAACGGTGAGGGTGGAGGATCGTTGAATTCTCACTCGTACTCTTCATCCCTCTCTTGTCTCTTTTCCTCTCTCTCTCTCTCTTTCTCTTTTCTGTATGTCCTTCCCACTGAAATTCCTCTTTCTCTCCCATATTCTGTCTTTCCATCCTTCTGTCTCGCTCCTTCTTTCTCTTTCTGTCTCTCTTAACATTTGGTGGATCGAAGGGATGGTGACGGGGGTCGTTGCCCGAAAACGCAGCACTGTTATTGTCCTCTGACCCTCTTTCTCTTTTTCTCATTCTCTCTCTCTCTCTCTCCCTCTCTTTCTCTTTCTCTTTCCTCTCGCCATTTCTCACTGTCTCGCTCTCTCATTCGCTATTCTTCCTCCTCTGCTCTTCATCCCTCTATACGTGTCTTCTCCCTTCATCCTCTTCTTCTTCTTCTTCTTCTTCTCCTCCTCTCTTTCTCTTCCTCTTTTTCTTTCTCGACCCCACGTCGTGACACCCCCTAACTCCAACTTCGACGTGCACGCGAGAACGCACACTAACTCACACGCACCCTATGTCTTTATATAAATTAATACTATACAGACGCGATGCGTTTTTCGTTCACGATACATTCGCATGGAATAATGTGGATCATAAATTTTGTACGAATTTTACTCCATGTCTAATGTACGACTCACTTTTCTCTCAAACTGCTTTCGCTGATGCGGTTTCTTTTAGCAATCAGTAATTTCAACTTTTATTCCAAAGTCTATTAACACAAATACCATTTAAAAAAACATTCAAGAGTGGATCGAATAAAAAGAAACCCACTCCGCCTTTAACCAGATATCATAATAAAGTTTTCATTCGTAAAAAAAGTTAGAAATTTTGTGCAAATAAAATAAAGCCTTTGATGAATATCAGTACAATTTTTTAAATTATGCTCAAACTACGGTGTAAATGGATAATCTTTATGAAATAATAACAATATTGATAATAAATCAAAGTGATTGTAATTATTCGAAATTTAAGGACCTTTTAAACTGCCCCGTAATAGCCGAATGGCCTTAACACTTAAATTTCGGCTGGCTGGCTGCAGTCTTTTTGCAGGCTTGCAATAATAATTTTAAATATATATACATATAGATGTAGATGTATATATAAATATTTAACAAATGTATATTTACGTAGGTGGTGGAAGGTGGTGAGCTAACGTTTACTGCACCCGTCGACGTGTCAATCCATACCGGTTTTACGAGCTCTGCGTAAATTCGCGGTGTCGGTGCAACGGCGTTAGCCCCTCACTCCTATTTCTCGTTGCACCCTTCTCTTATCCCATCCCCTCTGACGTTACCTCTCTTCTTGCTCACCTAGCTGCCCGACAACAAATGCATTAGACTTTACGAGAGTACGGCAGTTTCGTTGCTCCGCACCAACCACCCCTTTGGGCTATATCCACCCTCAAATGTTCTGCACCCTTCGTTCAACCCTCCCCCCCCCCTACAATCCTCCGGCCTCCGAAGTGCAGACTTTGGCCAGACGGCGTACCTTGCCCCGTGCGATCACTCCCTCAACCTCGCCATCACCCTCCATTTCTCTTTTTCTCTTTTACTCGTTCACTCACCCTCGTACATATACTTATACGTATCGCTAAAAGCTTTCCCAACAGGAGGACCTCATCCAGCCAATTCAACACGAAAACTTTCAATCCGTTGGGCCCTTTTGCTTGACAGATGTCAGTTTATATACATGTATATATAGGTCTCGTCTCGTTTCTCTGCTAAACGACCAGACCAGTCTCGCGTACCAAACCCTCAACTCTCTCTCTCTCTCTCTCTCGTTCTCTCTCTCTCTCCTTCTCTTTTGCCAACCCCCTCACTCGCTCCATTTGCCCTCCCAGGCTCACCGAATGCGCTATTACTACCCTACGTGCTGTATTTCGCGAACGAGAAACAGAGAAAGAATGAAGCAACGAACCGGTGTCTAGATATACTATAACCGTCCACTATATATTTTTTGTTCACGTCTGCTCTTCGTTTATACTTCTACTCTTATTTTTACGTTGCTTCCTCCTTTTTTATTTTATGCTCTTGTTTCTTTTTCTTCTTTTTTTTATTATTATTATTTATTTTTTATTCTTTTCTTTTACCATCGTATACGAGATGAAACGAAAAAAAGGAGATGCAATCTGTATCAGCGATTCAAACCTCTAACCGCGCTATCGGATATTCATTCTCCCCTCTTTTTCTGCTTGTCATGCTTTTCATCGATTAATATATTCCTCATTTTCGTCGGACTGACTTTACAAGCTTTTTCGATTTTCTTCATTTTTTTTTTTAACGATCCTCCGAAATCGGATGCTAGAATATTTTGGATTTTGAAATAAATAACATCGTTTGCTCCACAGCTTCATTTATTTTGTTAGAAATTTTGATACTTTTGCAATTACAGACTTCATACTTGTGTATGACAGAAAAAAAAAATCATACACCCTTAATATCGTGGATCACGTTGTAGAATTTATTCATGTCGAGTCTGCGAACCTACCCAACGAGCTTCAACTCCACTCAACAAGTGGCAGGGGTTTTAATATTTTTCGAATATTTTTTACTTCAAAGATACGGTAATGGCCATTGAGAAAATATCTTGAGCAAATTTCTTAAGTAAAATAATTAAATTGCCTTGCACAAATAGAATTCAACAGAACTTTACACGCAAAATGTCAATGAATAATTATTATGCAACATTTCACTTCGGTTTCAACGACAGGTAATAACAAAAAAAAAAACTTCTGTCGACTTGAATAAAAAAATTGTTGTGGAATGAAGTCTGACGTTTCTGGCATCGAAAAACTCGAAAAAAAATTTTGTCATTTACAAAATGATGAAAAAATGAAAATTCTAAATTGATCACTAAAATGAAATACAACCTGGACGTTAATAAACATGTGAAAAGAGAATGAGTTGACCAACGACAAGAGAAATAGATTTCCTTTGTTAACAAATGAATATAAATATTTCGCTTTTGCTAGAAACTTCAAGATTTCCAAGAGTTTTCTTCGTTTGACCGTTCATTTTAACATTTTTTTGGACCTCGATTCAACTCTGCTCATTTAATATGTCGACAGCTGATATGAGGATACGAGAAAATTTAATGTGTCAATCAAACGTCGAGTTTCTGGTTATTCTTTTGCTTCCTTTTGCCCCATTGACATTTTTTATTCGTCACGATTCTTTTTTCTTCTAATTCTGTATCATCGTTGACATTAAGAAAAAAATGTTCCTCGAGTACATCCACTTGCTTGAATTTTGAGTGCAATTATAGAATGTCCTGAAATCATTAATTGAGAGGATTTTAAATCTTACAAAGAAACTCAGGTTCTCCAAATCTCGTATGTAAAAGAAAAAAAAAGAGTTTGACAAAAATTGGAAAAATATGTTTTTTTTTTATTGACAAGAAAAGTAAAGTAAAAAAATGAATGGAAGTCCAAAAAATATCGAATATTCGACTTTCGTGTAAACGCAACGAGTTAAAATTACGAAGAGTTCAGAATCTTTTTTGGATAAAGGCTCACTCAACGATTTTGTTTACTTCCTGACTTTTTTGTTGCTTAAAAAAAAAGAGTATCCGATGCACCCACTTTATTTATGATTTTTTATTTGCTCCGTGTCCCCCGAAGTGGTACGATTGTAAAATGTATGGCATACGCGAGAGAGTTAAGGTTGGCAACCTCGAGGATTTTCTACCCGCGAACCTACATAACGCTCGGTGACTCCACCACCGCTTTATTTCTCTGTATACTCGGACCGTCGAGTTGTTTACAGTCTTCGGGATTGCGTTCCGCCACGCAAATTACAGTCAATTAAAGTCTTACGCTTCAAACGTGATATCATGAGCTCGCTTTTTCTCTTTCCCTGTCTTTTACTCCCATCTCCCTCAAACTTCAACCTCCCTTTCTTCCAATTCGTCGAATTTTAATTAACTGCAACCGAATATGACGAAGTGAAATAAGTTTTTATTCTAATTCAATAGTTTTAATGGACGTTTTCGAATATTTCATTTATTTTATCAACGAAATATTAACGCAGTTTTCGAAATTTATGTTACGGTCTGACTTGATTCGTTTAATAATAATAATAATAATAACAATAATAATAATAATAACTATATACAGACTGAGCTGACAGTTGTCTGCATCTAAACATCAGAATCGATCGATGAAGAGGAGCCGGCGTAGGGAGCGAGCAGAAATTTAAATTTTATTATTAATAATGCAAAACGTGCTTCTCCTCGTCTTTGATGTACGACCCAGTTGTTGGATAAAAAAAGGGGAAAATTGCGAAAGGCAAAATAAGTGTTTCTCTTTGTCTCGACGATCGGGTCTTTAAAAAAACAAGTTGCAAAACGTCAACCGCACTGTATATTTACTTTTTGGCATACTTAGGTTTATTGTACAAAAAAGAAAAATGTCCTACTCGTTGAGAAATGAATTTTAAAATAATATTGACTAAGGAGGTTGGTGACCCAAACGAAAAATAGGTAAAAAATTACGAAATTTATTTGTGACCCAAGAATTCCGCGCGAGGAACCAGCAATTTTTTCTTTACATTTCAAACCGTTCCGTTTGAGAGAAATTAAATAAATAAAAATAGTGTCTTTGACGTTGACGCTCATGAGGATAATTATCAATCGTTGCTTGAAAACGATTCGAATCGACGTCGAATTGCAATGAGACGTTTTTTTTGTATATATTTTGTACAAAGTACTAGATTTGATGAAATTGAAAAATCAAGGAAGAGCTTTTATTGATGTGTATGAAATATCGAAAACTATCAGAAATGTAAGTTTGGTTCTAAACTGTCATGAAGGCGGTCTTTTTTTTTTTTTTTTCAAAGTTAAAGCACTTGGTTGAGGTTCGTACAGGGGTCGATTAATTCGAAATAGGAGTGTTGAATTTGAAGAAGTTTTGAAAATGATGAGAGTCCTGTAACTTGAATTCCGAAGTTCTCAAAACTGTCATTACAGGGTATAAAAGTAGTGGATAATACTGTTCGGCATAAATATACGTATATGCGCAATGGAGAAAGGTATACGCGGAGAGTTAACGTAGCTGAGGTTTCGTACTAACCGGTAGAAGAAGCGGGGGCGAAGGAAAAGGGGAGGGGAATATAATTGCGGAGAGGAACGACGACGGGAGAGATAGGATGGTCGAATGTGAAAAGCGAGAAAGAATACCGGGTAGGGATGTTCGCGGAGATGTTCTCGCCGGGTCATCACGCGGGGTCACGTTTGGAATCCAGAGCAAACTATCCCCTCTTATGTTCCTCCGCATCTCTTTCCCTCTCTCTCTCTCTCTTTTCTTTTTCTTTCTTTTCAAGAGCTTCTTATATACCTTTTCGCGTTGTCCGCCTTTTTGCTCGAACGATCGTTCTCATCCGCGACCGCATATTCCAGACCTCGTGCCTTTTTTACCTGCACCACCCCTCCGACAGTTATCTTTCTCTTACCGATATAGCGTATGCCTCTTGGCTTTTTTCGTATCCTCCACGATATCACGTATGCGTAAATGGGAGTACGAAAAAATATCGATCGCGTTGAAATTAGTTCTGAGTCGCTTCGGCCAGGGGTTGGCATATGAATAACTTTATACATCTCTTTTTATATGTCCTCGAGGTTTCTACTCATCAAAAATTTCACAGAGAGTCCTGAGAGTTTTTTTTGTCATTGCAAATGAAAAGTAAGTCCAGAAAGTGCGTGTGGACTCTCGATGGACGTTTAGGTGTTGTTTTTGGTGGACGTGATCGCCCTGGAGAAAAAAAATGGAAGTAGCTCCAAGTTCGGCTCCAGCCTCAGAACCAAACTGTCTAGTTGAACCCCAGGACATCATTTTTCCATATCAAATGGCCAATATCGACTGCGAGGCTTTTTTTGTTAAACAAACTTCGTTTTTTGCACCTCCGAGTGACTTTTTTTAATGACCCTTCGAGAGATGCGTATTCCTCCTTAATTTATGTATAAAAATAAATGTGCAATCCCGCTTGAAATCAGCAATGCAAGCAAGACCGAAAGGGAGCTCCGGGTGAAGCTCACAATCAGCGAGAGATGGAAAACACGAGCCCTTCCTGTCTGACATCCAGCGGTTAAAGAGAAGAGCCTTTCTCGTCTTCCCTGATGCGCTCAGGCTGATGTGCTCTCTTGCTCTTTTCCCGACGTTGCTCGTCTCGGCATCATCGCGGCACGATCTTCAAGCAGCACTGTCGAGAAACTCTTGCGGCTCGAACGTCGGCTAAATGTGCTGAGAGAGTGTTATTTTTTTTAAATGTGTGTGTGTGTGTGTGAGAGCTTGAGAAAGGCCATAAATTGATCAACGCTTCGAACTCGCTGAGTAAATAGGGGTGATTGATTATATTCCTTGCAAAATACATTTTTACAAGACTGCATGGAAAATTTTGCGATCTCGCACACTGTCAAATTAAAAGAAGAATCTATTGCCACTCATTCTCCGACAATCGGTCGAAGAAGATTTTTTTCAACTGTTTCAAATTCGTTTTCTACCATTTTCGTCTCAATGTTTAAACTCTTACGGCGAGACCGTACAAAATAGCTTCGTAAAAAGCGTCCATTTTCATATATTTTTCATGCCAATCATAATTTCCGTTTGTACACTTTACGCTGAGAACTAAATGGACGGGATGCTCCGGAAATCGGTTTTTTACTTGACCGTCTCGAGTCGCCCTCACACCAATCCGTTGATCACGTTTCGATCCGACGACTGTAATATACAACCTAAAACGTAGACTCGTCAATAATGTGTACGAGGGACGACAGGATATACTCCATTGAACGTCCCACTTGTATCCATGTGTATATAAATTTCATCTGTACATCTCTATACACAAGCTTTTGTGGACACATGAGCCTGTTCCTATTTCTACGTTTGTTACCAAATGGCGAGGATATATTCTTCGAAAGCTTTCAGTCCAGCGTACTGTCAATGTTCAAACGTGAACTGCAAATTCATAGCTACAGATATAACTTGCTAAATAAACCTCGAATGCCAATACTGAGAGAAAAAAAATCACTAGACACAGGCCCATTTGCTAAAAAAGAAAAAAAGGGTATTTTTTGGCGAATTTTTCTCTCCGAACGCTCGATTTTTTTCCTAATTACAATAAATTCTATTTAACTTGATCAAACGAAAGTGTTCGGAGATTCCCAAAACGTTTTTCAAAGTCTTTGTTTAATATCGAAACATTTGTTTCCTAAGAATCCACTCCATTTTCAATTTCTTACATTTTCTGGATACTGAAATTCCAATTGAAACGAATAGATCGACTGGATAATCGATTCATTGATTTCCGCACCTCTTCGGGGACCGCTTTGAAAAATTTGGCTTTAATTATGCGTCCATTTTGTTTCGAGAGGATGTAAGTTTTCTAGAAAATGGATGTAGAGCTTTCGATTCTGCGACTTTAATCGGAATGACCTTTACATATTGTGTACCAGTTAGTAGTATATCGTTGGCACGTTAATGTTGGGGAGTGTGTTGGTGGCGGTAGCCACGACAGATGGAGATCCGTGATGTTGGTTGAATGCGCTCCACACACGTATGTATGCACGAGCCTTCAATACTTATTTTCTTTCTCTCTCTCTCTCTCTCTCTCGCACTGTCTTTTCTTTTTGAGTTCTTTCTCTGTTGATATTTGCCGGTGGCGGTGCCGCGCAGGACAGCATACGGAACCTGGTTGGGGGTCGCGACGTGTTAGGGACGCGCCGCGTGTCAATTAAGTGGCTCTGACCAGTGAGATACGGGGGCTCCTTTCCATACGGATATGCTATAGACATTTCAGTGTAGCTTTGTATATATATGTATGGATATTTGTGTGTGAGAATGTTTAGTATGCCTGCATGTCGGTAGGACATACACCGTACGTCTCTTCTCCGTACAACGGTATGGTAAAGTGTCTTATACAGTGGCTTATTCTCACTCTCTTTGAATACCTATATCTCCTTCTTATATAGTCTCTGTTTTCTCTCTTTGGCAACTTCTCGAGCTGCTGGCTAACTCGCGCACTTTGCCTATCAGACAGTTGAACCGATGGGTGGGTTTGGACGCAAGAGAATAGTGAGTAAGAAAGAGAGCGAGAGAGAGAGAGAGAGAGAAAGAGAGGAAGAGAGAGATGGAGGAAAAATAATAAGGGAAAAGGGACACGTCGTAGAATCTTTGTAAGCAAGTGCTAGTTGTACCTTTTGCTTATTCTCATTTTCTTCTCCTGTGTCCATACCTTTTCGTCTTCTCTCTTATACAGTCTCATTTCCATCCTCCATCTTTCTTTTTTCACAGCTTTCTTTATCTCTTTTTCTGTCTACTCCCTTTCGACTACTTTATTCTCTCCCTTCTCCCCCGTCCTTATTTCCCGACGGGTTAGCCCTGCAAGACCATCTTCATCTCCCATTACGAAACATATCCAAGCCCACTCGTCGCAAGACACGAGACCTCGTTATAATGACCCCCCATGTGTGCTCTCTCTTGCCAGCGAGAAAAAAGAATGAAAAAAAAAACAACAACAACAACAACAAAAAGGAAAATCAAAGTCGACAAGGAGATTCGACGACGTTACGTCCAGACGACGTTCCTCTTCTTCTCCCGCTCGCCATCCTATCCGACGACATCAAAGTCTCTTCGCCCGGGTCTGAGCTGTGCATATACGTGGCGACTTAACTTCTGCACCAGGTGGAGTCGTCCACTGCTTCCAGGAGGTACTGCCTCTGTTTTTTGAGACAGGATACGTTTAATCTTCGAGGTATTCGATATAAAAAAAGATTCTTTCTACTTGATCCTTCGAACAATGAACACCCGAAGGTTCGATTGCAAGTTCCTGGCCAAGGTTCAAAAATCATCATCAAATCAATGTCGAACCATCAACTTGTAGAGAAAAATTCTTTCCTTTTGGAACTTATTCTCAATTTGAAGACACAGATTGCTCTTATAAACACGGATATAAAAATAATGACGAAAGATTATTGGCTAATCTGCCCAGCCTGCGAAAATGTACGAAGAATTCAAACGCGCGCACGCGGCAACAACGAGGTTCGAGCGATTTCAAATTGCTCGCTCGTTTTCCTAGAGCTTCCCTATGGGATCGATTTATGGACAAAAGTCCATAGAATATTGTGGGAGCATTTCGCATGCCAATAAACCAAGCACGAGGCTGAAGCATCACGAGCGAAGAAACATATTCGACGACGGACTAATGGATGATGGACGATCCTCTAATGTCAGGGTTAGGGAATATGGTAGAGAAGGCGGTGCAGAAAGAGAGAGAGAGAGAGAGAAAGGAGAAAAGAGGGGTACACACCAATGTTGGGGATGTACAGTAGCTGGGTAATGGTAGCTCATCTTCTTCTTGCGGTGCTCTCATTACCGGGGCAACCTCACCCGGTTATATATCCAGTGGTATGGGTATATTTTCCGAACGAAACGAGGCCTCGTTATAACGATAGACTTCTTTACCTCTTACACTTTTTTTTCTTCTCTTCCTCGTCGTTACTCCCACTTCTTCTTTACCAAGTTCCTGTTTGCATCAACACCGACTGGATACAGTCGCGCCATCAATCTCTACACGTTTCATAACATCATCGATCCAGGCCAACCGCAAAAAAAAAAAAAATTAATAACCAAACAATGTATTAGAGTCCTTAAGAACCACCTTTGCAATGAGACAACCAAATTTTTTCATCGCTTTCCCTCCTCCATGCATTCTCGATTAGTCCAGAAAACCTTGAGGCACATGGAATCCCATAAAATGAGATTTCCCTGTGGATTGTTTTCCTCTTTCCTTTCGCCTTCTTCCATTTTCTCGTCCTGGGCAATCGAGTATTGAACGAGAAGCGAAACTTTTTCTGGATCACAAACCACCAATCGAAAAGACTTGGTGTTCTTTTACTTCGTATTATTAGTTCAGAATTTTTCAACCTTTCTGTTATAAAGTTATCGCAGCAATTGTAATTGCACGATTTTATGAACATCAAAAGGTTTCTCCGCAGGCGTATTACTTTGCAATTATTCATGATCACTCTTTTGTGGAATTGGATTAATTGACAGGCTTGTTTGGAAAACGAATCGGGAGTAACATGTTCGCTCGTCGAAACGAGGTCAATCCGAGATTTGACAGGATGTCATTCACTCACGTGTTTTTTTTCTATGTAAATGTAATACTCAGGAATACGTCATACGTCAATTAGTTCGATTTCAAGCACGCGTCAAAGTTCTCGCAGAGGCATATGCTGTACATTACAGAAATATCTGGTTCACTGTATTATACACGCGCTCACCGTCTGTCATTTTCTATAATAGATGCTTTGACCTCTTGATCTTCAGACATGTGACCCAAAATGTGTCGTGTTTCTCGAAACTTGAAGTTTGCTTTCGAAATAGTGACGTCCTAGCATGAATAAGTAAATATGAGTGATAAATAAGTTGCATTCGAGCTCATCGTGTTTAAATTTTGACTCTGGACTTCAGCGGGTCGAGGACAGTTGAAAACTTTGCAGTAAAGTTGATTCCTGTCCAATTTTATGTTGTCAACCAACAAAATTCTGATTACTCGATGATTTCCAAAGATGGAAACGGATTAAAAAAAGAATAAAAAACCATGATGCCCTTCGTTGCGAACTTTCGCGTAATCCACATTCGCATTGGTCTCGACGGGCATTGGATCGAACTGTGGGAATAGGCAAATCGGCAAATCGATGGGGATCTCCAGTAGAAATGGTAAAAGGCACGTCTCGTTTGGTCTCTCGCTCAGTGCATTTTATATACTCCTTTCTCTCTCTCTCTCTTTCTTTCTTTCTCGCTCTTTTTCTTTTTCACTTCATCGTGCGGACTCGATGCTCCATGAACTCTGTGCCCGTGAGCGAATTCTCCGTAATGCCATGGGCCTTATAGCGGCTACTCCGTCCCGGTCTAAGTAGCATTGTGTACCGGCCACAACGAGCATTATATCGAGGCCCTAAGAAAGAAAGAAAAAGAGAGAGAGAGAGAGAGAGAGAGAGAGAAAAGTTGGTATATACTGTCTTCGATTTCGCGTGGTCGTGCTCACTCGCACACGGTAGATTTGCACTCACTGCAGTGTGTTTCATGGTGTGCTCTACTCTCCGTTCCGCTCCCCATGCCATGATCGTGCGAGTATCACAAAGTTTGTGCTTTAGCCTATGGCTGTAGACGCGGAGTTCACACAAATGCGACCAAGTCTCTACTTCTCCCTTTCTCTTTCTTTCGCTCCCAGCGCGGAATAATACTTTTCCTCTTATACTATTGCAACACACGGAGAGCTCTGATACGCGCGTCCTCATGAAGCGCATCAGTTCAGCTCGTTTTCTTGATGCTCTTTGCTCTCTGTACCCTCGCAAAGTCATTCACGTGTGTTTGTAACTCTATATAGCATTCTCTCTCTCTCTCTCTCGTTTTTTGTTTTTATCTTCTTTTGCGACCGATCGTTCTGGTAATGGACGATGCTTCGGTGGCCAAGGGTGGAAGAAGCGGAGCAACGAGGAGACCAAGAGAGAGAGAGAGGGAGAGAGAAAAAAGGTATATATACGGATGAAAAAAGACGGTACGCGGGAGGTTGCACACACAGGATCTATCCTTGGCGTGCGTGTTCGTTCGTGACTCTCGGGTCCGGGCCGCGTGCTGGGCCGGGTCGCCAGAGAGTACCGAGAGCACGGTACACCCAAGGAATAGAATACTTCGCTGGCTGATTAACAGAAGGACGTAACGAACCCCACTTTTCAGACTTTCCAGTCGTCCTCTCACATCCTTTTACCTCCTACTCATCAATGCACACGTAGAAAATGTTCCACCAGTGTGTGGTATCCCAGTCTTCCTACGTTTTCTCGTTGGCTCTCATGGGCGTCCGAGAGAAAGACGGTCACGTTTTCAACCCCTTTGCCACTGCTCTCTTTTTCACGTTGTGCGATCTTGCACAGCCACCACGACCGTAACTAAGAAACGTCGAAGCGCACAGAAACTAGCAACGAGAGAAGAGGAAAAGGATAATAGACCAGAAACCCATTATTGTGAACGCGGGAAAAATCTTGGACGGAAAATAATTGAACAAAGATTCTTACACTGTAAATTAAAAGAAAAAAAAAACACAAAAAAAAGAAGGTGACGTCTCGGAAAGTGAAGAAGCGACGAATCCAAAACTTTTTATTCGTCATTGATTCTCGAAAAACCATATGCACCAAAAATATCATTACAGTTTTATTTATTTTTAGTCAATATCCCAAAAATTAGATCAATTTTACTTCAAAACTTTTTTTTCAAAAATGTATTCAAACAATTATTCGTCTTTTATCGGATTTCTTTAAAGTGAAACTCATTTCGACTTAATCTAAAAATTCTAAGGTCTTCGCTGATGTGAAGATAGAGCCAACAATGTCGTATTTTTTGATAAAGTGAATTGAGTTATAAGAAAAAATAGTGCTCGGGTTTTAGGGTTTCTGGTGCTGGGTATTTCGTTGAGCTTGAAGCTTTGGATAGTTTGAAGCCTTGTGCAAAGTACCCTCTACCTTTTGGATCTCACAGAGTCGACCGACACTATCGCGTCTCCATATAGTTATAAACTATATGTACATATATATGCAGCCATACATACATAGAACGAAGCTAGTACATCGTGGCTGCTGGTGCGCGCCTTACCCGTAATTATTCAGCAAGGAGGACCCGCGGGTCAAGTCGGGTTATCTTGGCACTAGGATGCCGGGTTATCTACCCTATACCCTATACTCTACCTCCTCATCCCCTCTCGCCTCTTTTCCCTCCCCTTTCCTCCTCCCTTTTCCTCTCTCTTCGCTTTGGCTCGAGAGCAGCAGCAGCAGCAGCAGCAGCAGCAACCTCGTTGCATCACTATGATAGTTACATAGCTATGTAACCATACACAGGAAATTTCGTCTTAAATGGTCGAGTTATCGACAAAACACTCGGTCAAATCCAGAAAAAAAATCGTATTCCAGTCATTGGAACGTGAATTTAGATCCAAAACCATATTTTCGTTGAGAAACGTCGATCATACGTTTTCCAACATCAAAAAAATGGAGTAAATTATGAAGATTCATCATTTTTGGAGTTTTAATTGAACGATAATGTTTTTTTTTTTATTCCTAAGGTCTATCATTTGATTTCGAATTGTTGATAAATAGAGAATCATTCAAATCCGGAGGTGACGTTAACGTCATTGGTTTATTATGATTTTGCAGCTTGAGGAAGCGTCGAGTTATTATGGCATAAACGATCGTAGAATTTATTATTGCTCGTGAACAACATCTTCGAGTTTCGAAACGATGTTCAATTCGACTTGGAATGTCCCATATATGGATAATGTATAAGCAGAGTGTTCTATGTGTGTATTCAAAATTACTGGCATCTTGAAGGTCGTAGCTTGGTCCAGTGTTGGTAGAAAATTGCTTAGGACATGCGCCCTTTTGGTTGTAAATGTTGGGTATTACTTCAACACCGACGGTGGCTAAGTCTACCTGTATTTCTCTCCATGCCAGAGATGAGGGGGTTTAGGAGGTGAAGAGAAAATACACTACATCTCTTCGTAGAGAGGAGCGTTTATACGTGCTCCCTATACGCCCGTCTTCGTTCGACCAACCCCCTTTCTCTGCTCCTCATCTTCGTAACCTTCCTCGCTCTCTTCCTCTCTCTCTCTCTCTCTCTCTCTCTCTCTCTCTCTCTCTCTCTTTCTTTAGCTATCCTCTCACGTCACGAACTCATCCTCCTTAACGTCCTATCCTTTCCTCCCTGAACGTCCACCCCTCTGCCCCTTCCACTCCACCCCCGTCTCGTTTACCCGTTCATTCGCACGACTCACGTAGCCCGATATCGCTAGCTGGGCACCACGATTTCGCGCCAACTGCCGGCGATGCAGAGGCCAACAGGGGAGAGTGCGGCGAAGAGAGAAAGGACAGAAGATGAGGATTCGAGAGGGCGAGCAATGCGGGGGTTACAGGTTTACCGGAGAGAAGAAAAGAGGGACGAGAGATAAAGAGACACGCGAGAGTTATCCACATGTAGAGGGATGAAGCGTGAAAGTGAGTAAGTAAGAGAAAGAAAGAAAGAAAGATTGAGAGAGGGAGAGAGGGATTGGAGAAAACAAAAAATAAAGAGAAAAGAAAAGAGTATGATGAGAGAAAAGGAAAGGAGAGAGGATGAGATGAGAAAAGAGAATGTCGAGGAGATCGAGATGATGCTGTGGGAGAATAGGGATGGGGATGAGGAGCTTACACTCTCTCTGGCTTGAGGGTTGAGTGGCGAAGAGGTATTCCGGAAAAATACTATACATCGTATGCTCTTTTCTTTTGGCCTTTTTCCTTGTGTTCATCCGTGTCGATGGGAGGATTTTCCGTGATCCACGAATACATTGTCACAGGTGCACCCTCCTCGTATATACATTCACCTCTATTTTTACCTATATATTCAAATCTCAAACCTTTTCCTCTTCTTCTTTTCTTCTTTTATTATTCTTTTCTCCATCACCGTTTGTCTGGAAACCTACTTATAGTCAAGTTTATCGTGCTAAACTGAGTCGAGTTATTATTTTGTCTCTGTATATGCACTTTTTATCTGTGCCTCACAATCCCTTCTGTATTTTCTCCTCTGGTCTGTTTAAAAAAAGTCTTCTTATCACAATAACGACATAGCGAAGATTTATCATTTTTTTTTTTCGCATTTATAAGCAAACTCAAACAAATGCCAGTCAATTTGCTCCACAATCTTTTTCAATCAACGTCACACGCAATTCTCTTCGTCTCTCCACATCAATCTTTGCCGGACCCACGATCATTTTTTTACATTTTTTTCACCAAGTACTTTTGAACAATAAGAATCAAGTCGCATGCACTTCTAAGATCATGGATGTTGAGAGTACACGAATAGACTGTTTTCTCGGACAGTTGCGACAATTGCAAAAGCTATGGGGTTTCTGGCTCATCTCGTGGACGTGTACAATTCGGTCGTTCCGGTCGCTGCGGTTGGTCCTCGTCCTTAACTTGTTCGTACGTCCCTTTGTGGATCGTGATCTGACGTTTCACCAAAACAAACGAACCAACGGCACATAATATACATGCACATGCAAACACATGCTTGTGTATGGTATCGCAAGGGTTTATGGGGGTCTACAGGGGATCGTGCGAGGATGCAAGAGCTCCGGAATACACACGGGGAATTGTAACGCGCCAACGTTACACACGCTTCGCATATAACAATACGACCACGTATATATGTATATATAAACACGTATAGATGAAGATATATAGGTAAGTGTTTGGGAAGAGAGATGGAGCGAAGCACGTAGAGTCTCTATGCAGACTCCCAGCTGTGCCATGTGCGTCGTTTGGTGCAAACGTGACACCGAACACGTCAGAACGAAGGACGAAAAGACAGAAGCATATCTCGATTCTCCGAGTCTCTCGTTCACTCAAATCGAGACTCCTGGATCAACCAAATCGCGTGTATTTATATCAAGACTGTTTGAACCACGAATTTCCAGGTTCATTCATTTTCCTCGTGCAGGTGCTGGCCCTTTCAGTGTATTTAAAAAAAAACAAGTGTTTTATTATGTTTATGTTTCATATGGATTCAAATAATTATTCGAGAACATCGTTGATTTATTGAGTAAAATTGAGAACGACAAAGAATCGTCGAATGTTCGGCCATTTGTTCTGTTATTTTGCTTCCTTTCTGGTAATTCATTTCAAGAGACCGCGCGAATGGTTCTCGGTAAAGTTTACTTTTTCAATCGCAAACGATATTCTTCGTATCAAGGGCTCACACTTTGGTGAGCTCAGCTCACGACATTCTTGGGGCTAAGGTGAATTTTCGTGGAACTCGAGGCTAAACTGACACCTCGCTTGATTCTATATCGTATGTACGACAAGGGAGGTTCGCCATAGTCAGTTGTTTCTTCCTTGTGATTCGCACCACACGTGTGTTTTACACAGACACACAAATACACACTTAAACTCATCGTTTCTCCATTGGTAAACCCAGAGAAAAGCAAGTTCTATATTGGTATTAATGTATATAGTCTTCTTGAGATGGCACATGTACGAGACGAGGGTTAAGGGGGAATGAAAGAGAGAAAGAGAGAGAAAAAGAGAGAGAAAGAGAGAGAGAGAGAGAGGTACGATGTGTAGAGGATCACTATATAGCTAGTCTGATTTCACGCTCGGGCTGTTTAGCGATGGACGCGGATACGAGACACCTTGGGGGCTCTCCATTATCTATATTTATATATTTTATACACACACACATATATATATTTATGTAGGTATGTAGCATGGGTTTATATATATATATATATAGCAAAAATATATAGAAACGAAGAAAGAGATAGGGGGAATACCTCGGGCGACTGTTGCATTCGTGAAGTGCATACAATATACTGGTAAGAAGAAACTTTAACAGACAGATTTATGGGATTAAAACGATTTTATCATGACAGAGATTATTCCGAAGAATAGTTTGTAAATATTAGTGAATCCGATGATTTTTCGGCCATAAAATCTTTGAATTTCAAGGGATTCGTTCCCATTACAGACATTTCGTGTCATCGTATTTTTACATTATTACGAAACAAAGTTACAATTATTTTTGTCACGAGCACAGCTTAATTAATACTACTTTTATGCATTTTTTGACCATCGCACTGACACATGTTTTACGTCGTCACGTGGAACACGAATCCGGAGAACGTCGATTTTACTCCAACTGCCGATAATTATAACGTCCAATATATACATACACGGAAATATATTTCTGGCATTCTATAATTATCCAACGTTCACGCAAAATTGACGCATTTGCAACACCGATGCTCATGAACAATTCTCGCTTCTCTTGCACACACAATATCCTCCGACGATCGCTTTAATATCCGGTCCCGATCAATTCCTCGCGATGGTTTATCCCCATATTTTCCTTGTCATCTGTTTATTTATTTAACTTTTATCTGTTCAATGCTCTCGCGGATGAATCCAGAAAGATACGAAAGACACAGAAATAATTATCATTTTCATTCGATTGTCATAATTCATCAGGTATTAATTAAGAATTTCATTTTTTATATCTAAACTCGTTTCCAAAAAAAATCAAACACGAATAAATTCAAAATTTACGTGAATTTTTGAAACAATGTCATATTATTCGATGCACGGACGTGCCTTCGTGCTCGAAACACATCCTTCTGCTTATAGACACAGATGAAAATTAATTTTCATGTATTATTGTCTATGTGTAGATACCAGAGCATTGTACAGCCCTCTTCGTCTTCAGTTTCCCATTGTTTTGTATATACATGTAATATTCTCGTGTGTATATACGAAGGAGACATTCTTAGTCGTGACTTATTATCACGTGGAGCGAGCTTCTCCTACACTGAGAGAAAAGTATGGTATTTTTGACAATATTTCAACTATAAAATATGTTTCCCTGAGGTGACAGAAATATTTTATAGTTAAGGTAACATCGAAAAATATAGTTGACTTCACGATATTTCCATGGTCGTTTAAACAGTTTTCAATTGTTCAATAGAACAATAATCATTTAAACATACGTTAAGTGTTAAAAACTAATTCACAACAGTTAGTTCTACTAATCGAGTATAACCAATGATCGTTTAAAGCATATAGAAAATTTCCCACATTCGATATGGTTACGTCTACTTATGTATGCACTAGTTTGTGTAGCGCTTCCACATAGTTGTGTTAAATGTTTGCATGTTAGTTTTCAAGATGCACCATTGCAGTGCATTCCAAATATAGGGTTCTTCGAATTATGTAAAATGTCAACATTTGATGAAGAAATGTAATAGTTCGTATTGTTAAATGATATCAAACTGAACTTCTCTTACACCGAATGCAAACAACGATAAGTTAAAATCGACAATATTTGAAAAGCAATGATCATATCGTAGGCTAGAACAAGCAAACTGTTCGAATCCTATTACAGTATGGTGGCTATAAATGTGAAAAATGTCAACATAAAAATAAAAAAAAATAATTGGTGTAACTTTTTCGAAATTGTCACAGATTCGAGGCATGTTAGTAAATTTTGTTTGCTGAATATCAACACGTATTATGTGTATTGTAGATTGTTGTTACTAAAAAAAGAAGTTCAACTGAACCATAAATACTCCATCGTACATGATTTATACATTGCAATGGCAACTTGTTTATAATGTTTCAGATACACTATTGGTTTTGTTAAACTTTTAACGATATTGAATAGCATTTTTTCAAATATTGTATTGTCACATGCACCAATGCGAGTACCTGCTCAAGAGGACATTGCAATTATAGTCTGTTCAACAATATTATGGTCATCCCATCAATATGTTTTCACAAGGCTTACTATATCACACTTTACTATGGCAATTTAGTGGAAATTACCATGGGTTTTTCTCTCAGTGTACGTATTTCGCAAAGCTCGAGAAGACGATGTATATTTATACATGTATACATGCGTACATTTTCATGAACGGTTGGGAAGCATCTTAGTGCGGTTAACAATGACTGTTCGGAATATCAGAGATCGCGGACACCTGCGAGAAGATGAGGAGAATGGAGAATTTTCGCATCCCTTAGCTCCTAATCTTCGCTGTTTGATGTCTTCCATTTTCCTCCCGCATTCGCGAACCACAGGCTCAATGAACTAGTAGCATTGTTGCGAATACTCTATATTCATATTTATCTGCAGCTCTATAACATTGATATTCGAAATATTTATGTTTTAATTGAGTTTTTATTTTTTATTCCAGAATAAGGGCGTTGGATCGGAGTTTGGGGAAAAACGTGAGTTATTGAATGTTATTTTTTTGAATAATGATGACGATGTAATTTTTTTTCTTCATTGCACGGAATGAATGAACGACAATTTCGAGGTGTGACTTTGATTTCTGTCTTCAAATTAATTTGATTCACTCCATTGTCCATTACGTATTTTTGAGGATTGCTTTCGTAAACGAGATTGCTCGTCGGAAGGGATTAAAACCCAAAGTAATATTCCTATTAATTTGAGAGGAAAAGAGAGAGAGAGAGAGAGAGAGAGATATTGGGAGAAATAGAGACTAGAGATAAGTTGAGTTAATATGAGAAGAGAAGCGTGGCGTAAAGCTTTCTCCCCTTTACACCCTTCCTTTAACACCAGCGCCATTGCGGTAAGATGACAGAGAGGCGTCGTTAGCGCGGTTCGCGTCCAAGTTTGTTGTTTCCTCATCCGACACCTCTATTTCTCTGTCCTCTGAGACTTTAGCTCGGTACAAGAGGAGGAAACTTGAGAGGAAAGACTGTATACATAGAACGTATATCTCAAAAGACATCTCAGTCGACGAAGACCAATACAGACAAGGCAGTCACTGCTGGAATTTCCTTCGATACGTAGTTTTTTCAGAGAAAATCCAAAACTTTATTCCAGATTTTCTATCCTCGATCCAACTATTTCAAATGGAACAATTACAGAATGACAAAACGGACTAGTTTCATTTTCTCGTCTTCATTTACTTGCATTAACCTCTTCGTTTTAACGTTTGGCGACTGGATTGACACACTGGGTCAATTTGACCCGGAGCATACTTCATTTGCCTGTCATCCGCAGCCCTTCGGTCAGTTTTCATTGAAAAGAATCAGGAGTACTCTGCAAATATTCCTCGATGTGTACGAACATCATTAAAATTCATTCAAGTAACAAAATCATCATTTTTTCAATTTAAAAAAATTTCGAGATCAATAATTACGAATGTATTTATAAAAATAGCTATTTTTCGAAACAAAATAGTCAAAAATCATTAAATAAAAAAAAAACCATTAAAATAAAAATCCCGTCTAACGAAAAAGCACCGAAAGATTTCGAAAATATATTTGACTGAGGGACAACTACCGCCGAAAAACTAATCGGGGTCAAAAAGACCCAGTGCGTCCGGGGCTTGATTCCAGCGCAAGTAACATCGAAGATAAAATGCTCGATGATGTATTTTCGTTTGAATTTGCTGAAATGAGCGGTATTAATAAAAGTAGTGATAACGAAATGTGTTTCTGGTTCGTGTTGTACAAAATCCAGACACGCATATCGCTCCGATGAATTTCGGGATAAAAAAACGCGTCAGCAGATATTTGAGGAGCGGAGAAAATGCTCGCTAGGAAATATATATTCCAGTATATAAAACAACCTCGTTGTACATTATATAATAAATATATAAGTCTACATAATGGAGTATGTATACGGACAGTGGATGTATAGAAGCTTCAGTACATGAGCTTCAGTTACGACAGAGTCTCGTTGATTTCGGTTGTTTCACATTTCGCAGAATCTCCGGAGTACTACCGAGCACCGCACTATAGTTACAAGTGTACAGTGAATGACGTTTTCTTCTTGTGTCGAGACCAGGAAACTTAAGCGCGAATGCAATATATTTATGAATGTACATCCATGTATCCATATATATATTAACAATATATACATATATATTAACGATATATATGTATAAAATGTACAATCGTTTTGGCTACAAGCATCAGACCTTATATTTCGAGGATTTACAATGTTGTACAGTGCCAAATACACATAAATTTATATGTGCATCTGTTATGGACACAGAAACCTTCGTTTCGTACACTCGAAGGGTGGAAATTCCTTCTCCCTGATGAATAGAAACGTAACAATAATCGTCGTTGGTTTCATGGAGAGAGGAGGACAGAACGAGATGCATAGAGAAAGATTGAAAGAGCGAGAATGGCGGGAGGGGGGGGGGGGGGGTGCCAATTAATGTCCCGAAAACTATAGCATTCCAGTGAACATTCCGAGGAAAATTCTATCCCATTCTGCTTGCAGCTCATGGACCCTCAAGTCTTGATAGATTCGTGGTAGAAAATTGGCCTCGGGGAAACGGGTTTGTTGATAATTAAATTGAAGCTTCGAAGTAGTTATTAAGAAGTCTCTTCTCGTCTAATTATGCAACGATTACCATCTTTTAAGCACGTACCGCGTTTTGCTGATGTTGTACGTTATTTTTACTGAATTTCTGTCTGTTTCTTCCTCGCGCACTCTTTGCCTCCCAGATCCTTATTTTCGTCTTCGTGCTGCTAACGCACTTGACTGGGGAATAACATGTGAGAGAGTAGCGTGCGAGAGATTATCGAGATGGTGCGTGAGACGAGAGAATAAAGAAGAAGACGCGGGATAAAAAATGTTGTATTTGAGCGCGCGAGGGAGAAAGAGATCCGCGTAGAGGGAAATATTGATGGTGGGGAAAAAGAGGAGATGAGAGAAAGGCGAAAGGGGTGCGAGCGAGGCCGAGTTAAGAAATAAATCAGTACAAGAGTTTGGCATTAATTGAGCCGCATTGTATGAAGCTCTAGCAGTAAAATACGCCGCGCATCGATTTACGATAGATAAAACGTACTTTATGGGGATGTTTGGCAAGGTGGAGGGGTGCACCACCGGCCGAGACCAACCAGCAGCTACAGCAGCAACTTGTTTACAACTTGAGACGAGGCGGTCTCCCAACTCTTTGCATCTATCGTCTCACTCTCTTTCTCTCTCTCTCTCTTTTGCTCTTTTTATCTCTTCTTCTTCCTTCCGCGAAAAATGAAGAGGAACAGAGGAAGAGGAAGAGGCTGAAAAAGCCTGGGAAAGGAGAAAAAGAGGCAGGCAACAGATAACCAATTTTAACGACCAGTTACAGTTCAAAAGTGCAGATTATGTCCATCTCCCGGTGTCGGAAATAAAATACATTAATTAACAGAAATTATTTCCTTCCTATCCGCGAAAGAAATGTCAAAATAATCAGTAAAAATTTCGTTAACTTGGTGAATTTCTTAATCAATAATCCCGGTTAATTTCGTTACATTGATTAAATGTTCCGAAAATTCTATTCGATTAAAAATTCTTTTGAAGAATTTCTACCGAAAAGCGCGTAATTCCCACGGGAAGAAATAATTATTGATGGATATTTCCAATTCCATTATCTGAGTGAAGAAGGATCGATGGTTAATCTGACACGGAATGCCTTCTATGCGCGAATATTTAATTGTATACATGTATATATTTGACTGCGGATACGCTCGATGTCTGAACATGTTTTACACGTAACGCGTTTTACACACGGCATACCGGCACACACAGTGCGTATACGGACCTAATGATCCGTACCAGCCCACCCTAGACTCATATATCAAACGGCTAATTAATGCCGCTGGTAATTACTGCCTATCATAATGCGCTCTTGCAAAGAGTGCTCACGCGCACTTCTGCCAAACCTTCCTCTCTATATTATTCCTTTTCTTTTCTTTTCTCCTTTATCCTTCTTCTACTTGACGTATTATCGGTGTTGCTCTCCGTCTTTCACTGCATTCCACCCTTTTCTCTCTCTCTCTCTCTCTCTCTCTCTCTCTCTCTCTCTCTCTCTCT